>BSBM01001051.1:14362500-14962500 GCA_027924585.1 Larix kaempferi | reverse complement strand
ACGATGAGGATGATGATGATGATGATTATGAATATGATGATGATGATGACATCATCTTGTTTAAGGCATGTGATGTAGCCTAATCATGGTATATGTATCCCTCTGCATAAATGCTAGAGATACCTCACAAGGGTTATGTTTGGTGATTTGAAGAAGCAATCAACATCGTGTCCTAAGAATCTTCTTGATTTGTAGGTGTTTTTCATGGTGCTTGAGCCTGAGAAGCTTAATTTAAGGCATGAGGAGCTTCTTGTTGTCCCTATACTTTGGTCAGACCTTGACACCCATTTTTGGTTCACAACTAACCTAGTCATGACACACATAGCACACTTGAAGTTGACTAATACCCTATAGATTTCATATGTGGTGGTCCAGGGATTCTTTGATGGTGTTTGTGCCTAAGAAGCAAGAGTTAGTGTTGGAGGCTATTGTTTATTATTAAGACACTTTGATATAAGTATCATGGTCGTAATCTCTCCTACCGTCTGCTACATCCACACATAGCTGAAGCAATTAATTAAAAAAATCCACATGTCGAGAAACTAGGAGCAGGATGAGCAATGAATCTCATTTTTTTTGTTGAAAGTTATCGACAGGTAGTCGACCAAATATAAGGAATCACGTCCACGGTTGTCGATCAAAATAGTTTGACACATGGCAACTTGGAAACCCTCATATTGAAATCCTTGGTATGGTCGACGCATAGGGTTGATTTAAAATTTGGTCGACCTCCAACGAGTTACACATTTGGTCGACCTCCGACGAGTTACACATTTGGTCGACCTCATTTTACTTCTGTTGAAGCCAGGGTCATTGCTCGACGTAGGAGAATAATGGAAGCATTGGTTAAACACCACCAATGCCAAATGACCATCAAAATTTCTTATCGACTTGCTATTCCGACACTTTCTATTTAACCGACTGGTGCTTTGACAGTTAGTCTGTCGACTTGAACAGTTACGCCAAATAAAGGGATAGTTATGCCCTATTTTTTTTCCACTATATATACTGCAATCATCAAGTTTGAAGTTGTCTACAAAATGGAAGGTGACAAATTAATTTTTTTATATACATTTTGTAATCGATGTAAGTGTCTTAATATATGTTATTGGTTGATATAAGTATCATGGTCGGACTCAAAACTTGATATCAAGTATCGACGAAAATTTATGGTCGATCACTAATTTCACTTGATATCATTTATATGGTTGTTGTGGGTTGTGTCACTATACTTTTCTATATTTTTGGGCCAAGTGTGTTTGGACTAGTACAAAATGAGAGATAAATGACCAAAAAAAACGACCAAAATCCGCATATAAATGACCATTTTTGAGTTGGTGACCAATGGTAGAAAATATGTGGCCATATTTAGCTTGGTCATTTATAGCTTATATTGTGGTCATATATTTGGTCATTTATAGGTTATATATGTGGTCATTTATATGCATATTTTGGTCATTTTTTTGGTCTCTTATCTGTCATGTTGTACTGGTGGTCGTTTATATCCAAATTTTGGTCATTTTTTTAGTCATTTATCTCTTTTTAGTGGTTTCAGAATATAAATAGGGCACGGAGGAATCGAACCACCAACCTCCTACCTATAAGGCAGGTGCTCTACCATTGAGCTAGCACTTTTAAATAGAATTCCTTATGGATTGATATGAGAATAAAATTTCCAACAGTTAACACCATCTTGCCAAATTCTGGAAAAGGATCACATACCTCTATCCGAGTGGTACCAAATCAAGAATCACAATTGTCTTTTCCTGATCTTGGGCATCCGCATTTCCCTCTTGACTGGTTTTCCCCTTTGGGGTTTTTTCAAGGTCATTGTGCCAAATATTCCTATGTCAAATGTGTTTTACAATCTGTTGTTCATGACTTATTTCTACTGCAAATGTGTACTTAGCTAATTTGTTTCAGCTTGCTATCCACTAGAAAGTGTGCATGTGATATGCATTTTTTTTTATGACTGTTGAAGACTGAGATTTGTGAAATGCTAAGTGTTTGACTGAGTTTATGTCAGATTTGGAAGAATCTGTAGCTGAGTTTTTTAGTTCAGATTTCTTAACATAGATAACAAGAAGTATGTAGCAGGCACATACATATCATCCTATTGTTTGGGGATCAAGACAAAATAGTATAAAACATTAATACGGGGCATGGAAAATGACTACTAAAAATAAAATATCATAGCTGCAATTGAGCTTTTTTAAATGCAAAAGTTTAACTTAAAACTGCACAAGAGATTAGTTAAACTCTAACTCTAAACATGCCTGCAGAAAGCAAACTTGCATATGTTGAGAACTAATCTAGCTTCAAATTCTAGGAACCTATTACCTCAAACTCTCAAAAATGTGTCTACATAAGAAGCTCAAACAAAAGTGGTTGGATTTTTTTCCACAAAAACAGGTGTATTATCTTACTTTCTGGGCTTTCACTTTCATTTTCATAAATGTCCTCCATCTCAATATCAATGTCATGTACAACTTCTTCCTCATTGCTTGAAACATATAGCATTTCCTCAAGTACATCAGACAAGCATTTTGTTGTAAAACTCGACTTGCATAACATATCCATACAAAGAACTGCTCTATGGATCAGTCCATCTCCTGCTTCATCAGATGCCTTCTTCACCCTGATTTCCTTGTTCCTTGTTTTCTCCTGTGTTGAAACTGAGCTTGAAGTTGATTTTAATAAACACATTAATTGCAGCAGTGGACCTCCCAGAACTTTCATGTCACAAAAAAAGGGCCTTGAGTGGATTTTGAGACTCCCCTTGCATTAGTGACTCAGTAGAAAATGCTTTCAGATGACGCAAACATGTTCTCAATGCAAATGATGCAATCTTGATGTGATGGATACTTTCCTTCCGAGATTCTCCTTGGATATGATGTTGGGAAGTTGGATGGCTAGAAGATATGTTATCAGTGTTAATTAACTTCAATGAAGCCTCTAAGAGGTAAGAAATGTTTGAAGTTGTTAAGAAAGGGATTCTCTCTTGAGAACTTGGTGGAGCTGCAATTGAACCATGTTTCAAATTGAGATTGGAATGAGTTCCAGCTTCTTGAGTTTGTAGAGAACCTACAAGTTATGATGAATTTAAAATATTGAAGATATTCGGTAAGCACAAGGAAAGGAAGACTCACTTCAAGTTGTAGTTCACCAAACTGGTGGAGAATCTAAAAAAATATGCTTGCTGCATAAAACGTCTTTGCAGTATTCTTGAAATACAAATAGGAATGTTATCAAATGTCTAAATAGTTAAAACCTGTAAAAGTAAATCCAAGATACTATACATTCTCCCATATCATTGACCTCAACCATACACATCAAACTAATAATCTCTTTAAAGCAAGTATCTACTTCAGATACTTAAAAGCTGGAAGTGAGCCTTGGGGGAAGTAAATCATAACATCATTGACTAGATTGGACACTGAGAAAACTACACATAACTATAAAACATCTAAACATTGCACAATACACATCAACAAAAATAAATCATGTTGAAATGGTGATACAAGTCTGCCCTCCCTGCTCTATCTTGTTTGTCATATTTTTCAAAACCATTCGAAGCAAATCCCTCTACATAAAGATTATTATCAGGACCCAATGTCAAAGCCTTCCTATCCTGCATAATAAAACAAAAAAAGTCGTAAGAACACATGCATTTTTTTATAACTTAATAATGATTCTTAAATTCATTGAACAAAAGGAATCTTGACTTTGCTCTACCTTTAAGATATGGATTTTCTTTTTGAAAACTTAATTTGAAGTTGGTTCATTTAAATATACCAAATATCAATATCCAGTCAATTTCCTAAATCCCTCAAACTAAGGTAGCTTGAAATTGCTCTAACTGTAGGGTTATTGTTTCACTATGCCTTTTGATCACTTCTAGATAACTTGTACTAATATTTTGGAAGTAGTGTAGTTCCTACCTACTATTCTTAAGCTCTCTGTAATAATGTTTTTAGCACCCCATTTTGCTAAAAAAATCTCATAAAGTTCATATGTTTTCGGACTTTGGAGCTTTCACTTATCTGCTGATGATTCTCAAGTCTTTGGTAGATGAAAATATACAACATTTACTTGTGTAGATGGATATTTGTCTAGATTCCTAGTTATAGTACTTGCAAACACCTACAATCTCACCTACTACTCCACCTTACTCTCACTACTCCACCTTACTCTCACTTATCTTATTGTAATTGTAAACTTCTAATTTCAACTCCTGAGACAAGGAGTTAAACAACCACTATCCACTTTACTCATCCCTCTGGAGTTAAGGAGAGACAACCACTAATTGCCCATTCATCACCCCCTGAGTCAAGGAGACAGATACCCATCAGTCACTCCATTTGATTGATTCCACTCCATTTTTGGACTCTATTACTTTTATAAATACATAATGAATATAGATCATAGTTTGGAAATCTCGTATTTTGCTTGCATCCTTGCTTTCTTGTTTGTTTTCTTTTATGTGTTTTGCATTACTGTCCACTGTGCTCATGTCAACACCCCACAGAAACTTGAAGTGATTTTTTCACAAAATACATTAGTTTATTCTTTTCTTTGCTTTGTTGTTCAATGACCATACGTAGCTCAAATGTATTACTTGTAATAGATGTCTTGGGAACTCCCTCACTGGTCGTGCCCTATTTGTAGATGTGTTTTAGTAGCACTGACAGCTTTTGGTTGTGTAAGGACATTAACTTCAACTTGTCATTTTTAATTACTGACACTCAATCATGAACTTAGAAGTGGTATTGTTGCATAGGCAGAGCGGTTATATGCACTTCTTAGAGCTCTAGGTAATCATTGTGGCAACCAAACTTTTCTCCGCCATATTGACCTACAAGCGCAGAAAAGCTCAAAATTTTTGCATGTGTATGATGAATTAATACCTCTAACTGAGGAGTCCATTGTTATGTTCTATCTTCCCCCGTGCATATTTAATGTGAATGCATAAATGATTTTGATGTTTTTTAAGATTCCACTTTTAAACTAACCATTTTGTTTTGTGTATAATCTTTTAAACATTTCTTGCACAGGTTATATCTCATGAGAGAAGGGGCAAGGTTTAGTTATCATAGGATTACACATAAAAACTCCCAACTTACGAACTACTCTTATAAGAAATCTGAATATCTCTCTCTCACTTGGAGAATCACTGTTGATAATGGGGCCTTCAGGATGTGGCAAGTCTTCCTTGTTGCGTGTTATAGCAGGACTGTTGAATGTGGGTGAAGGGATAATCTGAGGACCATCCCAAAGGGAATTTCTGCTATTAAAAATGGAATTTACATGCATTGAATAGATGGCAACCTTAATTAAGCTTGGATGCATGCATGTAAACAAGTATAATATTACTGGACAATTATTGGACAACAAGCTCTACAAATCATATAGAGACAACAAACAAACCTTATTAAAGAGTATGATCACCAAATCAGGGAAATGAGCAAACAATTTGGTTGCAAACCTTCCACTTCAAACTCTCTCGAAATTACATTGTTGATATTGCAGTCTAGAGCAGCACTATTTCTACATTCAAGTGATGACATTTTAAAAGCAATTACTTCATTGAATTGTGTTTTAGAGGTTATGAATATCGCCAATCTATCTGAGGCCTATAAAAAAAAGAGCTCTCATTCATGGCCTGATAGCCCGTGAAATAGTTAATAATGGCTCATTTTTGCTATCAAAGAAAGGCAACAGGAGACTAGAATCATGTTACTTTTATAAGAGAAAAACAAGCAAACCCAAAACAACAACTCAAATAGACACTAGCATCTTTGGTGATTGCACATCCTATGTGGGACTAATTCCAGCAAAATTGAAAAAAATAACTAAACCACCAAGAAAATTTCATTCTTACTATAAGAGAAATTGAATAAAACTAACTTATCACCTTTCTAGATTTTATCAGCTTATTCTTAGACTCTGCTTTTTCCCTTGATTGTCGTCGTCTCAAAATTCCATGATATTGTTTTGCATTTACATAGATAGGAGTTTCCTCAACGACATCCAATGGTGGCAATGGAAGAATAGATTGATGCACCCCAAGCATATGAGGAGGAATCTACACAATATTGATCATTTAGGAAACTCCACTAAATCATAATATTTTGCTTAGAAGTATATCTGTTGATTTTGTAACATAATAAATAATAAAGACCAATAAATGACAGGAAGAAATTTTGAAAATACAAACCACAAAATTCAACATCTGCAAGGAAAGCACAAGCAGATGGAATATCTCAATCACTGACTGTAACCCAATGCACCAAACTATTACCAAAATCATTAGTGATTCAACCAAACATAAAATACCATGGCTTGTGAACCATAAGCTCCAACATAGTTTCCATAAAAGGGATATGGATATGGAAATGCAGTTAGGGCTTGCCACAAAGTATCACCTCCCTTCAAAATGAGATAGCAATAACATTGTTAGAAATTTGAGATCCAAAATATTTAACAAAACTGGAAATAGCATTTTACTGGATGAACATCTCAGCTGATGCCCATCCAAAGACATTTGATGGCCTGAACTCCAAGTTAAATAGGTTCTCTCCATAATAGCTTATGGGTTCTCCATAACAAACATCCTATTTTACTACAATTCCTTAGAACCAATCCATTTAGGCAAATTTCACATGGCTTGCAGCATTAACCACATGTCAATTTGGCTCAGAGGGAAAAAAATATAGTACATTAATAATTGGTTAGGAAAAATAACTCACAGAATGTCCTAGCTCAAGTTGGGTTTCCCATGTCATAAGTTCTGAATGTGCAGGTGATATGCCTGTTGGCATAACCTGCTGCTGTTGCAGTGGCTGTTTCTGTTGCTCATCTGATAGACTGCTTTCAGTGCCTACTAAAAATCTGAACAAAACATCAATGTGTTTTTTCCTAAAAGATAAAAATATCAATCTAGAGCCAGCTGTGTTGACCTGTTGTAGGATCAGTCCTATTTCCACCACAGTAACACAACTACAGTTGATTGCGAGGCAACCTCAAGGGAGATAAAATAATTAAAATAAATTGGAAGCAAAAAGAGTAAAAACTATTTCTTCAAATTCAGAGTCATAAGTTCAAAAAACATGTGTTGATATTAACTATAGTCAGATGTTTGACCTCCACTTTTAGAATTCTTCTCTCATTTATTTGCAGTTATGTAAATATCTATAATGTATTGCACATCCAGATTGGATAGTGGGGTATTTCAATTCTCATTAATTTTCAACCTCATGAGATCCCTTCAGTCTCTTAACAGCCAATTACTTGTTCAAATATCAGATTGTAATGTGCCTGACTTTGTTTCCTTAGGAATGGGGCATAATATAATCTCAACATTTCCACTCTTCTAGTAAAAAATGTTAGTATGTCAATCTAGAGCTAGTTGTGTTGACCTGTTGCAGGATCAGTGTTAAATTTTTAGAATTTACTTCAATCTGATCTAGGATCTTAACTGAGAGAACAACATGTACAGCAAATCTACAGCATATCATTCATGGACACAATAATGCAAGCATAGAAGAGACACAGAGTTTACTTGGGGAAAACCATAAAGGTGAAAAACCCCAATAACTTCCTCAGAGATAGATAGAGCAATGATACAACCAGAATACAAGATATTGTCTTCTCTTAGCAGCAGAGCCTCCTCCTCCACAAGTGCGCCACTCTCCACAGTGTGAGTGAGAGAATAGAATGTGTAAAATGAGAGAGACACACTCTCTATTTATACACTAACTTGACTTGACCTTTACTAAACTAGGTTGGCCTCAACTTAACCACTTAACATAATGCTGACTAGGCCGACCCCCACTAGAATGGTCTAATAACGCTTTGAACCACATGGCCGACCCCCAATAGGGTGGTCTAATAACCCTTTGACCCACATGACTTATACAGGGCCGACCCCAACAAGGTGGTCTAATAACCCATCAAGTATAAGTTACGACACTTACAATATAAATGATGACACTTCTGTATAGAGGAATAATAACATCTCTATAGGAATACAACCACTTCCGTATAGAGGAATAATAACATCTATATAGGAATACAATATACATATATGTGAAATACATTCCGAAGTTACATATACATCAACACTCCCTCTTAACTAGGAAGGTATTTCTCGACACAGGTCTTCTAGCACAAGTCATCTTCTCTGGATCACCGTCACTGGATAATTGTCATCTAGTCAGCATCATCGTCATTGTTGCTGCTATCCCAATAAATCTATGAATCTACTCATCATAGGAAGTTCTACAGAGCCAGTCCTTTTTCATACTGGATGTAGGCCCACCACCTGCAGGTCTTCGTCATCACTAGCCATACTGTGGAATTCTCAGGACTTATTACGTGCATCACAAAACCTGGCTGTAGCATCCCAAGCTATTACGAGCACAAAGCTCTACCTGTAGGATCTCCCAGGAGCACATTACATGTGATCCATCACAAAACCTAGCTGAAGCATCCCAGGCTGTTACGAGCACACAGCTCTACCTGTCGGATCTCCCAGGAGCACATTACATGTGATCTCACCACAAAACCTGGCTGAAGCATCCCAGGCTGTTACGAGCACACAGCTATACCTGTCAGCTCTCCCAGGAGCACATTACATGTGGTCCACCACAAAACCTGGCTGAAGCATCTGAAGCCTTTTTCATCCTGTCCAGCTCTCCCAGGAGCAAATTACATGTGGTCATGGCAAAACCTGGCTGAAGCATCTGAGGCCTTTTTCATCCTGTCCAGATCTCCCAGGACCAAATTACATGCCATATGACAAAACCTCGAAAGAGCATCTGCCAGATATCCCAGGGAACGAATTACATGCCATAGGCAAAACCTCGAAAGACTATCTGCAGATCTCCTAGGGCAGAAATTATATGTCCTCCCAAGAAAAACCTCGAAAGAGCATTTGCCAGATGTCCCAGGGTACGAATTACATGCCATAGGCAAAACCTCGAAAGACCATCTGCAAATCTACCAGGGCACAAATTACATGCTGATCTACACAACCTGATCCACAGCCACAAAGTATCATCTGATACTCACCATACATCATCCTGATGTACACATGATCATCCTAATCATCATCACTGCAACATCCTGTTACATGTCATCTGGAGAAGCTCGTCATCCACGATCACCCTGATCATACAATGCATCCATCTAATGCACACCAAGTATCTACCTGATACATATCATCATACATAGTGTATCCACCCGATACATAGATACATGATCCACACAATGTATCCATCAACATACATGATCTACCTGATCATACCTGATACATATCAATATACATGATCTACCTGATCATACAATGTATCCACCTGATACATATACAGATACATGGTCCAAGCATCCAACATGATTCTTATACAAAATACATACACATGATCCAACCGATCATATCCAGCATCCAACATGATGCATACATACATACATAAAAATGATCCAACTGATCATATCCAACATTTAACATGATGCATACATACATATAAAAATGATCCAACTGATCATATCCAAGCAGAAACCAGAACATCATCCTGATGCTCGTCATCCAGTGCTTACATCCACAGCCATGTGAAGGATCCTCCTTCCAACATGCTTGAAATGGCTTCAGCAAATGTGTCCATCACTTCTTCCTCGAAGTGTCCTCGATCTGAAGAACGCCAAGCCTCTCTCTGAAGTATTCGAACTTCACCCTGGCTAGTGTCTTCATCAACACATCTACAATCTGCTCGTCCATCGCAACATACAGGAGCTTCACAGCTCCTCTCTGCACCATATCCCTGATATAGTGATATTTGATCTCTATGTGTTTCGACCTGTCATGAAACACTGGGTTCTCGGACAACTTCACACAATTCTGGTTATCACAGAAGATAGTAGTAGCATCCAACGAGAGATCAAATAACTCAGACAGTAGCTTCCGTAGCCATACTGCCTCACAACTAGCTGAACATGCTGCAACATACTCTTCCTCAGTTGTACTCAGTGCTACGCAGGACTGCTTCCTGCTAAACCAAGAGATCACACCTGATTCCATACTGAAGCAGCACCCAGATGTGCTCTTCCTATCTGCAGCACTGCCTGCCCAATCTGAATCAACATAACCCTGTAGGTTAAACTTTTGATTCACTTCATACATGAGCCCATAATCCACTGTACCTTTCAGGTACCTTAGAATACGCTTTACAGCAACCATGTGAACACTCCTGGGATCTATCAGGAACTGGCTCAATGTGCTCACCGCAAAGCAAATATCTGGTTTCATGTTCGTCAGGTATATCAAGGACCCAATCATCTGATGATACATAGTGACATCAATTGGTTCAGATGAAGCATCACACAGAAGCTTCAGGTTTGATGCCATAGCCTCGCAGTCCATCATCCGAACCTCTTCAGGATCTCTACTGCATACTTCCCTTGTCCAAGGAAGATTCCATCTGCACTCTGCCACACCTCCATACCTAGAAAGTGGTGCATCATATCCAAGTTTTTCACATATATGACTCCCTGTCATGTGTCTCAAAACCAAGTGGCTGCTCCACATACACTTCTTCTTCAACTACACCATTCAAGAAAGCTGTCTTGAATCCATCTGGTGTATCTTCTATTTCATCACTTTTATATTTCTCTATGCTGCCATCTGTAGCATGCTTGATCTTGATAGATCCATATGGAAGTCATAACAAACTTCCCTTCAGGTCTTGGGACTACATCCCAAACATCATTCTTCATGATCGACGGATCATGGCATTCCATTTCTTCATCCCAAATCCTGGGAACTTCAATATCTTCAATAGATATCTTTGTTGCTGGAACAAATGTTGTAGTCCTTTTGTAGGTGAAGGTATATGGTCTTTCCTACAAAATAGGTTAAATTGCATGATTAGAAACATCTCATAATTTTCAGAACAAATTGTTACACATAAAGAAATATGTCATACAGTCATGCAATTATCTTAGCCAATGCTTCAATACAACATTTATCCATATCCCGTAACTTTCTAGATGCCTTCCAATCTCTACCAGAACATTGTTAAGAGTGTGCACAACTCCCAACATGTTAGCAAAGAGGTTTCATTCTAGATAAGTAGCAATGGAATGGTGTACAGTGCCATATGCCACTTACCCATGCATATTAGTAGTATACCGTTCATCAATGCAATTATTCTAATATGCATAATACACAACCTAATTCTAGGAACATCAGTATATACATTATTGAACAGTATTATTTAAGAAATGACAATTCAAATACTTATTTTTGTTTGTTCATTGGGTGGACTCCCTTTGAGTCTTCGCTTCCTTGCAGGAGTTACTGGAGTCCTAATATGAAGTAGCTTCTTCTACACCTTTCTGTCGTGGAATGTAGAGAGATGGTCAACTCGCTCTGAATATTTGCATCCTTGCAGAAACCACTGGAGTGTACTCCCTCTTGATCCTTGCTTCCTGGATTACTAGTCCTTGAACTTATATTCATTCTCGATCCCTATGCATGCTTGTTAGTATCATCATTGTGTTATCCTCTAGGTCTCATACGTAATCAAACATTCATTAGTATAATCTTAATATTATCAAAACACAATAATATCAAGCATGTATAGTCAGGATCATTTCAAACACAGATAATAAACATTAGTATTCAAGGTTTCAGGGAAGTCTTCTTTTACTCATGCATATTCGTATTTGATCATAGGACTCTTTTGGTTAGTTAAATCATTAATCAAGATAAGAGATATAATATGCATAAAACCTGTGATTACTCAAACCTATACCCTCATGATTCTTCTGGTTAGTCATATAATCAATTATGGTAAGAAACATAATATGCATACAACCATGACTATTCAAACCTATGACTTCATGAATAATCATTATCAACAACACAACAGTATAAGATCCTAACATAAGGTAGGATTCTATCTTGATATAGGAAAAACATACCTTCATTAGCATGCTAGCTAATTATGTCTAACATACTCACATGATGTCTTCTTGTTCTTCTTCAATGACTTGTGCTAGTAACCTGTATATCTCATAGGTTAACCATTATAAAACCAAGTTATACATACCTCATAAATGGATCTTCTATGAGATCCATGATAATGGATGAATATTTGTCCTCATGTCATCATGATCATATGTTCTTGAACCAGAACATGATTTGTCTTTCTTGGTGTACCTTTCATGTTAGTAGACAACATAAACCTCATACAACACCATAATGCATTAGTACAATCATAAGTGTCAACACCCTAATCAATAAATATTTTCTATTGTGCATTCATAATTTTATTAAGGTGATACGACAAGTCTAAAATCAAGATTGTACTAACCGTAATAACATGAAGACAAACATACCATAAACTTAATCATGAACAAATCTCAAAACATACCTCGATGAGTCATACCTATCAAGATTGCTTGTAATCTTTTTATGGAAGGCCTTAGCCTCATCTCCCTCTGAAACAAGAACTTCTTCACTTATGCAGGTGACCAATCCATCCTCTTCTAGGATTAACCCAATTCACTTGATTTGCAGGAACTGTATCTGGAGCTATATTAGGTTTTGTCAGAGAAAACCTCAAATTCAAACTTCCGAAAGGATAAAAATATACGCCTTGATGAGCTGATCAAACTGGTATATTCAGAATTTGAAAACTACAAAGTTTCACTCCTTAATTTTGCCTTTGAAACTTTCGGATTTGCTGGACGTGACCTAGAACTAGGGTTTGATGATGCCCACTCATTTTCCCAATCAAAAGGTTTGATCCAAATCTCTAAGCTTCTATTTTTATGAGGAGCTTCCAGTCGTGGTAATAGATTTCAAAAATTCCCATTTTTGCAGAAGCCCTAATTTTCCACTTTTCTGATCAAAGTCCTGAACTAGGGTCTGATCAAGCCCGGCCTCCTTCCCAACCAAAAATTCTGATCTTGGTCTCTAAATTTCGATTTTGATGAGTAGCATGCAGCCGTGGTCTCCGATTACAAAAATTCCAACTTTCTCCGAAGCCCTAAATTCCGGAAGCCATGAATGAAGGTACTAAAAAATAATTATGTTTTGACAGAAATATGTACCTGATTGTTTCTGGTGTAACTCTGAACTTTGCAATCCACAGGGTCTGAAAAAGCTTCCTGAGATAGCCCGACCTATTATCTTTCCATCCTGATAGGTTTGACCTCAATTGGATTCTCTGAGAGAGAGTTATGCCAAGTGTCGCAATGTGACCTATCTATGGGATAATACAGGAGAGCGAATTTGTGCGGCGTGCCACGTGTCCCTATTTCAACTTCGGCCTCTGAAATTTTTCTTGAGATAGCCCAACTTGTTATATTTCCATCCCGATAGGTCTGACCTCAATTGGAATCTCCGAGACAGATTTATGCCAAGTGTCGCAACGTGACCTGTTTATGGGAT
Organism: Larix kaempferi; assembly: GCA_027924585.1. NCBI lineage: Eukaryota > Viridiplantae > Streptophyta > Pinopsida > Pinales > Pinaceae > Larix > Larix kaempferi. Next base: position 14,949,047 of record BSBM01001051.1, on the reverse strand, counting down.
AATACCGGAGAGCAAACTTGTACGGCATTCCATGTGTCACTGGTTCAACTTCGGCCTCTGTAAACTTTTCCTGAGATAGTAAAGTCTGTTTCATACCTGTCACTTTTTACGAAATTTCATTTGGAGCTTCCTAGCCCAAGTTATGACCTTTTTCCCAAGGCCACCTGATTTTGACTCAGATCTGGAAGAGGCAGAAACCCTATATTGTACAGATCATAAATCACACAGTACAACGAATTAGAGGTTGTCCTTTCGACACAAGGTACGTGGGGATTTAATATTTGACCTATAAAGGTTTCAGATCTGAAAACTTTGCCAAAATGTATTTATAGCGAAAGTGATACGATGACTGGTTTTTGCTATATCAAGCCCCCCTAGCATCGTAAGTGCAACAAGTGTCATACATGCCATATCATGCCTTATTTCAGGCTAGCTCTGATACCATGTTAAATTTTCAGAATTTACTTCAATATAATCTAGGATCTTAACTGAGAAGACAACATGTACAACAAATCTACAGCATATCATTCATGGACACAATAATGCAAGCACATAAGAGACACGGAGTTTACTTGGAGAAAACCATAAAGGTGAAAAACCCCAATAACTTCCTCATAGATAGATAGAACAATGATACAACCAGAATACAAGAGATAGTCTTCTCCTAGCAGCAGAGCCTCCTCCTCCACAAGTGCGCCACTCTCCACAGTGTGAGTGAGAGAATAGAATGTGTAAAATGAGAGAGACACTCTCTCTATTTATACACTAACTTGACTTGACCTTTACTCAACTAGGTTGGCCTCAACTTAACCACTTAACATAATGCTGACTAGGCCAACCCCCACTAGGGTGGTCTAATAACCCTTTGACCCACATGGCTGACCCCCAATAGGGTGGTCTAATAACCCTTTGACCCACATGACTTATACAGGGCCGACCCCAACAAGGTGGTCTAATAACCCATCAAGTATAAGTTACGACACTTACAATATAAATGACGACACTTCCGTATAGAGGAATAATAACATCTCTATAGGAATACAACCACTTCCGTATAGAGGAATAATAACATCTCTATAGGAATACAATATACATATATGTGAAATACATTCCGAAGTTACATATACATCAACAATCAGTCCTATTTCCGCCATAGTAACACGGCTACAGTTGATTGCGAGGCAACCTCAAGGGAGATAAAATAATTAAAATAAATTAGAAGCAAAAAGAGTAAAAGTTATTTCTTCAAATTCAGAGTCATAAGTTCAAAAAACATGTGTTGATATTGGCTATAGTCAGATGTTTGACCTCCACTTTCAGCCTTCTTCTCTCATTCATTTGCAGTTATGTAAATATCTATAATGTATTGCACATCCAGATTGGATAGTGGGGTATTTCATTTCTCATTAATTTTCAACCTCACGGGATCCCTGTAGTCTCTTGACAGCCAAGTATTTGTTCAAATATCAGATTGTAATGTGTCTGACTTTGTTTCCTTACGAATGGGGCATAATATAATCTCAACATTTCCACTCTTCTAGTAGAAAACGTTCACCTATCCTCTCAAATCACCTGGTTTAGGTCTTGTTTTGAAGGTAAGAGGTGACTTTGAGTGCATAAAAAGTAAATGTAAATGGGAGGGTGATCAAGAGAGATGGCCATTGATTGAAGTGATCGAGAGGCCTCTGAAAACCAACAACATACTTTTCAAGGGGGCTCATAGAGGCAGTAGTCTCAAAAGACCATACATACACCGAAAGAAAGAGACAAGTATGGAAATGGACTTGACGTGCAAAGGATGGGACTTGAACTCTACATGGACAATGGGTCTTGTAACTCTCTGTTTGCAATGGATGATACATGGTAGTAGTAGGGTTTGCACTCTTTCAATCCTAGCCCAATTGACTTGAAGCAAACTAGGTCCAAAAACCATAAAGGACAGTGAGTTTGATCATTGTGTCCAAGAGGTGCATCTTGAGTGTGATATCATGGAAGTGACTTTGAAGCACAAGTTACTACCTAAAGAAACATTGTCTCTTGCTACTACCTAAAGAAGCACAATTTCTTGATTTATGATTAGTGCCTATGCTAAGAGGAATGTGATGTGTTGCAAATCTTACCTTTGGGTGGTAATTCTACATATTTTTATTCATTTCTCCATTTAAGTGTACTTATCAGATTCTTCAAGGAAGGTTTGCATATTTGGAGGCATGAATCAATGTCTAGTGGGATTTGGGCATGATTTACAAACACTTGAGGTTTCTAGGAGGAAAATGCATTGTGGGGAAAATGCACCTATAGTTCAGGGGAGAAACTACCAACTTACAGTGATAAAGATAGACTTACAAGCATTCTGCAAGTACAACAAATAAATGAAGAGATTAGGGTTTAGAGATGTAGGCACCTTATTCAGAAGGTTGATCCTAGCTTTGCCTCCCTTGCTCTTCAATGCTTATCCAGTGTCGCAATGCCCAGACCTGCAAAACAACTTGATACCTTTCTCCAATACATTTGACTACATATATAATACTAATATCTATAATGGAAAGAGACATCAAACTATAATCAAACAGTAATCAAATATTAAGACACATTAATAGGTCATATTTGGAAAGAGAAGAATGTATGATCTTTATTAATGAATGAAAGCAAGTACATAAAGTTATACCTTCCTTCAAGCTTGGCACTTCACGAAACCTAGATTCAAGGTCTCCTGCTACCGTTCTCCAAGGATCCCAGCCTCTAAGCAACTATGCTAGGGTTTACCAAAACTGAAGCACAAGAGAGGGGGATGAGGGTCTCCATTCCTCCAACATAACTTTGTAATTGGGCTTGGTCTTCTCACATGACCCTTCTACCCTCCTTATATAGTCAATGAGGAAGAGGAAAAGAAGTTATAACTGCTCAAGAGATTTCCCAACCAACTTAACTTACTCGAATTTCAAGATTTTGACCAAAACAGGGGTGTACGCTACTCTACAGTATACAAAGTCATGTACACATGCTACTATTTCAACAGTGGAGTCACGCTCAGTAGGGTATACACGCTACTATCATGCCTGTGTACCAGCGCTCATATTGAAAAAATGGCCAAAAATAGGCTTTTCTGCTCATTTTCAGGAGATGGTTTGGTCTGGAAAAATGTTCCTAAGCGTCATATACATCAAATGGGTCAAGAATGAGGTAATTTCAACCATTTTTAGTGTCCCAAATGACTCCTACATCCACAAATGTCCTGTTGTGTGACTGAACTTGATCTCAAGAAGTGTCGTCATGCGACCAAGGGAAGCAAGTGTCATCACGGACGGAGGGGTGTCATTTCAAGCTATAAAAACCTCTAAAAGCTTTACCTTTTGACATTATTTCATCATATGGCAGTTCTCAAGATGTTAAAATTGTGCAGTGTTATTCAAATGTTTGTTCAAGTTCCTATGATACTGGCAAGTTGACTGTCTACATTCATATGTGCTGCAATGCAACACTTCAGTTGTTTGAAAAAAATTTATGTTCTCACAAACTTGTTAAATCTGCACTTCTCATAATTGTCTTTCTCATACTATCATGTTTGTAATAAGAACTCTATGCAGATAACCAGACAATTATCACACGGTTGATACCCAAACAGTTATTAACTTCTAGATAAGCAGAACTTTAGAAGTCGTTAGACACTAGGTCTAGCTCTCTGGGAACTTCTCGATTCAATTTAATAGCCATAAGTCATTTTCCATGCAAAATTTGTCCCACTTGATTCAGGTCTTTCAGAAGTTGAAAATGTTTCCCAATTGCTTGCCACAATAGATGTGGCTAAGGAACCAGTGAATAGGGCTAATGCAAATTTGTTTCCTTTCTCTTCAGAAGAAATAGGCATCTCACTCATAGTTATTAAGTCTTCTTTCTTCTCCCCTTTCTTTGGCAAAATTGGTTTTTCAAATTCTTCCTTAGTGTCATCTCCAAGCGCTGGTAGAGCTTTTATACTATTCATATCCTCAACAGGATCCTCTGCCTTTGGGCCTGGAATTTCCATCCCTCTAGCCTGGGCTCTGGGCTCTCGGGTCTGTTATCATGAGAAGATGACCGAAGTTTTAGGAACTCTTCTAGCATCTGAAGAAGTTTCTCTGAAATATTCTGCACATCGGGATACTCTGAAGTCCTACAAACTCCAATGTATTTGCACAAGTTGTAAAAGGAAGCAAGCTTATCGATCTGTTTGGCATCTTTTGTATAAGTTTCAAATGAACTGACACAATCTTAGTACTCCATGTCAAAGAAACCATCAATCAAAATAGCCAAGCCATCAGTAATGTCTTTGTAAAGCTGAAATCTCTCCTTCATAATAGAGTAAAGAGAAATTTGAACCAACCGATTGTTCTTTATAGTACCTGTTGGACAGCTGGCAAGAAACCCTTCCAATAGCCTTTGCCAATGTGGGATCATATCAAGTATCATTCTAGGCTTCATATCTTGAACTGCAATAGGCTGATTATTCCCCACCTTTTCCTCATCCTGCTTCTGTAGACCATCGCAATCACCATGAGCAGATATGTAACCATTGTTCTGTGAGCCCCTATAACTAGACTCATAATTGTTGGAGCTAGATCTGTAGCCATTTCTACCACAATAGCACCCATCACTATATTCATAGCCATTGTGGGAACTAGATTCATAATCACTATGTGCCCTAGACCTCTAACCATTATTAGATCTGTCACCAAACTGGCATTTTCCCAAAATAGAGCAATCAAGGCTCTCATCGAGATACAAGGCATATGTGCGTACACATGCAAAATAGTCCCAAGCATTTGAGTTTGAATCATCTCTAAAATTAGACAAATTAAGAAGGCATGAACCACACCTCATTCCCTGAAGAACTTCCCACTCAAAACTTGGATCACCGTCCTGAAATAGCCTGTGAATGAACATCAACGCCTTCATTTCCACTATCCACATTCTGTGTTTTGCTGATCCTCTTGGACTGACTGTGGACACAAGCACTAACATAACCTCTGGAAAAAGAGGTGAGGTGCAAAATCTCATAAACATATTTTTTGTCTATAGGTATTTCATCATGACTTGTTTCCTTTACAATGGCAACATCCAAATCCGGTGCATTATTGCTTGCAAACTTTGTTATACTAATACTCGTTTGGTCCTTTACAACCCCGAGAGCTTTTCTTAGCTTACTTGGAGTCATTCTAAAATCTCCTAAAGCAAAATTAACCTTAACAAAGATTAAATCTCGATATCAGTAGTGATTTAAGCTCTAAAAAATACCATATTTTTTCCAACACAACCTAATATTCTTACTGCACTTCTCACAGTCTAAATTCCCCAAATATAACGATAACCTGTTATAGCTAATGGAAAACTTACCGATTTGCACCGCCCTAAAACACCACAACCCAAATTCTTCTACCAGAAACAATGTCTCGGATGTCATAGGCACGAATTAAACCCTATTATACAAGCAACGGACATCAAAGGGCACAAAATTACCGCCCATATCCTCCAAAGCTGGGGTTTTAGCTCAATTATGTTATATCAACTCTAGAATTTCAAAAGTCCAAACCTGGAAAACGACCAATGTAAATAGATCCTTTGACACCGGTTTGAATGCTCTTCTCACCAATCTCCGGCCAAGCTATAAACTTAAAAATTTTGAAATCCATGGAGAGTGACTGTCAATCTACAGGACTGGTACATTCATCTATTTGCTTCCGGAGGAGACACAAGGGCCTGAAGGTGTAGTATACGCATACGCCTCCTCTTATCTCTTCAATGATCTTTCATGAATGATTTGACAAGAAATTGATGGTATGATTTTCAACCCTTTTTATTACTTAACTTTAATTGCATATCATTATATGTCGCACCCTCCCCTTTTGATTAGAATATTATCTATAAGTGGCTCGTATGAGCATTTTTTCTTATATCAATTTTATGTATATTACTTACATTATTGTTATTATTTATTTGTTAGTTAGCATGTTCATCATTTTATTTAGATTCGTTTTGGTTTTTAAAATAATAAAGTAGTAACCTATATTAGGTAGTAATTTATATGAAGAGTTCTCTCCATATTTATGAAGAGTTTTTATTAGTTGCTTTCTTAATACTCTAGATCATTTGCATTTTGTTACAAAAAAATTTTGAACCTTACTCTTTTTTTAATTATAAAGATACAAGAAGATATTGCTTTTAAATTTTCTTAATTAAAAATAATCTATGTTTAAGGTCATCGTCAAGGGAAACACCAATTTGATGTATGAGACCCCCTTGTTTGAGGGACAAGGGACCCTCTCTACGCAACAGTTTATCTAGTAAAGTCTAGAGAGGTGTACATACTCTACCCCCTCTAGATTTGAACTTGTGACCTCCTAGGAGGCAAACACATGTTCTTAACCATTAGGCCCTCTCAAGCCTAATAATATCAAGCAATAGTTCATTTCAAGGAAGCCACTAAAATCTAGCAGGTTAGTTTCACATTAGATTTGTTCTAAATTCAAATGTAATTATTAAGGAAAAGTGTTAGCATGATATCCTTAATCATATCAACTTGCTTCATTGTGTTTAAGTATTTATGAGTGTTCATTTTCATAAATTTGATGCAATCTTGGATTTGGATTCCACCTTTTACATAACAATGGTTTTTTTTATTTATTTAACTTGTAACTATTTCCATTATTTAAAATAATGTAATTTTGGATTGAACTTCTACCTTTTGTATAACAATTTTTTTCCTATAAAGAGAAAAAAAAACTTATAGCACTTTCCATTACTTAAAATAGTAAATTGAAAATTTGAATCCATTCATGAATACATAAATGCCCCACCCAAACATTCTTAGAATATTTTAAAAAATAATCATCTTCATTCCTAAAGAGAAAGGGACAAGAAATTGACAACCAACAAATAGACACATAAATGTCTCATTAAAGGATTATGTAGTTATCATTCTCGGAGAGAGGATACCTCAACCCCATCCCAAGATGATGTAACTAAGAGAGAAACTATATGCATTTTATATGCTTGCTTGGAGAGTTTGTTAACTTCTTGATTATAATAGACCACCAAGATTGAAATTGGAGATGGCTAAATAGATTTTCACAATTTGGTAATGTTTTTCAATGCCAAACTCAAAAAATAACAAAATGGACTAAATTCACAAGAAATTGATGGAATCTACTATAACCCCCTGCTCCGCAAATGGCATTTGAATTTTGCGACACCCCATCAAACCATCCTACAGGTTTACCATTTACAAGACAAGGTGGATTCAATATCCTAATCTTTAACATAGGCCCCTATCCAGATGAAGATCCTACAGTTTATCCCATTAACTCAGCAACATCCATAATAAAGGATAAATTAGGAAGTAGACCTTTTTTACTTCACTTGATGGTAGGACATGTTCTTGGATCTAAGGTGCAATGACCCTGATTGATAAACATGGTTACAAAATTATGGCTATGGGGTATGTCGATGGGTATAATGACACTAGTTGACAGTACATCATGATGATCAATTTGGTGTCTCACGTCTAGGATGTTGTCATATTGATCAGTATACACAGGGCACTTATAATTTGGTATCAATTAAATATATTGTGTCACCCAATTTTTTTTACTTATAACAATCGTGACTTAAGTGACTTAAATATCAGAATCACGGTAACTCTTAATTTTTAATAAAAAACAATTTTACAAAAATTTGGGAGAATTTTTTTTCTTTTCAAAATGGAGGATATTGGTGGTGATTTTTTGTAGGGGAGAGACCCAAGGGGAATTTATAAATTTCCAATCTCAGGCACGAGGATAAGAACCATGATGAATGGATGCATATGGAGAATTAATTATATTGGAGGTTGTGAAATTGACATTTTTTAGCTAACATCATGATGACGCAAAAAACACGAACTTGTCGAAACTTTAACAAATTGCTGAGAGGTTCAAACGATGATGGTTTTGTTAAAAAAATATGAACGTGACCAGTATGATAAGCCAAACATAATTGATGACACCAACTTCACGATGTCATGACAATGTCAAGAGGGAAAGACACAACAAATATCCAAGACTCGACTCAACCACACTATGATAATGATGCACATGATGCAACTTGGAAGATATGTCGAAGGGATAATACGAAAGCAAAAATGGAGAAATAAGATATGGACATGATAAGCACATTGAACTGAATGTGACAGTACATGTGAGATGATATTCTTGTAAAAACGTTCAGTAGGTTTGCCTATGGCATCATGTTTGGACACTAGCTCACATCTCTAAATCCATCTACAATGTTACAAATTTACTAAATTTTAACACTGCAGATGGATTCAGAGACCTCCAGAATGGGGGTCTCTGAATCCATCTGCAGTGTTAAAATTTAGTAAATTGTACAAATTCATTGTCAAAATTGTAATTTTCCATTGTCAGAGTGACACAACTAAAAATGGTCAAATAAATGACCAATTGTTATGTGTTCATTTTTAGTTTAGTTCTTATCCTGAGACCAAATTGGTAATTTTTAGTTTAGTTCTTATCCCGTGACCAAACTGGTCATTTATCTTGGTCATTTTTAGTTAGCTCAGTTAAAATTTCTCAATTTTGGTCATTTATCCCTTGAAAAAACTGTGGTGACCAAATTTTTTGGTCACCTGGTCACTTATCTCTCATTTTGTACTAGTGTTGTAAAGGTCTAGTCGAAGCATTATAAGTCATCTTCACAAACAACAATTCAAATCACATCCACAATGACTAAGGACTGGTTGAGTAAAGCTAATAAGAGAAAGGATCAGCAAGAAACAAGACTAGTGCACGTATGCCGACTTGATAGACACCATGAGTATAGAGACAATCAAAGAAGAATAGATGACCATATTCCTCAGAATCGATAGCTTGGCCATAGCCGACATGATCAGACAAAAGATACAAGGTGACAACCTTCCGACATAATGAAAAACGTAGCCGATAAAACCAACCAGTAGATGAGCGAAACCGGCATGCACTTGATGAGGTACGGATACCCTATCAATAAAAATTAACTCCGTCATCAAATTAGTATTTATTACATCCATCTACTTTGCAGTCACACGTGCCGAGCTCATCTTCTTTAAAAATCGACCTCGAGGATTCCTGGATACCCTTCTGTTAAGAACTAGAAAACCAGACTTCAGAAATACCAGAAAACCTTTACGATCGTCAGAATTGCATACAAGCCATGGCACCCAAGAGGGTTCATACAACCACTCATTCAATCGCAGCTAAAGTTTGTGAGTTAGACATAGCCCAAACACCGTTGGAAACCCGCTTGGAACGGGTTCGAAATGCTAAGGTACAGGAGTCACATTGGTGAAGAACTTGGAAAGACATTCTCATTTGGGGAAAAGATTCAGAAGCCCGATGGATAGAAGAAGCTCAAAAATTGCAGGTTGCTACAGTTTTGCAGTACATGCAAGCACCTATGATTGAATCATTTGGCGGACTTAAGGATATTATTGCTTAATTCATCGTTAGCAGATTTCATAATGGGAAATTTTATTTTGATACCCCGGTTGAAATAAATGGTGCACTTATTTACAAGATTATAGGGTTGTCAAACAAAGGCGAAGAGGTACCCATTTGACATAAGCTAGAGTTGATTAAAGAATTCACAGAGCACCCAGCTCGAAAAAATTCTAGAGGGTTAGTAGTAAGTCAGATGAAATATGAAAATTTTAAGATAGCTACCTGAATCGTTTCGACTGCTTTATCAACTTCCGGTCCCAGTTCGGATCTAAAAATTGAAATGCTAGAAGTAGTACTGAACTTGGCACTGCATGGCAAAACATATAACTGGGTGGACTACTTAGCCGACATTATTCGGACGATATGCTTCAAATGTCAACATGATGGAGCGGCCATTCGGTACCCATCTCTATTTATCTGGATTTCCATGACGCATCTGAGACCATCAGGAAATAAAGACTTTAGTCTGTAAAGACCCATGTTAATGCAAAACTTTCAGTGTTTTATATTTGGAGCAAATAGGCTAGGCCCCACAACAGTGAAAATATGGCTAGAACTCTGGTTTCAAAACCTAAAAAATGTGTCGACCAGATGGAGAGTACCTGAGAATGTTCGACAAATTTTTCCTCCACCGGCCCACATCCAACTTGAGCTGGATCACACATTGATCTGGCACCTGCAGGGCATAGCTAGCGCCGCGGAACCTATCAAATTTTACCCTTCAGTCGACGAAATCTTCACTGAGCTCAGCAGGCAATCCAATACAAAACTAACAATTCCTGCTAAGGCACTGGAGGTCGGCGTCCCCATAGTTGAACCTCTAACAGATACAGAAAAAGAGGAAGAGTATGTAGGCCGGATATATATTAACACCTTTGCATTTGAAGCTGAACCTGTGGTTGCAGTGAAACCTCTAGCACTTACTCTTACACCACATGAAGACTCTCCGTATATAACTGAAAATTTAGATGAAGAAACTCACTCTGACAACCCATAATATGCTTTGACGAGCGACATTGAACAGGCAGCCAACGAGTTAGCAAAAGCTCAACAAGCACATAATGTACAAATGCATGGGAAGGAAAAAAGAAAAATGATCATAGAGGAGCCGACTGAGGAAGACCAGATAGACTTGTTCGACAGTGCAACAAAAATACTCGAGGATGCAGCTAAAAATAAAGTACCAGTCTACGTGCAGTTTAAGAGATTTATGGAAGCTGAGCCAGCTCGTAGCCGACCACAACCCAGAAACAAAGTTCAGCTTATGATCAAGGATTCTATCGACTTGACTGTAAGTTCACCCCCAATGTCTCCGACTATTGTGATGAAAGACACTATTTTCTTGTAATGTCCCCATTCAAATAAGTGCATAGTAAGACAATCCCATCAATCCTACTAGTTTCCTAGGTTGGATGGGCACATGTGGGATGGTAATAAGGAAGCTAATAAATGATATTTAGACATTAGAAGGGTTCAATCATTTAATAAATATGGTGAATAAATAAATTCAAGAGAAATTCTAAGTGGCAAGTGGTTTTGGAGACATATGGAGGTGGTGGGACCCACACTCCCTTGATTTTTCAATGACACATGGAAGCTCTCTCTTGCCAATTTGAATTCATGGGAAGGTGAATACTCTTGGGTGAGTTGGTAAGTCATAACACATGGCATTGAGCATCTTAGGTCGAAATGGGATGGAATAGTAACCTCCATGGGAGAGGAAGAGTCAAATTGGAGACTAGTGGACACTTGGGCTAGATTCCCTAGTTTTATGACAACAATAATGAAGCATCTATGACATTTATGACAACATTCAGACCTGAATTCTTACACCTGACCATGTTGAAGAAGAGGTGGTAGAAGAAGAGAAGTCTTTTACTGAAATCATGGGTAGAGAGGAGGAGGACAAAGAAAGATATAAGGAGGAACTTATTGCAACCTTAGATCCATGTTTCTCTAAACTTTCAACAAACATGGATAGGATAGGTGACAGATTGTTGCAAGGATTCGAATTATTGATTAGCCAACTTCAAAGCAAAGGGATGATAAAAGATAATAGTGGTTCACACTCAGGGGAAAAGATGAAAGGGAATGAACATATTTTCTCAAGTATAGGACCTCATAATAGACCTGATGGATTTCAAAGCACACAAAGTCATACTGCACCTAAATTTTTCACACCCAAAGAAGAGCCCAATCTTGAATTGGATTACAAGAAACTAGTAAATTATTGGAATGATTTGAATGAAGAGTGTAAAAGAGGTGTACCACTCAGTGACTACATTGATGTTATGCAAAAGATTAAAAGGAAGGGAGACAATAGGAGTCCATTCCAAAACAAAGTATTAAATAGTGCTATTGGAAAAATGTCACTTCCTACTTTTGATGGTTCTTCTCAAAATTCTGCTAACACTTGGGTGCAAAAAATTGGATGTATATTTTCAGTTGAATCCTATGTTGGAAGAGGATGCATTAAAAATGGCCATTTTGCATTTGGAAGGAGATGCCAATGAATGGTGGTTTCATGGGATGAAAACCTTGGGTCATAATCAGGTTAAAACATGGAGAATTTGTTGACAGGGTACTAGAAATATTTGAACAAAAAGATCCAGAATTGCCTTTCAAAGAACTATCTCAATTGAAGCAAACTGCGTCCCCTATTGAATATATGTTGGAATTTCAAAAATTATCAGTCAAGGTGGCTGATGTATCTATGGGAAGATTAGTATTGTTTTTCACTGAAGGTTTGGTTGAACCCTTAAGAGGTTTGGTCAAATCCCACAATCCAACTACATTAAAAGATTCAATGAGCTTCACTAGGGATCTCCAAAATGTGCTTCCTAGAACGATATTTCCTCCTGAGCCTAGCTATAAATTTGAAAAGAAACCTTGGAAAAGGGATGGATATGATAAGAAAAATTGGAAAAGAGAGTCATTTGACAGGAATTAAAAAGAGGGACTAAAGAAGGATGAACTTAGAAAAAAGAAATTGTGCTTCACATGCTTCCAACCATGGACACCGGGGCACAAATGTACCAAAGGAAATGCTCAATACATAGAAGTATTTTCTGATAATGAGGGGTATGATGGGGGCATGGATGAAGATGGACATATTTTAGATCAAGAAGAGGCATATGAGATAGCAGTACAAGAGGAAAGACAAGAAGAAAATCAGCCTTCACCGGACAAAGCAAGAATGGCAGTGCTTTCAACAGTACCTCGATATCATACTATCCGATGCAAAGGTGTGGTACAAGGACAAAGAAATTCAATTTTGGTAGATGGAGGAGCCACTCATAAATTCATTGATGCAGAGATGGTAGAGAAAAGAAAGATACCTATTGAACCATTTGATGGCTTCACAGTTGTCATTCCCGGTCACAACACAATGCAATGCAAAACATGGGTTCCAAAGCTGCAAGTCACCGTAGGTAACTATACTTTTGTTGATAGTTTTTATGTGGTTGATGTTGCTGATACTAATGTGGTTTTGGGAGTGCAATGGCTGTATTCAATAGGAGAGCATACAGTAACTTATCAAATTCCTGAAATGAAATTCCAAGATTCAAAAGGAGTACAAAGAGTTGTGAGAGGGAAACACACTTATCCAAATCAAGTAGTGACTTGCAATAGTATGAGATCTATATTGACGCATGGGGATATAGAATGGGTTGTTGAATGTCATATTAAATCTCCCAAGCCAACTATAAATATTGTCAAACACCTAAAGGAGATAGAGATACTTTTGCAAAAATATGAAAAGGTTTTTAGAGACCTTCCACATGGTAGGCCACCGGACAGGGGGGTTAAGCACGGTATTATTTTGGAGGAGGGTACTTCACCCATTCAGATACCACCTTATAAACATCCTAAAAAGTTCAGAGATGATATTGAAAAATCTATCCAATAACTCCTATAGTTAGGACTCATTAGACCAAGCTCTAGCCCTTATGCTTCTCCAGTAGTGCTAGTGAAGAAAAATGATGGAACATTGAGAATGTGCATAGATTTTAGAGCCTTGAACAAAAAAACTATCAAGAATAGGTATCCTATTCCTAGGATTGATGAGCTCATGGATGAGCTACATGGGGCCAAATACTTCTCAAAAATTGACCTTAGATCAGGGTATCACCAAATTTGAATGAAAGATGAATATGTGCAAAAGACCGCTTTTCGATGTCATTTTGGCCACTTTGAATTTCTTGTCATGCCTTTTGGGTTAACTAATGCTCCAACAACCTTTCAAGCATGTATGAATAGGATATTTTTCAAGCAACTAAGAAGGTTTGTTTTGGTTTTCTTTGATGATATTCTCATTTACAGTAAAACATGGGAAGAGCATTTGCAGCAGTTAGAGATTGTGTTGAAAATCTTTCAAGAAGAGTCCTTATTTGCTAAGTTATCAAAATGTGAATTTGGGATGAAATAACTACTATATCTTGGGCACATTATTAAGCAAGAAGGAGTGAAGATACACATGGAAAAAATTAGGGCTATCTTGGAATGGCTATCACCAAAAAATATTACTGAATTGAGAGGCTTTATTGGCATATGCACCTACTACAGAAAATGTGTGAAAGGGTTCTCCAAGTTGACTTCTCCACTCACTGATTTGACTAAGAAGGATGCTTTCAAGTGGGATGAAGAGGGTGAAAAGGCCTTTCAAAAAATGAAAGAGATAATGAGTAGTTGTCCCATACTTGCACTTCCTGATTTTACTAAACCTTTTGTTGTGGAATGTGATGCTTCAGGTGGAGGAATAGGGGCTGTCCTAAAGCAAGGCCAACACCCCATAGCCTTTGAGAGCAGAAAGTTATAGCCTCATGAAAAACTTTACTCCGTCTATGATAAAGAAATGCTGGCCATTATGCATGCATTGGTTAAATTCAGACAATACTTGGTGGGCAGCAAGTTTGTGGTGAAAACTGACCACAATAGTCTAAGACACTTTCTCACCCAAAAAGATCTAAATGAAAGGCAACAAAAGTGGGTAAGCAAGATTCAAGCTTATGATTTTGATATTGAATATGTCAAAGGAAAGAATAATATAGTAGCAGATGCTTTGTCAAGAAGGCCTTCTTTTTCTCTCATGGATATTGCCAAGGATTGGAAAAACATGTTACTAGTTGAATATGCCAAAGACAAATTTGCTTGTGATGTGTTGGATGGAATCAAAAGGGATGATAATTATAGGATTTTGAATGGTCTGATATATTATAAGGGAATAATTTATTTAGTTCATAACTCGAAGCTCAAGTACCGAATTTTGCAAGAAGCACATGATTCCCCACTAGCGGGTCATCTGAGGATCTTCAAAACTTACAGACAGTTGAGGCAAAGATTTTTATGGAAGGGGATGAAGGAAGATGTTCATAAGTATGTGAATGAATGTAAAGCACGTCAACAAAAAAAATCAGAACTTACATGTCCAGCTAGCCTATTACAACCATTGCCCATTCCGGAGCAAAAATGGGACAGTATTTCCATGGATTTCATCACCGGATTGCCTAAATCCTTGGATAAGGATTGCATCTATGTGGTAGTTGATAGGTTGACAAAATTTGCTCATTTCTTTGTTGTTACATCATCTTTTAGTGCTGCACAAGTGGCTGATATTTGTTTCAAAGAAATCTTTAGATTGCATGGGCTCCCCAAGAGCATTGTCAGTGATAGAGATAGTAGATTCATGGGTGCTTTTTGACAAGAAATTTTTAGATTGGTAGGCACTCAATTGACTCCAAGTACCATCTATCATCCACAAACTGATGGACAAACAGAGAGGGTAAACCAATGGTTGGAAGGATACCTAAGAAACTATGTGGGAGGGTAGCAAAAAGCATGGGCAAAATGGCTACACTTGGGTGAGTTTTGCTACAACACCACTTATCATATGTCAATAGGAATGTCTCCTTTCAAAGAATTATATGGTTATGATGCACTTACATTTTCTAACATTATATTTGGTGATAGTAGAGCCCCAAAGGCTAAATATTGGGTGGAAGAGAGCCAAGAAATTTTAAAGCTCTTGAAATACAATTTGCAGGTTGCTCAAAATCAACAAAAACAATATGCTGATAGACATAGAGAAGAAAGAACCTTTCAAGTCAATGATTTAGTATAATTAAGGTTGCAGCCTTATAAACAAATATCTCTCAAAAAGAATGGAGCAAAAAAATTAAAACCAAGGTACTATGGGCCATACAAGGTAGTGCGGAAGGTTGGAGAAGTAGCATATGAACTAGAACTTCCGGAAGGGAGTAAAATCCACAATGTATTTCATGTTTCTTGTCTCAAGAAAGATATTGGTCAGCAAATCATCACTTCAGAAATACTTCCTCCTTTGGATGATGAAGGTCAGCTCACACTTGTTCCGAAAAAAATTTTGAAGACACGGGAAAGAAGGTTGGGGAGTAGAATCATCAAAGAATATTTAGTGCAATGGAAGGACTTACCAAATGAAGATGCCACATGTGAAGAGGAGAAGATTTTGAAGCATACAAATTTGAAATTGCTTGAGGACAAGCAATCTTGGGTGGGGAGGACTGTAATGTCCCCATTCAAATAAGTGCATAGTAAGACAATCCCATCAATCCTACTAGTTTCCTAGGTTGGATGGGCACATGTGGGATGGTAATAAGGAAGCTAATAAATGATATTTAGACATTAGAAGGGTTAACGAATTTAATAAATATGGTGAATAAATAAATTCAAGAGAAATTATAAGTGGCAAGTGGTTTTGGAGACATATGGAGGTGGTGGGACCCACACTAGCTTGATTTTTCAATGACACATGGCAGCTCTCTCTTGCCAATTCGAATTCATGGGAAGGTGAACACTCTTGGGTGAGTTGGTAAATCATAAAACATGGAATTGAGCATCTTAGGTCGAAATGGGATGGAATAGTAACCTCCATGGGAGAGGAAGAGTCAAATTGGAGACTAGTGGACACTTGGGCTAGATTCCCTAGTTTTATGACAACAATAATGAAGCATCTATGACATTTATGACAAAATTCAGACCTGAATTATTACACCTGACCATTATGACATTTCAGCCCCAAAAATAGGCTCAAGGAAGGCGCTCAAGGAAGGCGCTCATGGAGTTGGGGGAAGCTAAAGAGACTCAAATTCGAATATGGGGAGAAGATGGAAGGTTGGGACTAGGAGACAAGTGGCAAATGAGGAATATTTTCTAAATGGAAATTTATTGAATCTATTGAGAGGATTTCGACCCCTTGAAGACTAATGTTGGTTATTAAATATAGAAATCAAGTATGAGAATGGATTTGGATGATTTGAGAAAAATTGCATTTGTGAAGAGAGAACTAGTGGATGACTAGTTTCTTGCCTTAGCCAATTTCGAGGGTGAAAGATTTCCATCCAAGTTGGTGTTTGGAGAGGCCACTCAGGTCTTTCATGGTGATTTAATGGAGTTTATTTGTAGGTAGCATCTACAGGAAGTTTCATGGTTTGGTTTAGTGCAGCACTTTCTCTCCACCATTTCCAGTTTTGAAGGCATATTTGGGCTCCTTGAGGGATTGCGCTTTGGGTGAGATCTTGCACTCATTGGGAGAGCTTCATATGATATTTTTATGATTGTAATATCTTCATATCCTCTGTTCTTCATATTCAGAGACTCTCACGTCGAAATACCCATTGATTGTATGCAAAATTATTGATTAATGAGCAAACAATGTCCATTTCCCCAATGCTTTGATGTATGACACTATAATGTTGATTATTTCGAATGGATGGATGATTCTCTGATACATTTTTGATTCATATAATTCCATTGATATATTATACAAGTTTCATGTACTGTACGTGAGCATTTGAAGCATTTTTACTCAGTTTGTTTGTATTGAGAGGTGAAATAGTGTCATTTCCCCAAGGGTCGAATTGGGGGTTTTTACTGTTGAATGTGAGAGAGTCAGAACAGTAGTAAAAATCAATTAATGGTGCATATGAGACCTTAATCACATAGTTAACACATTATATACCTTTGTTCCTAAATTCGTGGGAGTTTGGAGGCATTTGGAAGGCCATTTGCAGTGTTCCCCGGGGGGATTTGATGCACAAATTACTAGTCAAAATTACATATATTGATCAGAATACAAATCAAGTTTGAAGCAGTATTTGGAGGGCCATAAAACATCCTTGAACCTAATATTCAAGTCTAAATATCATTCATACACTCCTACAGAATATTTGGGAGCATTTGGGTTGATTTGGAGGTCAAAACAGTAAAACTAGTCAAAGGTCAAAATTGGGGAAAAAGTGGAAAAAATGGCATTTAATAAAATTTTGAAAAAGGGTCATTACATTTATATACACCTGTAAGTAATCCACTTGCACCTTTAGCATTAAATCAATTTTCAAATCTTTTACAATCACTTCCTCTCCCTCTTCGTCAAACATTTCAAACTGAACAAGACGTGACACAGATCATAACCAATCTTCCCAGTATGTTCCTAGACTCGCGAGATTTAGTAACCAAGAAACCTGTCTTCATCGACAATAACCCATCGACTGATTCTACCCCTCTTGTTGCTAAGCCAACTAAACTATTGAACCCTCCGAATACTTCATCACCATAAGGAATTGATATGCATCATACTCATCTTCAGCGTAACCTGGACCCCAGCAGTCCTATTTTTCCCGAAGAAACTTCATAGTTTATCCCATTTCTAGTCAACCCGTCGGTGGAAGCCCATTCACCTCCCCGACCTGACGTCAATCCACCAGAATATCCCCCCGAACTTGAAGTTTTTGATTCAGTTGAACCATTCATACTACAATTCTTGTCTCCTTTCGTCAGTCAAGAACCGTCTGGAAGCTCCCTTTCCATCCCTCCTCCCCGAGTCAAAGACACACCAAGTATTAATGTGTCATTCCCTACCCCTGCTGATGGAACCACTACTCCATTTGAATTAATTCAAGAACAAGAAGCACCAGCTCAAGAAATATTGGAAGCAATAGTAGAACGAATAGCACAAATCACTGAAGCAGCCATCGAAGCAGCAGAACAAGACAATCAAGCATTCATCGTAGAAGCACTCCCGAAAAATACAACATTTGTACCAAGTAGATCAATACAAGCAAAACAAAACATTGCTGAAGCACAAGTAGAAGCACAACACTCAGTCGAAGTAGTCGAGACACAAAAAGACTCAAAATAGGAAGTACAACCTCCAAAATCTCAAGGGAAGTCCAAGACAAAGCAGCATAAAGACAAAAGATGCCAAGATAGAGAGCTTCAGCAATAGCAGTAGCATCTGGATCATATTTCTCAACTGGGTCGATTATATATACATCTCGAACAACTCGGGCCCATCTCTACATACAAGCCACAAGAAGCAACACAAGCAAAGCTCGACTTACTGGCTGATGCAATTAATCAAGAGAAACAACATCATCGAATAGAAGCTGAAGACCACATTCACTGGTTATAGGAGGACCAAAATGTATTTTTGGCTAAGTGTCAGGACTTAATGCAACAAGTCCTCCCTCTGCTAGCCAGCTCAAACACAAATAGCACACTTGATAAATCTCTTCAGTTATTCCAAACAGTCATGTCAACATTGCGCAAAGAACTCATCAGGGAGTGACAGGAACAGGCCACAGTAACAACATCCTTGATGTCAGCACAATATGAAGCATTTAATTCAGCATATGATCACCTGAACCAGTATAATAACCAAGCAGCTACTGTCATTGATGTTCTTCGCAATTGGTACAAAAACTATGGCAATGTATTCACAGAAATACGGACGACGCATGACTTGATTGATAAGCTTCATCAACAATGCCGAGTAGCTGTCGACAACATCAACAGAACCATTGAAGATCAAATTGTGATAGAAAACAGGATATTGGAGAAATTAGAAAAAAGTGAAGACCAGTGGTTGAGCCAAGCTAGGAACAACCTCTTAAAATTGGAACAAATTCAACCACATTGCCAAACCCTGCTTACAACCACCAATAAGAAAATTGAGCTATTTGGTCCCAACTTAATTCATCTACAGGGAAAGACAATAGAGGAAAAGATGGCTGATTTATCAAGGCTGACAACATTTACCATTGACATCCAAAACTCATTGCGCCATTAGGAATACTTCCAGCACCATCTATCTGTCTTGGCTGAAGCAATTGTTCAGGTCTGTGAACAACAACAAGTAGCAACCAATTCCAGTCATAAATAAACAGTACCGGCTACATCTATGAAGTTTGCATAGTTATCCATTTTTTGTTCATCTATTTCACATCTCCTCATTTAATCGAGGAGCCTACGTCGGCCTGTCGACTAGGCCCTCCACCCGACCATTTCCAATGTAAGTCGACAAGCTGTCTCGAACACTCGGCATATGTCAGTCGGTTAAGCCGACGATACCGTTATATAACTGAATGTGACTAGGAATATTTCATATATTCGATTTGCAAGATCGTGAGTTATTTCTCTTTGGTTTTAAAGATTCTTTTTTGAAGATTCTATGCTAAATCAAACATAAGTCTACTTTTATTGTGTCTAATTGCATACAGACTTTACATTTTTGTTGTGGGTTAAATTTGACATAGACAATTTTCATTAAGTGTTGAGTTCTTAACTTGAATGGTAAAAATTGATGGTTTCCAGTATTTACTTCACCTACTTGAACTGGGTCATAAAAAATGATGCAAAAGGGTAAATTATTGAATAGTTGTTGATATTTAATCAATGATCTTTGCATATCGACTTGGTATATATATTTGAAATTTGGTGCTACACTTATTTGATACTTTATTCGTGAATGAATTATTTCCCCTTCGTTTGTTTTTTACTACATCATTGTTGTGCGCTATTGAAAATGTATTGTCAAAATGGTTCAAATTGTATTAAATTGTTTATTTGGACTTCAAAGTATCCAAATATTATTTTTTTAGTCAGAGTTCAAAGTTTATGAACAAGTCACATAAAAGTACGTGTCAATATTTAGGAGAAACAAGTTGATATGTTGTTGGTCGAAGTTCGACATGTACAAGTGTAAATGCTTTTTAATCGAAGTTTAATGCTTTTTGGTCAAAGTTAATTATAAATTATGGTGAACATGTACTCGCTGCCTATGCCTACGTTTTTAATGTCGAACTTTCCTCTTTTCCTACCGGAGTTCATTTTTTCCCCTCAAGGGTCAAATGCTAGTATAATAATCATTTTTTTTCTTTTACTAAATATGACAGAGACCTTATCTCTGCGCCATATGAAGGATATATAATATACATAATTTCTTGTGAAATAAAATCACAAAAACAATCCTTCGAATCTATCCAATCTTAGATCACTTACTGCATAATGAAATGGTTTTAACCCTTAATTTAGTATCATATCTTTCTTAATAGTATTTATAAGGAAGACTATTACAAAACCCATGTAGCTCTTGGTGTAGATATCCGAATTAACAACAATAATCTCACTAAAGTACTTCTCCAAAAGGTTTATCATAAACTCTATTAAATCAGAGAGTTAACAATCAAATTGTCACTATTATAACCATACACATGAAGAAGAGTAAAACATCAACTTTCATTCTCTTTTCTTTAGTAATATAATTAAAAGATATATAGTAGATCTAACATAATATTAATAGACTTCGGAGAGATCCGATTCATTGCGTCGAAGAGGCGCATTCTACAACCTAGTAGAGGGAGATGTATAACTCCTTTATTGCTCATCCTACACCTGTCCTTTTTATAAAATAATAAAATATTATAAAAAAGAACATGTGGGATAATTAAACCATTTACAATGGCATATATATATAAATAATAAAACTACACAAATTAGATATGCTTCCTCTAGATTTTTACTCTAAAAAGGGGTTTGCACTTTGAAATATTTGATCCCTCTCGGCGCTTGGTAGATCCCTTTTAAAATGGATCTATGCTGGTCTAATACAATCGTTTAGCATAATATGGACAGAGTTCGGAGATATCTGAGTCATCTAATACAATCGTTTAACATAATATGGACAGAGTTCAAAGAGATCTGACTCATCTAATACAATCGTTTAACATTTTATGGACAGGATTCAATGACCCATCCTACTATAACTTAAATATTTTATATAAACCAAATTTTATATTAACAACAGTTTGATCAAATCCTTCAGTAGAATATAACATAGTTTAAACATTAAAAAGTGAAATCTTATCCATTATCTATTACATAACGCAATCAGAGTTTCAATCGAATTTAAAAGAACTCCATTCTATATATATACCATGCATTCGCAAATACCCATTCTGCTCATACTAGTGAGATCTGATTCGATAATAACATAGTAACTTGTGATTATATGATTTAAAGTTCTGTAAAATCGTAGATTGTTCTATTGCCTCAATATTAACGTTTCCTTTACAATATAACTAACAAAATGTAATAAAAGTTATCGCCGACATAACCCTTAACGCACGTATAAAACAACATATCCTACTAAGATACTTTATGCCATTACCATTCACTTATTCATATGACAAGACCATACTTACTTGAAAGAAATGGGAAAACAAACTTGGATATTCAGTTCCTTTTAATCCTAGGAGAGGAAATCAACTTTGCTAGTCAACTCCAACCCCGAGCTGGATCACCACCATGCACAACAGAACTGGCAAACAAAGCTTGAATGCAACACTCTCTCTCTCTCTCAGATTCTATAACAAGATCATTGATGGACTTACAATCAAAAGAGAAATACTCAACAATATGCAGTCATAGCAACAATTTCTCGATGCACAACACAACGTCCTATGCTATATCAGTGCACCAATTTATAGTTTTTGCTGAGGTCTTGTGCTGTCTCAGTGCATCAATTTATAGTTTTTTCTGAGGTCTTGTGCCATCTCAATAAAAAATCAATCAATCCTTTAATCCCTATGATTTAGGATCTTGTCTAGTGGTTGAGATTTTAGATTGGATTTGATTGACAAAATATCTCTTGCTTGCTTTACACTTGTTCTTTGTCTCATGGTGGTGTCCCCTCTTTCAACTGAATTCTCCAACTGCTTTTTCTTTTCTTTTTATTAATGATAAAATAACAATTGTTGTGCAATGAGTATTTTTTAGTTTTACAAGTCTTTTACAAATAATAATTGTTTTTGAAATAATTCTAAATAAAAAATAAATAAGAATGTCTTGGGGGTATCACATGGCATATTGTTCTTAATTTTGACATTATACGGGATAAAACGTTTTTGAATTTGCTCGATATTTCTCCAGTATTCTCAAGAGATGTTGCAACCCCAAACTTCAAAACTATACAAGATAATGTGAGTGACTAGAGTTTGAAAAAGGAGTTCTTTTTATCCCACATCCTCAAATTTGTTGATTTACATTTGTTTTCTATGCTAATCATGCTCACAAATACAATTTCGACACATGTTTATGGGTTTAAAATTTAAATACATAATATTATTTATACAACACCATTTATTATTTTATTATCACAGGTCTCACATTAGGTGTTTATATCTTAGAATTTGGGGTTGACTAGCATCTATGATTTTCCTAGATTGCATGATGATGAGACAAGTGGACTCTCTAGATTGATTTTATGTAGTCATTCAAAATTCGAAATAAACAATTATAAAATAAAAAGAATATAAAAAATAACTGGTAGTTGATGCATGGATAACTAATGCTAATATATGGATAACTCTTAGTTGATGCATGGTAAGTTGCTTTATGGAAGATAACTTATTATTTACCAACTACAAATTAAGTGACTATGCTAGTAATACTTATTAATATTATTAAATAAGAAATGTTAATATTAATAAAAAATATTTATTTATATAACATTTATTTTTATTAAAAATATTTAAATTTATCTATTAGATATAAATATATATTTAATAATATTTAAAAGATGTCACAATATTATTAAAAATAAAAAATGGGAGCAACTAGAGGAAAGGCTCCAGTTGTGGTGCAAGCTCCACTCCGCCACGTCAGAGGACACCCGCCAAGCCCCGTCAGCTATACGACAAGTGCCCACATGATGAAGACGCGTGTCCCCCACTTGTCAGTTGTGATTTTTAGGGTTTTGGAGTTGTTTAGGGTTCGCATTTCACTAATTTGCCAGGCTTTATTCACCACCCCATGCATTCTTGCTCGAGGCCGGTGTGTGGCCATTCCGCCACCCCGGTACTAGTCCGCTGGGTTTCCAATGACCATGCTGGCTGGTGTATTTGGTTGTTCGCTCTGTAGTATTTGGTGGTTCACTCAGCGGTGTTTGGCGGTTCACGGTAGTGCCTTTGGTGGTTCACAGTGCTGTCTTTCGTGGTTAACGGTGGGTGCTAACACGGAGACTAGAAGACCTTACCTGGAGCGACATGCTTTGTGTTTTGGGTGGCCTTCAACATATTCTAGTTCGGTTGGATACTATTTCTATTCGCAGGAGTTCGCAGGAGGTTCGAGGAGGTTGACGACGGGCGTCCATTCAGTCATCTTGCAACTGGTAGGGTTTAAACCTTACCAACAACTATACAGTGTTTTTCAACACTCCACATCTGCCCATGGAATATTTCATTAATCGTTTGGTTATTTTTGTAATTTCGCTGTGGTTTATGTGTGTCTGGTTGTTTCGTTTTTTGTGGTTTCTCCGGCCACTGCGATTTGTCTGTATGATTTTACTGGTTTTTTATGGTGGCGTAGCTCCGACCATTGTTGAACTCTGTTGGGTGTCTCTGGTTCTAAGGGCAGTCTATATACTTGGAAGCTTCGGGGTAAACATTTGGATAAGCAAGGTTTGTTGCAGTCTGTATGCTTGGCTGCTTTGGGGTAAATGTTTGGATAAGCAATGGTTAAAATATTTAATGTTTATGGTTGTCGGTGGAGGGTTTCAAACCCTGTGTGGTTATTGCATATTGTTATGGTTCTTGCTCTGTGTGATTGTAATTTGGTGATGCTTCCACCTGTTCATTTATGGCTAATTATACAGTTGTTAAAATATTTAATGTTTAGGGCTATCGGTGGAGGGTTTCGAACCCTATGCGGTTATTGCATTCTGTTTTTGGAATTTGGCATGGTTGACAGTTTTTGGAATTTGATAGTTTGTAATAATTTGGAATATAGTTTGGAATTTGAGAGTTTGTAATAGTTTGGAATAGTGTGAATGAATGTTGGTTTCTTTCCGTGTTGGCAGAAATATTGTTATGCATGCTTGCAATGCTTATTGTAGATTACTGTAGATTATTGTAGATTATTTCTACGCTAGATTATTGTAGCATGGATTATTGGGAGCAATACTGTAATAAGATTTTTTTATGGTTACTATAGTTTATATCCATATTGCTGCAAAAATTGCAGCAGTAGGTGTTTGAACTTTATATTCATCTTTATATTATGGTTTGAAGCTGCAAACTCAGAAAATGTTGTGGATACATTGTCATGGTGTTTGATGACAATTCTGAAATTTGGCATGGCCCCTCATTTAGGGTGACTGTTTGTCTTCTTTTCCTGATTGCTTTGCAATCTTATGTAGTGAACTAATGCAGAATCTTGGACACAGTTTATGCATTTGTTGGTATACAGTTTAAGCATTCGATACAATTAATGGAGTGAATTTTTCTCAATAGTAATTATGGATTTGAGTTTGTGCATGTTCATTTGTTTGTGGATTTGAGCTTAAGTGGAAATTAGATATAGTACTCTAGAGTGTTGTTTGGCTGGTTTGTGTTGATGTATATGTAACTTCGGAATGTATTTCATCTGTGTATTTTATATATATTTATTGTACCCTTATAAGAGATGTGTCATTCCTCTATAAGGAAGTGTCGTCATGTGGATTGACAAGTGTCGCAAGTGTGTGTACTTGTCGATGGGTTATTAGACCACCTTGTGGGGTCGGCCCTGAATTATATATAATATAATGTGGATGTACCTAGCTAGACAAGTCGGCCCCATAAGGTCACTGGGCAAAAAGGTTAGTATAAATAGAGATCAGAGATCTCTATTTTACTCACTCGGAAAAGTAACTCACTCTCACTCGGAAAGTGGCGCACTAGTGAGGAGGAGGATCATCTGCTACTAGGAGACTATCTCAGTGTTATTTGGTTGTACTTTGGTTGAGCCATTGCTCTCTCTATCTCTGAGGAAGTTGTGGGGTTTTTCACCTTAGGGTTTTCCCCACGGAAACTCTGTGTCTCTTGTCTCTTATGCTTTTGATTCTTGTGATGCTTGTCATATTGTGATTGTCATGCATTGATATACTGTATATGTTATTCTCTCAGCAAAGATCCTAGAGTATTATGAATTAATGCTCAAAATTTAACAATTTGTGCATGTAAGATCAAGGTTGCAAATGGCCAGATACCTATTGCTATCCATAGAATTAAAATAGAAGAGGGAAGCAAGCAATTTGTGACTTAAAAATCCAAACTTAAGCCATAAAAAATGACAGTAAGCAACAAACTAAAATTGCAAGTGATAGAGATACCATACATACCAATTTATGTTTTTTTTAGTGTGAGTATGTAATGGTTACCTTTATTAGGTGATTGTGATGTTAGCTTCCTTAGTATGTTCTTGTCATTAAGCACAGTAATGGGAATCTTGTAGCTCATGCCCAATAAGATAAATACTCAAGATTTGACTACATATTGCCCACAAGTCTTAGTAGTAGATCCATAGGTCTTCAAGGGATTCGGAAGATTACATATCCATAGAGTTGGAGGGATATGATGGATTTGCCATTAATGCAATAATCAACTTAATTCCAACTTTGACATAGGTTCAAATTTTATGGTTTTCCCTTTACCTTATAAGCCTCCTTGAATGAGCTTGTGAAAGGAGTGTTGCTAGGAGTTAGGGAAAAAAATAATAGTTGGATTTTGTAGCTCTTGTCAACATTCATAGAATGGAAAACAAACATAAATAAATAAAACTTGCTCATTTATAATAATAAAACAACTGCACTTTATATTAATAGAACATTAATACAAATACAATGACTCTATTTGTAGTATATGTCGATGCCTAGGATTTGTAGTTTGTATGAAAGCCATCACCTAGGTTTTAGGTTATATCAAGCCCTCATCATGCTTGATTGAGGATGCAAAAAAAGAAAATGACTTGAAAACAAAATAGCATTTGGTTAGTCTATACACTGGATATCCTATTCTTGAAGAGGTTCAACACGTCCCCCATCATTTCTTGTAGGGTTTCCAGTTTGAGACAAGTAGGGTGACCTTACTGAGCATGTTTGATTAGGATGGGTGGGGTTGGTGGAAACCGATTGAGGCCAATTTACTTCTTGCAACCAAGGAGGAATTGAAAATCCATAGGCCTGACTTGTGCTTGGGACCCCTGGAATAATTGCTGGTGTTGGATAAGATAACATAGAATGCCCCCCTACACTAGTAGGAATAGAGGGGGGGTGTACACCTGCTTGATTATAGCGGGGTATCTAAATGTTAATGAGATCCTGGTAGAATCGTGCACTATTTTCTAATGCTTCTAATGATCCTTCCATCATGTTCCTTTCATCAGTTGTTCTTGTAGTATCAACCATCCTTTCCTCCATTTATCTTGCATAATTTTGGTTCATCTGTTGCACCTTCCTTGCATAATTTTGGTTCATCTGTTGCACCTTCCTTGCATCCTTTTCTTGCATTGACAACTGCTTCTGGTGCTCTTTTTCTTGTCAATCAGCCTCTCTACCAATCCTTTCCTGTGCTCATTGTCTAGCTGCAATCATCCTTGCTTCCTTCTTTTCCTTTGCAAGATCTTTCTTCCTTTGCTTTAATTCCTGCAAAGCATGTTTCTTTTGTTCACATTAAACCAAGAGGCTTATGTACTCTTCTGAAGTGAGTAGTTGTGAACTCCATCCCAATCAGAGAATCTTTGTATTTCCTTGCATTCCTTGCATTGACACTCTCTCCATTGGCAACTTTAGGAATTGGCTAAGCCTTGGTGTGTTCCTTGGCAGTGGTTCTTCTGCTATGAGAGGTTCTTCTACTATAGTATATTCTTCTGCTGCATCCTGGTTGTCTATGTTAGGTTCTTCTATCAACCCACCATCAACATAAAAATGGACAATCTCAGCTGGATGCGAAGGCATGTTCATGCTTTCATCGTTGGTGGAACTGCCAATGTGTCTGTTCAAGTTCATCATGGCCTCTGCCATCCAATATGGTTGGGATACTTGGGTTGGCACTGTCAATGTGTCAATGTTGCTGCCTAGACTGCAACAACCATCGACCACATTTATATGTGCCACGTAATCCACTTGTGTGTCGGCTGCACCACCTAACCCCATGTTATCTTCATCTACTTCGTCATCGAATTGTGTAGCACTGACCTGTTCATCATCAATAGCAACATCAACTCCTTGGTAGTTTCCTTGAGAAAGGGACATGATGTTGTCCACAACATCTACCTCTTACTGCCCATCCAATTGCTCTTTGACATCCTCAATATCTTCGCCAGCCACATCTTATTGGCCATCCACATCAAATGCTCAGCTAGTACACCCAGTGTCATGCATAAGATCATCATAATTCAATGGCCAGATACCTGTTCCCCTAAAGCTAGCCTTGATATTCGAGGATGTGAGAGCCCTTTTGAAAACCTTGCTGCAAGATCATCTAACTCAAACCTCTTTCCCTCGACCCCTAGGTTCTTCGCCATCCATGCGGCACGTTCTGCCCTGAAATAAGCCTTGAAAGGCCCAAACACACTCACATCCAGGGGTTGCAACCTGTGAGTGGTGTGAGCAAGAAGTGTTAACAAGTCAATGCCCAACCTATTTGACTCCTCGATGGTTCGCACAACAATGTGGCTTCCATGGCCATCTAAAACCAACAGGTGTATGTTTTCAGGGGAGACACCACTTGGTATGGATGCTGCAAAGTGGCAAAGCCAATTCAGGAAAAGTTCTTTAGTCATCCATGCATGGGGATGTGCAACCATGCACGCCCCAGGTTCACAATTTTGGATATAGTTTTGCAGCCGAGTTTTTCCCTTGAACAAATAAAATCTTGGGATTTCCATACCAATTGCATTCACACATGATAGAATGGTAATCCACTCCCTGCTCTTAGGAAGAATCTTTGGCACATGCCTGCTCCCTCTCTTTGTAATGACCCGCATGCCACAATTCCTTCCTGCCTATAACCCTGTCTCGTCACAGTTCCAAATATGGTTTGGAGTGTAAGAGTGTTTCTCATATGCAGAAGAAACAGTGTAATAGAACTTGGACACAACTGTGGGGCGTAGATTCAATGCCCTGTCTTTATCTAGGCCCTCTGAAGTTCGTAGCACTAGCTCTGGATGCCTTTTTTTGAAACCAACCCACCATGACTTACCTGGAAAACCATCTCTGAATGGGTTTGGCCTCCCCCGACAGATTTGAGCAACAGTTGATTTCAGTTGTATCAACTCTAGCCCGTGTCCCAATTCGGCCATCTCCTTACACCACACCACCACCTCCTCCTCCTCCTGTTTAGTCATGACTGTAAGAGGACCTATCCTCTTGGTATGGGTCATGCCATTTATCTAGTAATGGATTGACGTGGGTGCAATCCCATATTTTTTGGCCACTGCTCTAACTGAAAACCCCTTGAATTCGACATCGTCAATTGTAGCCAGTATGTCTTCTTTTGTCCATCCTCTAATTGCACTGATTTTCTTCGTTGAAATGGCACCTTGCACTGTGGAAGATGGGGGAAATATGGGCGATGCTGGCACTGTGGGTGGTGATGGATTTTTTGTTGATGCTAGAACCACACCATCTACCTCTTCCATAGGACCATTCTTAGAATTTGCTGTAGCAATGTTGCCATTTGAAACATGGGCCCTTTCCTCATCCGATGATGTGCATTGTGGCTGGGTACTCTGCTTCCTTGTATTCCTTGTACGGCGTGCAATATTGACTCTTGGCATGGCTACGAGAAGTTGCACAATCCATATATGTAACATTTAATATAGTATTATATCCATTCAATTAACATGTTAGTATTATATATCCAACTGCAATGGTCAAACTGTGAGTAGTATATTCGGAACTAGTTAATAGAATGAATATGTGACTAGAATGGACTGTCAATACCTGAAACACCGTGCATACACTTGAAACACTATGCATACACTTATGGGTTGTTGATGAATGGTTGAGTCATGGTTGATCAGGAATAGTTTTTTGATACAATTGATCAGTGTGTGCACAGTGATTCAGCCCGTCAATGGATTTCAAACAATGGATCACGATCAGGAATAATTTTTTTAGATTCTAAAAGAGTGGATTTAGATCCCTGAAAATAGTTAATACAACCTAGAATTAATGGCCACTAAAATCCAGTAATAATTTATCATAATTTCAATAACAAACAATTGTCAACTCATTTCTACATTATTTCTAACATTTTCATAATCCAATTCGGTAATTGGAAATGACATTAAAAATTTTAATCTGATTGTAAAGGAAATCTGATCTACTATGCAAGGAAATAGAATGTTTTCATAATCCAATTCGGTAATCTGAAATGACATTAAAAATTTTAATCTGATTGTAAAGGAAATCTGATCTACTATGCAAGGAAATAGAATGGGTCTGTGAAAAGGATAGTTAATGGATACGTGAAAACTTAGATGGTTAATTGAATGGATACATGAAATAAGTGACTGTCAATACTTGAAACACTGTGCACTTTGGGATGTTGATGAATGGTTGACACTGTGCACACATTATTGGGCTGTTGATGAATGTTGAGTCCTAGATGACAGATGATAAAAGCACTACGTGAATGATAGATGAATCCAAGGGATGCAAATGGATTCAATTGTGTGCAAAAAGGTTGGTTTATAGTTTTTTTATATTGAAAATGATTGCTTAGGGGAATTGACATGGATTGGAAGGTTAATTCCAGGAATGGGAGGTTGGGATTGATTTGTCACCGATCCAACGGTTGGAGACATCTATTTGCATGATCCATGTGCTCTTGGTGTGTTTAATGGATGATTTGATTTTGGGCAGCTAAGAATTTGACTAATGCTTCTCTTTGTTGATCCATGTGCTTCGGTTGAGTTTAATGTTTGATTTGATCTTGGTCAGTGAATTCTATTTTGCTGATTTAAGAGTTTAATGCTTGATTTGATCTTGGGTAGCGAATTATGTTTTGCTGATTTTAGATTTTAATGGATGATTTGATTTTGGGCTTTCGTAGTTTTGTTGCTCCTTTGGGATTCATGAATTTTAATGAGTGATTTTATTTTTTCAATGGGTGGGTGTCATTTATTGAGGTTGCATGTGTGAGTTGTTGATTAATTATGGACTAGATGTTGACCCTCCATTTCCCTTGCAGTGTGCAGGTGGTAATGGGTGATGGAACATTGCATCTTGCTGTTTGATTGTTGCTTCTCCAGTTGTGGTTCATGAGGGTTGATGTGATGCCCATGGTGTACTTAGTAGATTAAGCATGATAGGCTATTTTGATGTTAGATTTGGTATTAATGGTAAGACAGACTTGGTTCTTAATTGGACTTGATGGTTTGTAATGTTGGCATTAAATGGACTGTCCATTGTTAGCTAGGGTTCTAATTAGCTATTAAATGCTTTTTGGACTTAATATAATATCTATTTATACATAATTATGAAATTTTGTGATTTTCTTTTAAGCTGAGAATGTTCAATATTTGGGTGGTTGATGTGACAGGAACCATAACCACTACTAGTTCCCGCACAACATTAGGAGCCTCTCCCCTATCCCAATTACTTAATTTATGGTTTATCCAAGTTCACCCCCTACCACAAATTTGTGGTTGCAGTATTATTATCACACATCTATGGGTGGGCATTAGCCATCCTACTTTAGTTATTGAAAACTAATAATATAACATGCATTTAGAGACCAATTGGTTCTCCATTTTTTGTGTTATTTATGTCGATATTGAGTTGATGGATTTTTAACTTTTCCAACTTGCCAGTTACAGGCAGTTTCTTGGAACTTCCAATTTGTTCATACATATAACAGGTAGCTGCAATTGATGGTAGTACGAAGAAATTTGGCAGGCGTATAATGGAAAATGGATTTATTGAATATTTATAACTACAATTATTGTAGGTTGTAGGTTGTATCGTTATTAATTAAGTTGATAGACTTTTTATTTTGGAATTAAAGTGAAAGTGAGTGGTTAAATTTTTTAACCACAACTTGTATTATTATTAGGCTTATAGACGTTCTTATTTCGAAATTAAAGTGAAAGAAAGTGATTAATATATTTTTTACAGCTTATTCAGATGAATGCCTCTAAGGTATCATTAAGGATGTAAATTTCATAGAAAATATAAATTTATTATTTTTTAAAGAAAAAAATTGTATAAAAATTAATTTTGAAATTTCTCATCTAAGAAAGTGCAACAATAATATCAATGATAAGAAAAGTAACCCAATGACATCAGTGACACAAATTTCCATCGTAATTATTTAAATAGATAGATTCTCTTAACAAAGGAAGCAATATCCTGGTATAAAAAATGTTTGTGATTCATCTATTTTATTTCTTTTGCTATTCTTATTGTCTTTTTATATTTATTGATTTTATTTTAATTATTAATTTTTATATATTTTATTAATTATAGTATTTTGGAAATGGTTATATAATAAGTTTATGTTGCTCTAAGTTTATTTTGGGAAAAAACCAGGTTCTTATGGAAAAACGGTTATGTAATAAGTTATATTGTTTTGAGTTTTTTTTTCAAGGATAAAAAAGCCATACTCTTGTTATTCAAGTAGAATAAAAGAGTACATAAACTATCAGGAAAATATTAATGCCTTGCTTTATATAAAATCTTCGAGCATACTATCAGAAAATTGTCATCCAAGAACCAAAAAAAGATTCCATGTCCAACACAAAATACAAAAAACTTCTAGCCCTATCTTGTCAAAGTTTATCATCCAAAGATAAAGCTAACATAGTGCATAGCTTAATAAAAAAAGAAAATGGAACCTCCATCCTCAATCTTTCCTTCAATATATTCTTCCCCAAAAAGGTGACCTTCAACAAGGTATATAGCTTCCTTCGATATATGATCATCATCTAGATTGTGTTCTCGATAGATATGAGAGATCTCCACATACGAATAAAAATCTAGTAAGTCCTTTTTTCGCCAAGCCCAATGTTGTAAATCAAGTACCTGTAGCTTAAAAGTCCGCTTTTCCCAATTTATAATGACAGAGGAGTCACCATAAATTTTCAAAGTAGGAAGGCCAATAGAAATACCAAATTTAAGTAGGCACCATAAAGCAAGAACTTACGCTTTTGTGTTTGTACCGGATCCAATATTTAACTTTAAATAAAAGTAATGCTCCTGATTTATAAAAATGCAAACACCTACAGCACAGCTTCCATGTTCCATAGCTCCATCAAAAAAACCACAAATCCCCTGAATTATCGAGCCTACAGTTAAATTTATTTTCTTTTGTTTAACTCCAGTACTAGGCATATAATCCTTATATAAAGTTTGAATTCCGATTGTGCCTGCAGAGAGAGATTATCTCATATATGACCAACCTTTATCAGATTTCTAGATCTGACTCTCCAAGAAAGTTTGCAGCTAACCCATCCTAGGACTTTTAAAAAGTCGAGCCAAGCATTGGAAGCACTTCCAGATAAAAAACATGGATCCCTGATCCAAGTAACAATATCCTTTTTTATATATTTTGATACCAACACTTCATTCCAAAAACTATTAATGAAAATAGCACACCAAAGGATTTTCATGCGAAGAGCTTTGTTGAAACATTCCAGATTTAAAATATTACAGCCACCAAATTTCTTTAGCATAGAAAGCTTCTGCCATTTTACAAGATGAATTTTGCCTCCTGCTCCAGCACCATCCCATAGGAAGTCAAACATCCATTTTCTTAATAGGTTGATAATGGACTTTGGAACATCAGCGAGCAAGAACCAATAGACAAGAATTCCTATTAAGATAGCCTTGAGCAGTGTAAGTCTACCTCCTAAGGATAGCATACATAGAGACCAAATGCCAAATCTTTTATCGAATCTTTGCACGAGCCATAACCAATCATTTTTCCGGTAACAATTTGGTTTAAAAAAAACAAAGATATTTAAATCCTTCCATAAGCATTGTTGTTTTGTATGGTAGAAAAACCCCAATATTGTCCATCACTTGCTTCTCCATATTATGATATACCAAGGATTATTTCTACACACTAATATCCATACCTGATCCATTACAGAATATTTTAATATATTTGACAGAACTTTCCATTCTCTGACTGATCCTATGCCAAATAGAATCACGTCATCTACAAAGAAAATATGTGTAATATTGACAGATTTAGCAATTTTTATACAATGTATAACTTTGTTCTTCCTTGCATAAAGTATCATATTACTCGAACCTTCAATAACTATTAGAAAAAAAAGAGGATACAAAGGGGAACCTTGTATGATATCCCTAGAACCTTGGAAAAAATTAGAAGGAGAATTGTTTGCAATCACATAACAAAAATTTTGTAGTGACACAAGCAAGGATCCAATTTGTCACTTCCATCGAAAGCCCAATTTGGAGAAGGATTAATCTAAGGTATGTACCCAATTTACTCTATTGTAATATTTGACTAGATCCATTTTTAGGTTGAGAGCATCCAAATTTTTTGCTTTGATAGAATGAGCACATTCCCGAGATAATCCTACCGGATCTAAAATTTGATGATTTGCAGGAAACATGAACTGTTCCCTTGATATCCTCTCGGAGAGTTTTGGATTCAACCTTAACATAATTATTTTGGTTATGATTTTATAGGCAATGTTGAACAAGGCTATGGGCCTATAATCATCAAAATTTTAAGGTTTATTCTTTTTCAAAATGAGAGCTATGTGTGTTTTTTTCAATGCTTTTGAGACAAAACCTTCCACTCGAGATTGTTCAACCATCTGCAACAAATCTCTGCCCATGATATCAAAGAAAGCACTAAATATTTCCACGATCCAACCATCCGGACTAGGACTTTGTATTTGGCAAATAATTTTAACACTAATTCAATTTCTTCCAAAGTAACAGGTTTTCTAATGATTTCACCTTCTTCCCTAGAGAAGATCGAGGGAAAGTGTTTTATTAGATCTCCAATTGAGCACTAACATCACATCTACCTTCATCTCCAAATTGTTTCTGAAAGTATTCATCCCAGTGAATAACTTGTCCATTTTCCAAATGCATATCCCAAATATTATTTATGTTCCTTCTATATGAAGCATAGTTGTGAAAAAAGCTCATATTTTCATCCCCTAATGCTATCCATATAGCACGATTTTTAGTCTCCACAACATTTCCTATTGAATAAATAAAGACTTATTCTTTTCCTCCAAAAATGCTTGTTCATTTTTGTCCTCTGCTATGAAGATACAGTTTGGGTTTCTATCATAGAAGTATTTAATCTTGAGTTCAATTTCATTTAAATCTTTCTCCCTTTCCTCATTTTTATCTTTTCCCAATCCTTTACTCTTTTTTTTAAGAGATTGAGTTTTAGAACCAGCCTATCCATCGGATTCAAATCTTCTGAAATATTTAAATTACACCAAAAATCTCGGATCATAGAAAAAAAATCTTCATCTTTGATCCACATATTATTGAACTTGAATGGATAATTTATTTTTTATATAAAATCTTCCAATTGAAGAAGAATGGGAAAATGATCCAAGATATTAGATTTTATTTCCCATGTCCTGTATTTTTGAAGAGAATAAACCAGGGATTCTTTCAAAAGAAAACGGTGAAGTATTTTACTTATGGATGCCTCACCCGATCTCCCATTAGACCAGGTTGGTCCCAACTTTACTGGAGTAATATCCAAAAGTTTTGACCATTTTAAAAAAATGTGAAAAAATATGAAAGCGGGTCAATTCTAGGAGTCGAACCCCAAATCTCTGTAGTTTAAAGTGTAAAGTTTAGATCTATGACCACTATCAAGCTTTGTATTTCAAAACCCCACTATTTCCTAGGTTATTCCATAAAAAATCTCTATTGTTGTAAGGTCCATAGACATTCAAACTGGAGATCTTTAGATTACTAGCCATAAAACAACCTTCCAGTAATATGCCCCCAAACGTCCGAAAGGACTTCATCGCCATTACCTTCGGATTCCAGCTAGTTAAAATACCCCCTGATAACCCATCTAAATCAATTGCTGAAAATTCCCAATCCAGTAGAAGTTTTGAAATTGTAGCAATAGCCTTCTACGACTAACACATAGTCCCTTGCATCAAAAGAAGATCAAAGATAGTAGTTTTAAACAGTCAAGAGAGAGCCCTAGATTTATTAGCTCCTCCGAATCCCCAAACATTTAAGGAAAGGAAATACATTAAGAACCCAAACTATCAGCAATATATGCTCTAAGGGACCGTGAAGGAGAAGTGACTATTTCCAATGATTGATTGTGTTCGGCTTCTTCTAATCAAACAGATAAGGGGATAAAGGTATTTCCCATCTCTGGATTTTCTACAACCTTTGAATGTTTCTTTTTTTCCACCCATTTATTTTTATTTCGGATAGTAACATTCTGATGGTGGATAGAGGAAATAGGATAGACATCTGCATTCAGAGAGGGCCTAGAAGAGTAAATTTTTAGGAAAAAATTAGGTTCTTATGGATTAAAATATTAAATTCATAATATTATAAAAATGTAAAATAGTATTGTACACATTAAGTATTAGGTCGATTTGAGATAAAAATTCAAGATAAAAATTCCACAGAGTGTGTGCTTATAGCATCATATATACCTCTCATAAAATGGTTCAAAACTTCATTTATTTGTGTATACAAAAAAATTAATGTTACTTTATAAAACAAAAAAATTAATGTTACTTTATAAAACAAAAAAATAAACATGTACTTTATAAAGAGTACACATCCATTTATACATATAACAACATAAATCTATTTTACACCCTAATCTATTAAGCACGAGAGGGATCCACTTTCTTGAGGTGTAATTTTTTTTATCTTAAATTTTTTACACATTAAGAAAATGTTTACACCTCAATAAATTGGATCCCTCTTGGTGCTTAATAGATGCGGGTTTAAGATGGATCTATGTTGGTTTTAATTTTTTTATTTTATGCACCTACATGAATTTTTTCATTTTTTTTTTTTCATTTTTTCGATGAGTTATGAGATGACATGAAAATGTTATGTGAAAAACATGACATCATCTCCCCCATAATGGGTCGTAAGCACCTCGCCACTTGATGTAATAAATATGAGTGTTTACAAATTTATAGTAAAAAGAAACACCATGACTATTGAAATGGTACACTTCAAAACTAGAAAAAAATGTACTATAGTGCTTCAAGAAATCTACATATCAATATTAAAGGGGAATTGGATCAAACTGTAATGTCCCAACCAGGATTAATGATACACTAACTCACTCTCCTACAAGACTTGAAATGAAAAACAATGGACTCTAGTGACTAGTTTAACTATAGGTAGGAAAAATTGAAGAACGATGTAGGGGATGAGGACTATACCAATTGATAAAAAATTTGCAAAATGTATTGTTACCATTGATATTTCAAACATTATACAGGATGAAGTCTACTCCAATGCTCCTGGGCACCCCAACATCTTCAAACTATAACATCAACTAAGCATGGGATGAGAACCAAAGGTGAAGGATTATGAGTTAGGGAGGATAAATAAAATCAAATATTAGTCAATGGACAGCCTAGCTTTGCTCCAAAAAGTTTGGGAAGGTTCTGAGGAAGTATCACAAACATATAAGGAAAATTTCCTTTCAGGATTGCACAACTAGGCCAAATTCAGGACTCCCAAAACAGTTTGAGAGGATCATGAATTTGTGATCTTAATATTTGGATGAGTCATATGGAATATTAATTAATATCAAAAATAGAAATCACTTTATTTGGACCAATAATCATTCATTTATCACATAAGTTCTAGAAAGTAGCTCAATTTCATTGAAATCTAGACTAGGTGCAAGAAGAGGTATTCGAATCATTATTTTATTTAGTAAAAAATCAGAATTGAAATCAAAGGTCCAGTATTATAGTCATACCATCCTTCAGTAGCTGATCCATACATCATATGATTCTCAAGAATTAAATACATCAAGAACAAGCTCTTTCATCAAGAAAGACTAAGAAATCACTCATAGATCTGCAAAGTGAGCTATCAAATATCTGTTACACGCTCGTACTCCTCTAGTGCAGAATTTAGGACCTACAATAATCTCAGTGACAATGTATTAATACCATCATCCTCTCACAGGAAGCAGGGGCACATCTCCCAGTTTAGACGAGGGGCACATCTCCCAAGTCACTGATGCACAATAACACTCAGTTCAATTCTTCAACTATAAAAAGATATGAAATGGAGTTATAATCTCTATTTTATAGATTTAGGTGACTTTTTGATAAAGTAATATAGGTTAAGGCTCCCTCATGGAGTGGATAAGGTTACTTTGCTTTATGCTTTAGCTTTTTCCTTGCTTTCTGCTTTAGATTTTTCCTTTCTTTTTGCTTTGCTTTATACTTTTGATTTTGCTTTCTTCTTTTGAGTTTTATTTTTTTTCCTACTTTTTCTTTTCTATCCTTTTTTCTGCTTTGTCTTGTTTTTTTCTTCTTTTCTTCCTTATCCTTTTTTTTTGCTTTGTCCTGCTTTGTCCTACTTTTTCTTGTTTTTATGTTTTATCTTGCTTTTCTACTTTTTCCTACTTTTCTTGCTTTTATGCTTTTGTCCTACTTTTCTGTTTTGTCGTGCTTTTGTCCTACTTTTCTGTTTTATTTTGTTTTTCCTGAGCTTTCGTGCTTTATTATGTTTTCTTCTCATTTTCCTACTTTCCTTGCTTTGATTGCTTTATATTTTATTGTCTTCCAAGTTACCTCTTAGTCAACCTTATCCTCTAAGGAACACTTGTGGAGCATTATCCACTTTATTCCAAAATACAAATATCTAATTAATAAAAATTACTTCTACCAAGTGCATTTCAAACTTAGGATAAAAATAAAATTAAACTTCCTAACTAATTAATGCTAATCTCAAAATTAACCCCAAGTAAATGAGATTTTCTCCTCAACCCAAGGGAGTGATTGGGTTAGGAACTTAATCCAATGATCATCAATAAGGGGACATGGCAGTCCTCCTATTCCAAGAGTGCTTGTCCTCAAGCAATGAAAAAACATGGGGTTGAGAAATTTGTACACTACCACAAAACTGTTGTTGTCGATCAATATGGCCAACCAAAAAAGTATACTCCATCACATGATGTTGGAATATGATGCACTCCTCTGTATTATCCAATGCATATTATTTGGATCTCCTCCATGGAAACCTCGGGCCTCACCCTCATGTGAGCCTCCAAACAATCATGGTAACTAACTAAGACTGGAACATGAACAACTCCCAAAATATCATTTTGTAAGATTGACTCGGGCACTAAGTGGATAGGGTATTAAAGTAGATGAATGCCATATGAATTTATTCATGAATCAGTCCATCCATCGAATCACATGCAAAACATTGTTTCTTCCACTCATTGAGTTCAATCTCACCCTCAAATCTGCATTCAACCAATGCACACATATGAGATAGCATATCCTTGTTATGGTGTGGATAATGCTTCTCATGGAGCTGCAATCTCTTGTGCACATATTTGAGGATGGAAAAAATAAGGGTGGAGTGAATCCTCTCCATGTAGACATCAGCTTCACCGTTCTCAAGCATGATATTAATATACATTTGCTTTATTCCTCCAACTTCACACTCAAACAACCTAAATTATTCACAAGCATGCAATGCAACTCCCAAACTAGGAGAATACTTCTTCAACAACATATAGTGAGCCCACATGTCATCCAAAATAATAAGCACATGCTTACCAATTTGCTTGTGGAATGCTTCAAGTGTCCTAAATAAACCAGTTGCCATGCTCATAAGTCTTGAATAGTCATATTGAAATTCTTCATTTTTTCTAAAATTGGTGATAATCGAGGTGGAGATCAAACTTCAGAAAAAGCTTGTCCTTATTCCACCCATTCCTCTTCCTTTCCCAAGTACCTTGAATGCAATTGGATTCACATAAATCTTGGTGAATCTTGATGCAAGAGATTCCTTCATGTGCTTTCTAACTCCACCTTTGAACCTCTTGATACGCTTGTGTGTGTGTGAACTCTTGTTGGACCTTTACTCCCCATTTAAGGAAGTTCTTAATTAGGAAAAAATCATGGGCATCCCCCATAAACCCTTACATAAAAACTTATTTTGGCAGCCAAAAGATGCCTTCCCCCATCATGTCAAGTTGTTCTTCTTGAACCCAGCCATTCAGTAGCTCATCTGTAAATATGCCTTTGTCATACTTTGCTACTAAATGACTTTCCAAAACAAATAAGTCTTCCCATGAACAAAGAAGAACCTATACTGTTATATTCTTGCATTCATGATCATATTTATAAACTTGGACTTCACTTACAAACCTTGGTTTCCAATCCTTAAGCTTCATTGGTGTCCTAAAATGCATCTGACTGATGTGATTGATCTTAACCATCCATTCACTCCACAATGAGTGGGGTATAGACTTAGCCATTGCATCCATGAGGGTGATGGTTTCTATGTCAAAGATGATATGATACCTTTCATGTGGCTTCAATCTTCTACTTTCCAAAGCAATGGGATGCTTGGAAGATGGTATCATGTTGGGTGGTACACCCATCTTCAACTTGACCTTGTGCTTCACTCCATCAGGTGGTCTTCTAGGTGGAAGGTATTCAAGAAACTTCTCATGCTTTTGTAGGAACTTCTCAATGTCTTCAAGATGATGTGAGATGTCCATGCCTGTGCTTTGAGTGGTATGGAAATTTTTAGTATCCCATTCACTTTCTTTGTGCTTCACCATGGAACTCATGCCCTGATATGACACTTCACCCACCATGTATTTTTTTTCTCAAGGTATGAATGGATATGTAGGGAATGCATCATATTGCATCCATAAATGTCTTGGTTTCTTCTCACAGAACATAACAGACTCAAATGCAACCATAGGTCCATGACTAATACAAAATAACTCTTACCAATGTGAGCTAATCTTGCACATATTTTGGTCACCCTCTCGGTAATGTAGCTATCCATCCAATTCAATGATGAATATGAATATTTTCTTTCTAATCCAAATGGGATGTAATCATCCACCTTCATCAGGACTAAGTCTTCCTTACATGAAAGAGGATCATAATATCTCTGGAGTGAAATAGGTGACTGTAAATCATGTTGCAAGTCAATGCTTTCTTCAAGCACTTCTAAATCTAAAGAATCCTTATGTTTATCTCAGACATGATGCTTCTCCATAATGTCATGTGAACTATTAGCCACAGATATCTGATCACATGTGTGCTCATGCAACTCTTGAGATTCATGCAAACTCTCTTTTAAAAATTCAACCTTCTCAAAAATTTGGATCTCAACACTAGAAGGATATCTTTTGCCAACCTTCTCACATGAAGTGGCTGCCATATCAAGATGAAACAAATGAATTTGGTGAATGCAAAAATAAGAATGATTGTAATACCTTTGTGACACCTCTATCTCTTCATGATGTGGAGTGGTGATGGCACGGTCCTCCTCCAAATATCCAGGTTCACTCTCAACTAAAGTGTGGTTGTCTTTTTCTCCATAATAATGTTTTGAGAATGCTTGAAGGGTTGATCTTTTCTCTTCCTCCAAATCTGATCCACATGTGGTTTTTCCTCTACAAATCCCATCTTCCATATCCCTTGTAGGGATCTCAAACACGCCAACAAAGAATCTTGTATTTCCATAATTGGATTCAATCTGAACACTATGAACAACCTCTTGCATGGTTTCTTGGACTACCCTCTTAGGGTGTTCCTCAATCTCTTTTGTGATTAACTCAGTAGGATATTCTTCAGATTGATGCAAGAAGGAATTGCTGCTACCAAAATCAGATTTATATTTCTCCCTTAACTTGAAGTCTTCTTTTTCTTCCTCAATGCATTCATTAGAGGAAGCACATGGATCTTCTCTTGGAAGATTGCTGCTCCTCTCATTTGATGGCTGATTGTTACTAGGATTTTGCTCCTTCAAGCTAGATGATGAATCTTTCTCCTTGGTAACCTTATAATCAATATTATTAGAGACTTTGTTTGAAGATAATCTGAAAAGTCTCTTCA
Source organism: Larix kaempferi (assembly GCA_027924585.1). Taxonomy (NCBI): domain Eukaryota; kingdom Viridiplantae; phylum Streptophyta; class Pinopsida; order Pinales; family Pinaceae; genus Larix; species Larix kaempferi. The sequence goes on along the minus strand of BSBM01001051.1, from coordinate 14,907,342 downwards.
TGCTAGAAACAATGGCATCCAATGAGGCTTACTTTCGATTCCTTGTTATTCTTCTTTGTTTGGGGTAGTAGAAAAACTTGGTTCCTCCATGGATAGTTTTCTTCTCTCAAAAGAATACAAATATACATCCTTGGGCCAAATTCCATAGCTGCAATAGATATATTCCTTGAAATAAATGGCCTTACGTATCTCTTCCCGCAAAGAAAGATACTCTTAATAGTGATGAGGCAAGTTTTTAATTACTTCGACCTTATTTGCTAAATCAAAATTTGATCTAGCCATTGGTGGTTCGGCCCATATTCATGGCACATTTGGTCACAAAATTAACCATCCTCATCTCTTGATACATGAAAATATCCATCTACATAAATCACCTCTTCCTCTTCATATTGCTCAACGAATTTTTCACGTGCTTGTATGAGCCTCATTTTGCAACTTGAAGATGTTCTGAGATATTTCTTTTTCTGAGATTTAATTTCCACATGCTGACCCGAGAAAAGTGCTCTAGTACCATTTTAATGTACCAACTAAGATTAATGATACACTAACTCATTCTCCTACAAGACTCAATGAAAAACAATGGACTCTAGTGACTAGTTTGACTATGGGTATGAAAAATTGAAGAAATATGGAGGGGATGAAAACTATGACATATGATAGAACCTTTGAAAAATGTACTAGTAGCATTAATGTTTCTAACATAATCCAGTATGAAGCCTACTCCAATGATCCTAGGCACCCCACCATATGCAAACTAGAACATCAACTAAGCATGGGTTGAGAACCAAAGGTGGAGGATTTTGACTTAGGGAGGCTAAATAACATCAAATATCATTCAATTTACATCCTAGGTTGCATCCAACAATTTTGGGAAGTTTCTAAGGAAGTATCACAAACATACAAGGAAACTTTTCTTTGAGGATTGCACAACTAGGCCAAATTTAGGACTCCCAAAATAGCCTGAGAAGCTCACGAATTTATGATATTAATATTAGGATGAGTCATATGGAATATTGATTAACATAATAAATAGAAATCGATTCATTTGGACTAACACTTATTCATTTATCACATAAGTTTTGAAAACTAGCTCAATTTCATTGAAATCTAGACAAGGTGCAAGAAGAGGTATTGGAATCAAAATTTTATATAGTACAAATTCAAAATTGAAATCATAGGTCCATTATTACATTCATACCAGCCTTCAGTATCTGATCCATACATCAGATGACTCTCAAGAATTAAATACATCAGGAACAAGCTCTTTCATCAACAAAGACTAAGAAATCACTCATAGATCTGCAAAGTGAGCTATCAAATAGCTGTTACAAGAACGTAATACTTTGCTTCATACTTTAGGACCTACAATAATCTCAATGAAAATGGTTTAATACCATCATCCTCTCATAGGAATCAGGGGCACATCTCCCTACTTGGACTAGGGGCACATCTCCCAAGTCACTGATGCACAATAACACTCAATTCAATTCTTCAACTGTCAAAATATGTGAAATGGAGTTTTAATCCTTATTTTATAGATTTATGTGAATTTTTGAGAAATTAATATAGGCTAAGGCGACCTCATGGATTGGATAAGGTTGCTTTCCTTTCTGCTTTAGATTTTTCCTTGCTTGCTGCTTTAGCTTTTGCCTTGCTTTCTGCTTTTCTTTGCTTTCTTCTTTATCTTTTTCCTTTCTTTCTTCTTTGATTTTGCCTTGATTTATGCTTTGATTTTGATTTTTCTTTATTCTTTTTCTTTTTCTTTTCTATCATGATTTTCTACCTTATCCCGCTTTTCTGATTTGTCCTGCTTTTTGCCTTATCCTGCTTTTTCCTGCTTTTTCTTGCTTTTCTGCTTTATCTTGCTTTTCTGCTTTGTCCTTCTTTTCTTTCTTTTCTGCTTTATCTTATTTTCTTCTTTTTTCCTTCTTTTCTGCTTTGTCCTGCTTTTGTCTTTCTTTTCTGCTTTATTCTTCTTTTCCTGAGCTTTGTTGCTTTGTTCTCCTTTTCCTACTTTCCTTGCTTTGATTGCTTTATCTTTTATTGTCTTGCAAGTTACCTCTTAGGAAACCTTATCCTCTAAGGCACACTTGTGGAGCATTATCCACTTTATTCCAAAATAAAAATTACTTCTATCAAATGCATTTCAAACTTAGGATAAAAAAAAATTTAAACTTCCTAACTAATTAATTCCTTAATCTCAAAATTAACTCCAAGTAAATGAGATTTTCTCCTCAACCCAAGGGATTGATTCGGTTAGGAACTCAATCCAATGATCATCAATGAGGGGACATGACACAAACTTAGTCAATGAGTTTGCAAGCTAAAGCCATCTATGCTAGAGCGTTGGAGCAAGAAGTCACAAATCCTCCTTTGAAATAAAATGATCTGATATATTGCTTTCTTTGAAGAGATGATGGAAAGACATGTTGTCTCAATATGGTATTATGAACAAATTTTTTCTTCATCATCCAATTAATAACAAGCAATGAATCACTAAAAATATAAAGTATTTGTATAATCATCTCTAGATATTTGTAGTGTTTAGGTTGACATATTGGTATTTTTAAGGCAGAAGGATTAGTTTTTAGCATTGTTGGTTAGTTATTGACATATAATTTATTGAATTTCTTTTAACACCTAGAACTTGGAAAGTGTAAAGAGGACAACTTACTATGTGATATTTGCATATTTCTGATGAACTTGTTAAATTATCATTTTCAAATGTATACATGACAATGAAGAAAATGTTCATTAAAAATCATTTTTACTTACACCAATTAGTTAGAGTAATTATTATTGAACTCAACACACAAATAGAAGTGTTGATATTCAATTTTGGAAAGTAGTAACTTTTTTTGGTTATATATGGATTATAACTTGTCTTCTATGGAAAAACTTGGTTAATCTTTAACCTTTGCTTCATGTAAAACTACAATACAACATTTCTCCATTCATAATTTTGGGTTGATTTTAGTGGGTTTTTTTGTTTTTTTTATCCTAGGGAATTTCTAATAGTGTTTAAATTATATAAAAGTAATGCAATTAACGAAAAATCATGTACTATGGTCAAAGTATATGGGATAACAATGGATTTGGTAGTTTTGAAATTTGACTTATCTAAGGCATGGAAAATGCCATGTTTATTTATCTCCTTATAGTAAGGACTATATACTCATATTATTCAGGTATTTAAACTTTAATTTACAAATCATTACAATTCAACTCTTCTTATGAAATGTTTTTTATGGTAACTGTATTAAGTTCAACATCTCTAGCTAGTAAGTAATTCCTATCAATGTTTGTAGTTGGACAGAAGGCTCTCTAAGATGCATGTGGTGGATAAGTTAAATATGTAATAAAATTTGATCCTATCATGTGAATCTGGACCTAAGGCCTAAGGAAATATAGAACTATTTGGATTAACACTTTAGATGCGACATCCTTTGAGTTTAGATGCTATGTTTCTTTATCCATTCCCTTAAATTTCAAGGAGTATAAAAATAAGTGATGGCAAGGAATTAACAAGATACTCTTCATAGAACCATATATTAAGCTTAGATAACCTTTGTTTCTTCCACATATTCCATAAGTTTATATAAAAGGGTGATGGTTCTCTTATCATTTGAAATTGTCAATATAATTTGTACTCGTCAGTGGACATCCTCATAACAATAAAGAATAAACACCATATTCAAATAAAAATAAATTCATTGCTAAATCCAAAACCATCATGACATTGTGACACTAGAATAGGTTAACAATCCTCTTATTTGTCACACTTGTTGTATAGGTTAACAATGTTGCCTCCTCTTATCGTTATATGTAACTTATAAAACCTAACTTCCTAAGATGCTTTAGATGGAAACAATAATGATTCTTCTTGTTTTTATTGTGCATAATTTGGATTGGTATTGTCAGCTCAAATCACTTCAAAAATTAAAATTGCACGGAAAAAATATCTCCTTGTGTAACCATCCACTTTTATTTTTATCAAAATATTTTTTGTTTTCTTTATTTCCTCCCCTAGGTTGGTTTATCACATCTAAAACATTTGAGTTCAAAGAAAATGAGAAAGCCCAAATTTTTGGGAGGCATACAATGTTGGGTCCTCTTGTCATTCTACTTAACGTGCAAAATCCAAGTTGTCTCATTTCATGCAATTCAAATGAGTCAAGGAAAGGAAAAACCATGTTCGATGGTGCATCATGCTACTCATCTCATCCGTATTCTTTCAACTTAAGACCATATATGTGAATAAACTGTAATTTAAATGATTTTAGTCTTATGTACATAACTCAACTCCTATATTTCTTAATTGGGTTTTTTCTAAGAAAAGAACATATGATCAGGCCTTAATAAGGGTGGAAGAGAAATGTTAATAAGGGTAAAACATACATCTAAACACAATGCTACAAATATGCAATTATTCCTTCCTTAACGTGCACTTTTTACTCAATGGAAGAATCATCAAGAAGCCTATGTAAAAATGAAATCATTATGGTGGTAGACAATTCTCTAGAACACTAGAAACTTACAAGAATATAGTGGGAGTAGAAGAGAAAAAGAGAAGGGAAGTAAGGGATAAGATAAAGAAGAAAAGGAATAAAGGGAGGAGGGAGAAGGAGAAGAAAAAAGGAGGGGAGAGAGAAAAAGAGGAAGAGGGGGAGGAGGGGGAAGAAAAAATGGTGTGGAAGAGGGAAAAAGTAAGAGAGAGAGAGGAAGTGGAATGAGAGGAAGAGGAAGGAGAAAAGAGAGAGGAGGAGAGGAAGGAGAAGAGGAGGAGATGAAGAGAGGAATGAAAAGAGGAGGAGAGGAAGAGAAAGAAGAAGTTAGAGGAAGGAAAACTCAAATCCAATATCCAAAACTCAAATCCCGTATTAGAAACTCAAATCCCATTTTATTTTAAATATACTTTTTTTTTTAAATGGGAGAAGAGGAAATATTTAGAACCCTAATCTAGTCTCCAAAACCCAAATCCATTTTTTTTTAAATATGCAAAGTAAAAAAAAAAAGAACAAATGAAAAAAAAACTTACCTTTGAATCCAATAGATCCCATGATGCTCTACAAATATCCCTTTCCTACTCTTGTTAAATGGCCCTATAGATCCCTTTCAACTCCAAACTATCCTGTAGTCTCATGTGAAAATAAAATGAGGGGGACTACCGTTTTTTAGTTTATGTTAATAGAAATGCAGAGGGAGAGAAATACAAACCTTAATTTTGTGTCAATTTTTTTGTTATTTTTGAAGTGTTGCATTGAAATTACATCATCCATTCATCAACTATGTTAATGAAGAGATAAAGTGTGTGTTATCCTCTATTATGCCCATGTCATTTGTATCGATATGACAACAATGTAGTGTCACATCAGCATATTCTATTATAATGCTAAGACAAATGATGTGTCCTCTCCAAATCATGAAGCATCATTCCAACATCACTATGATGTCATGAAAGCATTGCAATAACATCAAATATGCTACTATTAACCACATTGAAAATTTTATTGATATTATTATATCTATTATATTAGAATACTTATTAAAAAATTATAATTTATAATTATTATAATTAAAAATTAAAATTAGTATTATTAATAAAAACATAATAATAATTATTAGCCTTATAATTATAATTCAAGGGTGGTAGGTGTGGGGAGATTCATCATCAACTTTGAGGGAAACCAAGAAATAAACATGATCCTTTGGGGGTTAAGACTACCATGAACAATGAAGTTGAGGAATTAACCCTATAAAAAGTCTATTTCTCAATCCCAAGGGATTTGTGTGGTGAGTGCCATGGGATATTCTATGGTCACTCTAAGACTAGTTATAAAATATTTTATTTAGAAGAGGAAAATTCTAGCCCACCTAGTGAGATGTATCCTTGAACAAGATTAGGGCTTGGGAAAGCTACAATTCTATCATGTATTGAGGTTTTCAGGGATTTTGACTGTCTTTATAGGACAAGTAATTAGCACTCAAAATAAATTATCAATCTAGGGTCAGCTTTTTGTTTCAAGGTTATGTGCAAAGTCTATGCATGCTACAATTTCCTCTTTAATGATGATGCTATGATGATCATGCAGTATGTAATCAAGAACTTAATAAATCCACTCTTATTTGAAGAAAACACATTCATAAAATCAACAACAAAAGAAATTGCAATCTCGGTTGAAAAGGAAATCATTATACATCAAACAACTCTATAGGGAAAAGAATCAGATGAGCAACCTTTGTTATGAAATAAATCACAACACTCTTCACTCATAAAAGAAATCATACAATTCACTACTTGTAAAGGAAATCACACAACTAATTGCTTGTAAAATAAATCACACAACTCACTGCTTGTTTAATCTAATTAACGACCAGTAACAACACTTCCAATCAAACACTAGCTCACAATGATTTTAAAGAGAATGCACCTGCTATAATAAAAGGAATATTGTTACGCAAAATAATTCCAATGAAGTAACAACTATGAACCAATTCACTAACCAAACTCTAGAGACAATAATAGTGATAGGAATAAGCAGTTCTTCTCATCAAGTGATCAATTCTGCAATTAACAACTTGTATAATTAACGACTATCAAAAATCAATTGACACATTCATGAATTATCCACAGCTACAACACACCAAATTATAAACAACTTTAATCAAATCTATCTAACAAAACATGAAAAATGGCAGTGCCTGATTAGTGAAGGGGGCTCTTCCTTTCCAATCAGGGTTGTTGAAACAACTCACAAGTCGAAGTTCAAATCACATGAACTAGCATGCATTGTATTAAGAAAATGAAATGATACAATAATTTTTACATCTTGCTACCATGTTCCTTGTTCTCTTTATCCAACCCCGTGAACCTGAGAGGGCTTGGTCTCTTTATACATTCTTTCAAATAATAGTTCTCACAAAATATAATATTCAAATGCTTTGAGAATCGAAGATTCTCAAGGTCATTTTGATTGATACATAGCATAATATTTTTCATACAATTATGTTATTACAAATGATATGTATAAAATAAAACATTCATTACATAGTCATAGCGATAATTAGTTGTAACAATGGATGCTTCCTTGTCCTCTTGCTAACTGGATACTGCCATGCCGATGCTTGACTGCTCCTATACTTTAGCATAAGTCGAAGACTAAATTCTCAAGTATCACGGAATCTTAATAATATCGTGGCTTCAGGAAGTAACAACACTTCAAAAAGGCAGTGTGACCCTTGAGCTCATACAAGAGTAGCAACTTTTAATGCCTTAGTTTCATCCTTCCAATACATACCTCAAGTTTCTTAATTGGTAACCCTTAATCAAGCATGTAATCACTTTAACAACCTATATTGTTACTCAAAATAATCTAATACTAAAAATGTTTGTACCTTGGGTTAGGGCATGAAGTTATAGGAAAGACAATATAAAAAAGGATGAAAGATAATTCAAGATGGATTTTGATTAAAGTAAATATGTGGAAAAAATAGGTCAAATTATGGACCCAAAAATTCCCCCAAACTTTCTCTAATGCATGTCCTCATGCATATCCTCTAATATCCAAGTTGGCCTATGCGTAGGCTTCATGTAGAGTGTTGAGCCAATATGCATCATGTGTATCCATTGTGGATGCCCTAAATCCTATTGCTATCATCAGTTCAGATTCCCATTGTTGATTCCAAATCATATACGGGCGTGTGTTTTTCTATGGGAATCCAACCATATGAGAGGAAAATGGAACCTCATGTCAATCCATCTATGTCCCCTCTGCTCAATACACCATATATACCCATTCAATCATCCCATGGATCTCATAAATTCTGAGTATCTAAAAGGTTCCCTTTCTCTAACTTCCACTGAGGATAACTCCTATCTTCTTGTGCTACTATGTAGGGATTTTGATGAAATATCATTAATATAATTCATACATTAAGAAAGGACATGGTATTGAATGTGAATGACCAATATAGACACATGCTGGGACCTAAAAATTGGTGTTTGATCCCTGATAAATTTAGGTTCATTAGCAAGTTCATCCCTGACCCTCAATTCGCACATTGCTTGATTCCTCTCCAGGGTACCTTGTGTTGGAAAGCTGTTTGGTAAGGAAACATCGTAGCATCACTGATACTGCGACAAGTGGCAGAAGATATCGTGGAAGGTAGAGAGCTGGGAATAAAGAAGATTATTTTATGCATTTTTGGGTCAATTGTACCGCAGTTTGCGGGTTTTGGGTCATTTGGACCGTATATTATGTACTTTTGGGTCAATTCTAACGCAGTATGCGGGTTTTGGGTCATTTTGGACTATGTTGGTTAGTTGTTGGGACAATTGCTTGAAGTATCGGTTAGGAAGTTGTTAGAAAGTGGACAAGCATTGTAAGGGAGAAAGCCTATATATAGACATAAGTTGTAAGTGTTAAAGTATCTGAGTACGGATCATGAGATGTTGGATGTGTGCGTCTTTGAGTCTGTATCTAAGATCAAGAGGTACTGGTGAGATCTATGTTTTCGTGGAGATATTGTATCTGGGTTTTGCTAAGCTAATATAACATGACAGAGCTGTTTTGTGAAATCCTTGTGCATCTTTGGTTCACTTGTGGTAATGCATGTTGTGATATATGAATAATGCTATGTTTTGTTGCTGTAATTAATGCTTTACTGTTATACTTGTCACGATGAATGTTTCTATTGAATGATGCTATGGATACAATGTTTCCGAAGTTAAATACATAGATTTCCTTCTTAATGTTGCAATAAGTTTAAGGGATTGTTGCTGCAAACATCCTCCTTCATTCGGCGGAAACATGGTTCCGTCGACTCTCCCTTGAACATCTCGAGTGAGACCTCATCTGATTCGCAGGTGTTGCTGGATAGGGTAAAACTTGTCTGGGCCGGTGCTCAGGGAGATTGTGGTGGGTTGGTGTCGACAGCAATGGAAACCCCTATCGACTGGGTTTGATTCAACAAATGGTTCCTTTGTTGGGACCGTGTGCGAAATGAAAGGAGGATATGTTGTGGCATCCGATGCAACCAGAGATACAAAGCTGGTTTGATCAGAAGTTGTAGGAATTTGTTGAAGAAGAAAGTCAGAACACTAGACTAACAATAGATCAGTGGGTGGGAAGATATATTCACGATGGTCCGCACGAATGGTTTTTCTATGAATTCCCAATCATCTTGTACGAGTGGTTGGAAAAGTTGACTTTCTAGAAGAGGAACTTCCAAGGCGGTGAACTAACTACATGGACCCTAGAGTTGATCCAAGAACTACAGGAAGTCGACAACAAAGTGTCGCGAGCTGTCGAAGTGTGGCTTGATAGCATCTTGGAAGGGTATATCACTGAATTCGCGGTTTATACGCAAAAGTCCTATAGTGAAGTTGAAAGATATTTCTACCGCGAACTTTGGGGAAGGTTTCTGCTATCACTTCAATTGTCCATTAAGATGCTTATTTGCGAGAAGGGTATATTGAAGATGCATCTAGATCACTAAAACAACCTGGTGGGAAAAGGCCATGGGTATCGAAACGGAAGGGGGGTGGTACATGGAATGATAAGGGGTAGATGGGTGCATGCCATGACGAGACTATGAGTGAAGCCGAGGAAGAGAGTGGTCTTACAAGGGGAGGAGCGAGGTTTCGACAGGAAAAGAGGTAGAGGACAGGAGAAGGTCCTGCTGTGATCGAACCACAAGTTCATGAAGGAAGACCACACGAGACGAAGTGAACTCACAGTCCGGATAAGGAAAACCAGAATACGCCCAGGATAGTGGCAAGACCAAACCCCAGCGGGAACGTACCCACACCTCCGCTCACTATCTATCAAACAGTAAGAAACACAACTTCAACCCCACCAAGTCAACAAAACTTGATTGCTAGTAGTTCAACGACTGCAGGAAGAAATCCCAGGATGGCGGGTGAAGACACTAAGTCACCGTTGTTCCACGGGAGTGGGACAGATAACCCAGAGCAGTATTGGTTTTTGTGTGAAGTGGTATGGACCGTAAAATAGATCACTGATGATAATGCTAAGAAAGGACAGTTAGCGATAACTCTGTGAGGTCGTGCATTAGATTGGTTTATGAAGTTTGTTCTAGTCCCTACAGGAGCTCCAGAGAAGACACTAGACGACATCAGGGATGGCTTAATTGCAGAATTCAGAAAACCCAAGTCTGAGGCACAGTATATTATAGAATTGAAAGAAATTAAGCAGTATCCCAATGAGATGATGTGAGATTTTGACCAGCGGTTTAAGACGCTGATGGCGAGGGTTAGTTTTTATATGAGCATTGTCCAACACAAAGAGTGGTTCATCGTGGCATTGCTACTGCACATTCGACTACCACTGATGCAACAGAACATTACGACGCCCAGTGAAGCTCTGGAGATTGCAATGCGGTTGGAGGCGTCTCCGATTCGTGAAAATGTAGCTCGGATGTCACAAATACAGACACAGTTGGCTAACTTGACACTACAAGAAAAAAAGTCATTGGTGAGGGTCCAAAAATGTCACCATAAGCTCATTTGGTGATGGTCAAGAGGGGTCCCATCACCAAAACCTGAGTGTCACCAAAGGAACCGTCACCTTAAGTGGGGGTATGTGGTGACATTCAAGGCCCGCCACCAATAATTATGATTATTCCAGGTTGTGACCGTCACCAATCGTTATGAAGTGTTGGTGACGGACCTACTTTGACCCTCACCATTTGATGCACATATGGTGGCAGTCAATGACCGATCATTGGTGAGGGTTGAGACATGTCACCATAATCTCATCGGTGATGGTAAAAAAGGAGGACGTCACCAAAATGTGAATGTCACCAATGGCTATGTCCCCAAAAGTAGAGGTGGTGTAGTGACATTCAATGTTCGACACTAATAAGGATTAATAGTGAAAAATAGTGACCCTCACCAATTTATATGAATTTTTGGTGATGGACCTAAGGGCCTCCATCACCAAAAAACTGAACGTCGCCAATGACATATGATGAGGGCCTTACAATGACCCTCACTATTGAGGATATTTCCATTAACATATCAATGGTGACAACTGCTTTGATATTGTCACCGCTTTTCATTTTTAAAATCTTTTAATGACGCAACATAAAGGACCATTTCCATTGCAATTAAAATTGTAAAAAAAAAATTATAATGGTCCTTAGAGGATAACGGTTCAACGTCACCATTGCTTTTCACAATGGTGACAATGGTGACAAACAATTGCTTAGAAGAGAAGTATGTCCAATCATTGTTGATAGAGCACCTTCCTTATTGTTTTGGGCGTCTTTTCAATTCAGCCTACATAGATTTGAAGGGATAGTTTTATGTTGTGTTGACTGTACCTTACAAAGGCATATTTCCTGAGTTTGTTGGTTGTAGTTTATAGGGGCAATTTTCTGAGTTGTTGGTTGTACTTAGCAGGGGTAGATTTCTGTTCTTGTTGGTTGTACTTTACAATCATAGGAATTGTTACCTTGCATGGATTAGTTTCAGCAGGCCTATAAACTTGCTTGCAAAAAATAATGCAGTAGGCCTATAAATATTTAAACACTAAACTATGGTAATTAAAAATGCTCTCTAACTATGATTGCATCGTGCCTATTAAAATTCCTGGAACATAATTCTCTTGGCCATCATTATTTACGATTTGAGAAAATCCTACGGACATAAAAATTTAGTATCTAAACTTAGTTTCACATGTTCCTTGAGAAGAGAATTTTGGAGAATGGATTCAATATGTTGGAACTCATTCCAGTATATTGATTAAAAAACATACCTGTACCTACTATATAATTTCATGTTGACTAACTTGCCAATATTAAAGACCTCTTTGCAATAAATCCATCCTAACATAATTTTTTCCATTGTGTATTTTATATGACATCTTAGATACATATGCCCCAAACTGGATGGTGTGGACCTCCCAAGCTGGTCAATGCAGACCCCCTAAGCCACAGTGAAAATGTGGGGACCTAAAAGGCAGAGAGACACATTTTAACCCTAAGATTTGCCAACAAATAATCAAAAAAAATTCTATGGAGTCCAAGATATATAATAAATTAAAGGTTTAGTAAAGGAGGCTATGCAAAAGATAGAGCCTCCAGCTTTAATCTATATTTTTTTCTCATTGTAATACTTGAGAATTTTCTCTTTATAATTGTCATGTTTGAGAATCCAAGCATTAGTTTCAGCAGGTATATAAACGTACTTGAATAAACAACAAAGTAGCATATCCTGTGAATTATCGGTGTTATGTCAATTTACATGCATTTTTTAATTATCATATATAACATAAATGTAGAGCACCTATAAAAGTGCAAAATTCCTAAGATTCATATTGGCATGAAATTACACATTTTTTGGGGGAAATGCTTCAAGAAACTTCCTCTGATGGGTTACATAGGGTAGACTTTCTTTGCTTACCTGCCCAATATGAGGTGTAGCTATACCCATCAAAATTGCTTGGGACTAGTACCCGGCCTCATCCCTTTTAAACTCGTGTAAATCAAGTGAAGCAGGTCACAAGCAGAATGTAACCCTAGTAGATGGTGATGACCAATGGCTTGCTAGAATAAATTGAACATTTGGTTATTATTATTATAACATTTTACTAATTTGGAAAAGAAAAAATATCACATTGTTATAAGTAAAGTAAATAGAACTGATTCACTAACTTGTTTACACAATAACTAAAATAGATATCTAAGCTTTTTTAAGCATATGGAAACAAGATAGCAAAAGATGATATAAAATGTTGTAACAACAATTTAATAATGTATATCTACAGGCTTGAACTAAGCCTGTAAGATGAGTTGTTTTTTACACTTACAGATGCACAAATGGAAATCAGACATATGGGCCTTCTTTGGAATCATGTCACCCAGCTCATCCTCTTGTTTGTTCCTCCAAGTTTGTTCTAATGTTAACTGAGGAGCGGATTTATTGCAGACTGGTCATAGAACAAAGGAAGCATAGTTTATGCTTATGTTGTGATGAAATGTTAATGAAGGTTAATGGAAACTAAACAAGCACTATAAATCAACACTATTGACAACAACAGAAGCACAAGAAACTATTCAAAAAGCTATGAAAATTCTTACACAAATATGAATCCCAAACCAAAAATATCAAATATAAAAAAATCCCAAAAGTCAGAAAGGAGTCAAGAAAATTGAAAAACCCATTAGTAAACTCCATGGCATAATAACCCTTGAATAAAGTTCTAGAACTCAATTGTAAGCACCTAAATGGTCAAGTTTAAAAATAGTTTTGAGATAATGACTACCACCTGATAATTGTGAACAAGTATAAACTACATTCCATTGACAACCATAGAGCCTCTGAGATGCGGCCTCATCTGAATATTCTCTTAATGCCCAAGTTTATGGCTTCACTATATCTAGCAAAAGTTGAATTAAACATGTTTCTATGGCATTGTGTGCACAAAGATTTAGGAGGAGCCTTTGCAAAAGTTATGTGTCTAATGGCTGGACATAGGAAAGGAACGAAATTAAGACTATTCTTTTAGAAAAAAATACAAGATAAATACCATACATGCAAAACCAAAAAATGACAGAATTATGAAAACTTGTAAAATGTATCTGCAATCAAATGAGTTGTTTTTGGCATGACAAGTCTGACTGAAGGATAATATAAAGTCCTACACTTCAGTCAACTGCAAAATAAAAATCAAACTGGAAAAAAAAATGCCATATTTGAATTTACACACACCCTCTCTCTTAAGTAACAACATAACAGCTTGAAGCCTACTCAAAAACACAACTCACCTACATGTTCCTGACTGGCATGTTGATCAAATTCTGGAAAACTTGATTGTTGTAGAAGTGCACCCTCAACACATGCATATTTGCAGCATCTATGGAAGTGAAATACTTCAGAAAGATTGATCCAAACATATTTTCAGATAGAAATTTACTTCCAAGGAGAGACTACTAGTTAGATGTATTACTATCATACTAACAGGCTTTCAACAATTAATGTTGAATTCATAGATCATTAGCAGTGAAGTAACTATTGGTAGGTTGTTATTTCGAAAAAAGGCCTCTAAATTAATGTCTACAGGCCAAATTGACAGCTGTATTAGGGAGCAACAATGAGTTTAGGAAAAAGGTGATGTGTAGTGTGTTTTGTTCCAAAGAATTATCATAGTGTGTTTTTGTTTTTCGTTAGATTTGATATGCCTTGAACAAACAATTATGTCTAGGTCTGAAGCAAATTTGGGCATTTTTCCTTCACATTTTGGACACTTGACCCCAAACAGTGGTAAAAAACAACCCTAGAACAAATTTGGGAAGTGCTGAGTGTATATGTGGCAAGAAACATTGTGAATCGGTCATCCCTGTACACCTTTCCACTACCAAACAGGCCTATCTCTAAAACTGCGCCGAATTGGAGGGTTAAAAGACAATTCTGGGCATGAACAGCCCGATGAAAAGTGATTAACAACCACCAACAACAAGTTTGGGGGAATGTTGTGTTGAATTTGAGGGTTGAAATGGCATTAAGAAACAATTCTGGGCATGGATATGGACACGAAGAGCAGAACTGGAGATGGTAGTAATTTTGTGGAAAACTTAACTCAATACAAGGGGATGTCAAGGTTGTCTTCAAAGCCGGGTCTGAAATCAACTTTGTGTGGCGCAGGAGTGGATGTTAAGGTTGTCTTCATGCCCATAATTGTTGCTACTTATCTAGAATTCATAGTTTTAGGGTTATTTGTTGTTATTTATGCCCAGAACTTCAAAAAGGACCGTTGTTTGGGGTTAAATATGTGCCCAGAATTACTTCAACTTGGAAGAGATGAGAATTCATCATGAAAAGAGCTCATAAATCTTCCTAGAATCACTTAAATCGCACCCAAACTTGGTTTTTAGGGTCTGAAATTAACTCAAATCTGCTTTTTTAGCTTTATTTAGAAAATACTAGCCCATCACTCCAATTGTCCATCTCTTCACTATCCTTCTTGTGCAACAGATTCTGATGTTGCTTCACTGAATTCCCCAATTTCATGTTTGGAAAGAGGACAAGATGCATTTATTTTGAACCACTTATCAATGCATTCTACATGAAAGCAATGGGTGCACTGTAACTCCCTTAGCTCGTCATTGTCCTAGTATTTGCCCAAGCAAATGGAACAAATTTGCATTGGAAATAATACCAATATGGATATCATTACTTGGTTGCCAACTTTTCACCAGCAATAATTAGAGTCTATCTAGATTTTATACATAACATGTGATGCAGGAGCGTTAGCTCAAAAATATGAAGTCAACCATGACTTCACAAAGTCAATTAAATTTCTAAGGAGACCTAGGGTCTCATGCTTGTAAATTTGCTTTATTGAATAATCTGGATAAGGACATTCAGTCCTTTCCACTTGTAAGTAATTTAGTTAGGGTTGTTAGGAGTCAGTTAATGAGTCACTGATGACTCATAGGGTCAATTTGAGTCAAATAAGGATTATGTTTCTTTCATTGTAGCATCTGGAAATAGAATTGAAACGATATTTAACACAGTCGAGTGATTTAGGTTAGGTAGCTTTTGATTAGCTCATTTGGAGCATTAGGTTAGCTCGAGAGCTCTTAGACAGCTCGCAAAGGTTTTTGGATAACTCATAGAATTTAAATGCAACTAAGAGTTGGAGATTAGGTCAGGAGGAAGCTCGGATTTGAAATCCTGGAGTATACACAGAGGCTAGAGACTCTGGTTATAATGATCTGAACGGTTGCATTCAGTTTCAAATATGGGTTCTCTATGAAGAAATTTAAAGTCTATATTTGTTGAATTACAGAGTTAATCTCTTTACAGTGCATGCGCCTCAATGTTATATAGATTAAAAGATTGATCACATCTTTATTCTGCATGGATTCATTTGCGCATAGTTGATTGAAGGAAATTTAGGGATACATTACTAAATTTGTAGAGAATCCCTTAATTATATGCGTAGGGAGCATTAGAGGGTTTTTACAAAGTAAATAAATGGTTATTATGCATCACAGAGCTAAATCCATCGAAGTCTTGTTAAAATTGGCAGATAAATTTGAGTTTTAGCTCTGCAAAATACAAATGGAGCTCATACACAGTTAGATCTAGGGTTGTTGTGCATTTCAATACCAGAGCGACGGTTCCTGAGTATCTTCATGGCAGATCAACGATCATTGTGCGTCACAACCTAAGGAGAACCGCCATATATGGTGACAGTTAGCCAAAGATAGAGGGAAAACCTGAAATTCACTTTCAAGATAGAATTTTCTGTTAAAGTAAGGTCTGCATAGAGTCATGGCAGGTGGTGCCTGCATCAACATGAAACAACACATACCACATCTTCGCCTGAAATAATATTTCTTTATCACTCCCAACTGATATAAAGCCACCATCACCTAAGATTTCTAAGTCAAATTCACTCTTGTCTTTACTTCCATTACGTTCAGTAGCTCTTTTTGCCTTGAACTTGTAATTTGGCAAAGAATTAAGCACTTCGGATGAAGCTCCTCTCATCTGACTTTGGTTCTCTCAAAATCCAAGAATATTTATAATACAAGGTAGGAAATAACATACTGTCACACACAAAATGAATGGCATGGCATAACCTATACAACTAAATGTGAGAAACACAATACATAACCTACAAACAAAGCAAATAACTAATCTGTAAGAATAGTACAGAGAGATAGAGTTAGAAAGGGGAGACAGAGAGGCTGTGAATTGCTGGGTGTTGAAGATCAAGTCTGTAGACTTGATAGCTAGTTTCGGTAGGATGGAATGACAATGAAGACTTGTAGATTTCTGAAGTTATCAGGTTCTCTCTGTAGATGATTGAAATGAATGTATCGAGTGTTTTTTCCTTACAGTTAGAGTGCATACAATATATTTACAGGCATGCTGACATTACTCGACAGAATCGATTCTTAGTCTAGTGAATTGTGGTTATGACTGTGTAAGGATTTGGTATTTTGACCAAACCAGGGTTTTATATCCCGGGAGAGTTTTAGGTTGTTCAATGGAACAACGAATACTTATGCAGATTGTTGAAAACCATGAATTTATTTCTTGTATATAAATAAAGTGGGATTTTATGATCGATTTCAGAATTGCTGTGTATAAAATTTTGATACACAGTCGCTTGTTAGAGTGGATAAATGCTGGAGGGTCGAGGTCACGTTGTGTATTGAAGCCAGCGATCCAAGACATGATTGGAACGCATCTACTATTAAATAAATTCATGATTCAAAGGGGTTATACTCATTTTGTAATCGAAATCGAGCATTAAAGATTGAATTCTGGAAGCACTGGGTATTCTTCATTTGTTATGGGAACAGGGTAAAGAGTGTCACTGTTGAATGGCTGAGGCAACATAATCTAGGTTTCATGTAAAACAATGGCCATTCAACCTGTAACAATGAGGTTTGAGATGCACAAATCGTGATAACTTGACAACCACAATCAAAGAATATGAATCGAAACCATGAAAACATTAACACAAAGCATACATTCTGATAAACCCTACCAAAACCCCAAAAAGAAAAACCCAATTCATGGGGGGTTAAAAGAAGTTACTTGTTGTCTTCAAGTGTTTGTTTCGTTGTTGGTAGATACATCCCCCACAACATCAGTAACAAGAGACATGGGCCTTCTGTTCAATGATTGTATCCAGAAGCCCAAACTCTTTGGCCTCCTTAGGTGATATGAACATGTCCCTCTCCATGCATTTCTCAATATTATCAATAATCTGCTCAGTATGCTTGACATAGAGACTATTGAGCCTGTCTCTTGTCAGGAGGATCTCCTCGGCCTGAATGGATATGTCACTCGCCTTCCCAGTCGCCCCTATGAAGGGTGTGTGGGTCATGATCCTCGCATTGGGAAACGATCTCGAGGCTCTCCATTTTCCACTGCTATCAACAGAAGAGACACCAATGAGGTTGTCTGCCCCATACAAAACGTGCTCACGGGGTTCCTTATGTACTACATTGTGTCATATATTTCCATCCGTGCGGTCATGACTTCTCGAGGGGAATTTATGTAGAGGATGATGGGATTCACTGGATTTTCAGACTCCATGAATAGTAGTTGGGATATTACCACTGTTGCAATGCGGTCCTCTATAACGCCATTGATACAAATCATTCTCTCCTTGAGAAGCTTTGAGAATATGTGGGTTTTCTGTGTGGATTCTCTCTTTTGGCTATTTTGGACATTTTGTATGATTTGAGAAAGAGGTATTGATTGACTGAAAATGTGGGAATAGGGCACCGAAAATCATTGTCATCGGGCACAATGGTTAAATCAGAGTCATGTTGCTATTTTTGTGAAGAACCCATCTACTGCTATTGTGTGCTTAACAAGATCCTCCTCCTCATTGTCAGGGGCCTGAAAAGGGTGGTCCTTGATTTGATTCAAAATGAGTTTTGCGGCACTCTTTCATATATTCGAATTTGACATGCCTTGGATAAGAGCCATTTTTGTCACACAATTTGGTCACATAACAAGGTCATCACCCAGGATTAATATTTCAGCGCCTTTAAATAACTATTGTTACAAGTGTTTTCAGAGAGGAACGAAGGGTTGATCAAGACCCACTAGCTAGTGCCCTAGTTTGCAAAAGTTTAAAATTTAGATTTTGAGACAAACATGCAATTTTCCTAAGTGTGAACACAATTGGAGTGTTTTTTAGTGTATACATACCAAAAAGTGAAACCATTTGAAGCAAAAACAGTTGAATGATAGAAATATGTTCCTTTGCCTCAACATGAGTAGAAATTGTATTTTATTTGTGTTTTCAATTAAAAGACAAGGAAAGCAATATGGATAGGACAATAAATATGAATGTTATGAAGAATGGAAATAAAGGAAAGGTAAAGATGGTTTAAAGAGTGTGAATGATGATCCTTATGGCTAAATATATCCAACGGCTACATTGACAATTGACAATTAACCCTTAAACCTAGATGGTTTTAATGTGAGGGAAAAATTCAAAATTTTGCATGAGGAAAATAATTATGGTAGATATTCAAAGAGACAAATATTATGAATGATAAGCCTAATATTCCATGGCTATTCATATCCACAAACAAAACATAGACATAATTCAAATAAGTTCCAAGGCACTTATCTTTTGAACGAAATATTTCCCAAAATCAGTGTAGAAGCACACACCACCTACCCTTAGGCAAGCTTTCAACCATTAATGTCTCAATGTAGATGCCACTCCCGACTAGAGTTATGAAATCACAAGGACATGGATTCAAGCTCACACTCCAGATCATATTTGAGGTAGTTTCCCTAGTCTGAAAATGATAGTATCCACAAGGTTGCACCCTCCTTGTGGTATCTCCTCTCTCCTTGCCTTCAAATTTTGTTCTAGTGAATAATAATCTTCTCCATGAGGAATCCCACACCCCAGGGCTTATAAATCCCCTCACATGTGGAAATCATATCTCCTTCAATTTAGGTTTGCCACAGGTTTCCTTGCATAGTCAACTTTGGGTTTTATCTCACTTTTACTTAGCTATTACATAATATTCATGATTTGACATGCCTTTCCAGCACATTAATGATATATCCTACTTTCCTTCTTACAAACCAAACTATTTCACTAGTGGAGACTTGGCCTGAGCTCCACATTATGAATATTTGTTACATATTTACATCAGATACAACAACACAATTCTAGGAAAAAATGGAGGAACAAAAATGACTTATGTAAATTTCATAATTTTGTAGATTTAAAATCAAGTGAAGAAGTCAGCCATAACGTTAAAGCACATGCACATGTTAGCCATGAAGCTATCCTCGAGAATTAGCTCAAGTTGTCATGAGACAAACATGAGATATTGTTAAATTTTGAGCATTAATTCACAATACTCTAGGATCTTTGCTGAGAGAATAACATCTACAGTATATCAATTCATGACCATCACAATATGACAAGAATCACAAGAATCAAAAGCATAAAGACAAGAGACATAGAGTTTCCGTGGGGAAAACCCTGAGGTGAAAAACCCCACAACTTCCTCATAGATAGAGAGAGCAATGGCTCAACCAAAGTACAACCATATAACATTGAGATAGTCTCCTGATAGCAGATGATCCTCCTCCTCACTAGTGTGCCACTTTTCAAGTGAGAGTGAGTTGCTTTTCCGAATGAATAAAATAGAGATCTCCGATCTCTATTTATACTAACCTTTTTTCCCAGTGACCTTATGGGGCCGAATTGTCTATCTAGATACATCCACATTATATTATATATAATTCAGGGCCGACCCCACATGGTGGTCTAATAACCCATCGGCAAGTACACACACTTGCGACACTTGTCAATCCACATGACGACACTTCCTTATAGAGGAATAACACATCTCTTATAAGGGTACAATAAATATATATATAATACACAGATGAAATACATTCCGAAGTTACATATACATCAACACTCCCTCTTAACAAGGAAGGTATTTCTCGACACAGATCTACTAGACAAGTCTTCTTCTTGGGATCATCGACATCATCATCATCACTACTGCTGCTATCTCAACCAATCTCTGACTCTACTCATCATAAGAAGTTCTACAGAGCCAGTCCTTTTTCATACTGGATGTAGGCCCACCACCTGCAGGTCTTCATCATCACTGGCCATACTGTGGAATCCTCGGGACTCATTACGTGCATCACAAAACCTGGCTGCAGCATCCCAGGCTATTACGAGCACACAGCTCTACCTGTAGGATCTCCCAGGAGAACATTACATGTGACCCATCACAAAACCTGGCTGAAGCATCCCAGGCTGTTACGAGCACACGGCTCTACCTGCCGGATCTCCCAGGAGCACATTACATGTGATCTCACCACAAAACCAAGCTGAAGCATCCCAGGCTGTTACAAGCACACAGCTCTAGCTGTCGGATCTCCCAGGAGCACATTGCATGTGGTCCACCACAAAACCTGGCTGAAGCATCTGAGGCCTTTTTCATCCTGTCCAGATCTCCCAGGAGCAAATTACATGTGGTCATGGAAAAACTTGGCCGAATCATCTGAGGCTTTTTTCATCCTGTCCAGATCTCCCAGGAGCAAATTACATGCCATAGGACAAAACCTCGCAAGAGCATCTGCCAGATATCCATGGGTACCGAATTACATGCCATAGGAAAAACCTCGAAAGACTATCTGCAGATCTCCCA
This sequence comes from Larix kaempferi, assembly GCA_027924585.1. Taxonomy (NCBI): domain Eukaryota; kingdom Viridiplantae; phylum Streptophyta; class Pinopsida; order Pinales; family Pinaceae; genus Larix; species Larix kaempferi. The sequence continues at coordinate 14,886,141 of BSBM01001051.1, read as the reverse complement.
GGGCACAAATTATATGTCCTCCCAAGCAAAACCTCGAAAGAGCATTTGCCAGATGTCCCAGGGCACCGAATTACATGCCATAGGCAAAACCTCGAAAGACCATCTGCAAATATCCCAGGGCACAAATTACATGCTTACCTGCACAACCTGATCAACGGCCACAAAGTATCATTTGATACTCACCATACATCATCCTGATGTACACGTGATCATCCTGATCATCATCACTGCAACATCTTGCTGCATATCATTTGGAGAAGCTCATCATCCACGATCATCCTGATCATACAATGCATCCATCTGATGCACACCAAGTATCTACTTGATATATATCATCACACATAGTGTATCCACCTGATACATAGATACATGATGCACACAATGTATCCATCAACATACATGATCTACCTGATCATACCTGATACATATCAATATACATGATCTACCTGATCATACAATGTATCCACTTGATACATATACAGATACATGGTCCAAGCATCCAACATGATGCATATACAAAATACATACAAATGATCCAACCGATCATATCCAGCATCCAACATGATGCATACATACATATGAATGATCCAATTGATCATATCCAGCATCCAACATGATGCATACATACACATAAATGATCCAACTGATCATATCCAGCATCCAACATGGTGCGTACATACATATAAATGATCCGACTGATCATATCCAGCATCCAACACGATGCGTACATACATATACATATAAATGATCCAACTGATCATACAAAGCAGAAACTAGAACATCATCCTGATGCTCATCAACATCTAGCGCTTACATCCATAGCCATGTGAAGGATCCTCCTTCCAACATGCTTGGAATGGCTCATCAAATGTTTCCATCACTTCTTCCTCGAAGTGTCCTCGATCTGAAGAACTCCAAGACTCTCTCTAAAGTACTCGAACTTCACCCTGGCTAGTGGCTTCGTCAGCACATCTGCAATCTGCTCATCTGTCGCAACATACAGGAGCTTCACAGCTCCTCTCTGCACCATATCCCTGATATAGTGATATTTGATCTCTATGTGTTTCGACCTGTCATGAAACACTGGGTTCTTGGATAGCTTCACACAACTCTGGTTATCACAGAAGATACCAGTAGTATCCAACGGGAGATCAAATAACTCAGACAGTAGCTTCCGTAGTCATACTGCCTCACAACTAGCTGAACAGGTTGCAACATTCTCTGCCTCAGATGTACTTAGTGCCACGCAGGACTGCTTCCTGCTAAACCATGAGATCACACCTGATCCCATACTGAAGTAGTACCCAGATGTGCTCTTCCTATCTGCAGCACTGCCAGCCCAATCTGAATCAACATAACCCTGCAGGTTAAACTTTTGATTCACTTCATACTTGAGCCCAAAATCCACTGTACCCTTCAGGTACCTCAGAACATGCTTTACAGCAACCAGGTCAACACTCCTCGGATCCATCAGGAACTGGCTCAATGTGTTCACAGCAAAGCAAATATCTAGTCTCGTGTTCGTCGGGTACATCAAGGACCCAATCATCTAACGATACATAGAGACATCAACCGGCTCAGATGAAGCATCACGTAGAAGCTTCAGATTCGATGCCATAGGTGTAGCCATGGCCTTGCAATCCATCATCCCAAATCTCTTCAGGATATCTACTGTGTACTTCCCTTGACCAAGGAAGATCCCACCTACACTCTGCCACACCTCCATACCTAGGAAATAGTACATCATTCCCAAATCTTTCATATCGAATTCAGCAGCAAGCTTCCTCTTAGTATTTGCAATCAGTCTGTCATCTCCTGTTACAAATAAGTCATCCACATACAGGAGTAGAATCACAGGATTCCCTTCCTCAACCTTTTAGTAAAGGTTGGAATCCGCTTTACTCTTGGTAAAGCCCAAACTAGATAGGAAACTGTCCATCCTACCATACCAGGTTCTGGGAGCTTGCTTCAAGCCATACAAGGCTTTCTTCAATCTGCACACATATGACTCCTTGTCATGTATTTCAAAACCTAGTGGCTGCTCCACATATACTTCCTCTTCAACTACACCATTCAAGAAAGCAGTCTTGACATCCATCTGGTGTATTTTCCATTTCATTGCTGCAGCTAGGGCAAGTATTGTTCTGATGGAAGTATACCTGGCTATAGGTGCAAACGTTTCTTCATAATCTATTCCCTCTTTCTGAGAGAATCCACGAGCTACGAATCTTGCCTCGTATTTCTCCACACTGCCATCTGCAACATGCTTTATTTTGAAGATCCATTTAGAAGTTACAACTGACTTCTCTTTAGGTCTTGGGATAAAATCCCAAACATCATTCTTCATTATTGATTGATATTCCTCAACCATGGCATCCTTCCATTCTTTCTTTTCCGCTGCTTCTTCATAACTGGAAGGCTCTTTGTTCATAATGTCACAGAGCAAAGCAACATAGCTAGTTTGTGATGTGGTTCTCTTCTTTGCTCTATGTTCTTCTTCTGGGATGCCAAATCTTTCTGCATCTTGAATGAGCTTTCTAGCCCATGCAGGATTCCTCTTGTGAGAGTTATCCTCACGGGGTGGATCTACAGGTTCTTGTGGATCTTCAAACTCATGAGCAACTTCTGGAACTGCTTCAGTCATGGTAGTGTCTTGAAATCTAGTTTCCTTAGGTTCTTCAAAAACTTCGATAGGTGCCTTCCTTGATTTGATGAATGCTGAGTTTTCATCAAATGTTACATCCCTGCTGACATCAATCTTCTTGAACCCTGGAAAGTATATTCTGTAAGCCTTCGAGCTTTCACTATAACCCACGAAGATACCCTTCTTTCCTGAAGGATCTAGTTTGGTCTAATTTTCCTTTGGTACATGAGTGAATACTGGACAACCAAATATTCTGAGATGGCTGACTTCAAGTTTCTTACCAAAAAAGACCTCTTCTGGTGTCTTGTTGTCCAATATCTTGTGGGGTGTTCTGTTCTGCACATATACAGCTGTTCTAGCTGCTTCTGCCCATAGATGCATAGGTAGATCCTGGTCATGCAGCATTGCCCGTGCTGCTTCCATGATAGTTCTGTTCTTCCTTTCTGCAACTCCATTCTGTTGAGGATTATACGGAGCAGTCAACTACCTCTTAATCCCTGAATCACTACAAAGCTTCTTGAAGTCACTTGAGGTGAATTCTCCACCATTGTCGGATCTGAATGTTTTGATATTCTTGTCAGTTTGATTCTCCATCAAGGTTTTGAATTCCTTGAATTTATCAAACACCTCATCTTTTCTCTTCAAGAAGTATACCCAAGTATTCCTGGAGAAGTCATCAATAAATGAGACATAGTAAACATACCCACTCAGAGAACTAGATGACATAGGACCACATACATCTGAGTGGATGATTTCCAGGATGACTTTTGCCTTGCTTTCACTGCTTGGGAAAGCCTTCTTAATGTTCTTACCTTTTGCACATCCTTTGCAAACACCTTCATGTTTGGTCTTGATTTCAGGAACACCCTGTACAGCCTTGCTTGCAATTGGAAGTGCTCTATAGTGCATATGAGCAAGTCTTCTATGCCAAAGTTCACTTGGATCCATGGATTCATGCACCATGGCATGTTCAGGTTGTCCCTTCAATTTATACAAACCTCCCTCTTGCTCTCCAATCACTACTGCATCGTCTATGGTCTTTCCCTTTGGCCACATTAGGACTTGGCCATCCACAAATGCAACTCTCATACCTTTTGCATCCAAAGCAGAGATTGAGAGTAAGTTCTTCTTGAGCCCAGGTACATAAAGAACTTCTTTCATCTTCAAAGATTTTCCAGAATCTAGGTTGTAGGAGGCTTCACCACTTCCTTTGACTGGGTATTGATAATCATCCCCAAGTTTTACCTTATGGGGTGACTCATGTTCAGATAGATTCACAAAAGATTCCTTAAACCCAGTCATGTGTTTGGAAGTCCCACTATCAATCAACCAATCATTACAACCATGGGAGATGGTACCCGTGAGAGCAGAGATCAGAACATACTCTTCTTCACTTGATGAGTCATCATTACTATCACTTTCTGCCCTAGCCTTCTTCTTTGGGGGTTCATCATCTTCAGCAGCATGAGCATGAAACCTTCTTTTGCTACCCTTCTTCTTCTTGATGGGGTTGTTGTTGTCCTTCTTCTTCTTGGGAAAATTTATGGCAATATGTCCTTTCTCATTACAGGTGAAGCATATTCTTCTTTCTTTGAAGTGATGTGAAGATTTCTTGGAGTGAGATGGCTTTCTCTTGAACTTCCCTTTCTTGGTGTGAGCTGTGAGAGCTTGATCTTCATTCCCCATCTTTTCTTCTCGTGCCACAAGCCTTTCTTCTTCTTGTGAGCATTCTTCCCGTAGTCTACTGAAGGAGATCAACTTCTTCCTTGCACAAATTCCTTGGATAAAGGAATCCCATGACCTGGGTAGGCCATTTAGAGTGGTCATCACCACTTCACCATTCTCCACCATTTCATCCATTGCTTCTAGCTGTTCCTTGATCTGGGAGACCCTTGAAAAATAATATTGAATGGTTTCTCCATTCTGAAACTTTAATCCTTTCAATTGGTTCCGCAGGGTCATCTTCCGATTTATGTTCTTCCCTTCAAATAGCTTGGTCAAAGAGTCAAACATCTCCTTGGGTGTCTTAAGAGAAGACACATGGGGTATGAGATGGTCTTTGATGGAATCATCAATGATTCTCTTTGCCTTGACCAAGTTCTTCTTATGCAATACCTTGGCCTCTTCATCCTCTGGGATAGGGATGTCTTCTTTCACATATGAGTCCAACTCATTCTCTTCCAAGATTAACCCAATTCTATACTTCCAAGCTCGAAAGTTATCAGCGCCTTCAAGCTTATCCTCAAGCTTGGTGTGGAGAGAAATCTTAAAGAGTACTTCAAATGGAAATAGAAAAGATTTAGATCTTACCACTTGAAGTGCTGAAAACTGGATCTGGTCCCGGATTAGGGTTTGTCAGAAAAATCGTAAAAATTCAAAATGTGAATTTCACATTTCTGAAAGGACAGAAAGATGCGCCTTGGTGAGCGGATCAGCCCGGTGCATTCAGAATTTGAGATTAGCAAAGTCTTGCCCTTCAGAATTTCCTTTTTCTCCTCCCGAGTTCACTTGGAAGAGCCCTGAATTAGGGTTTGAGTTTCTCGGAGATCTACCCAGCCAAAAATCTCAATCCAAAGCTCGAAACTTTGATTTTTGCAAGGAGCTTCCAGCTGTGTCTTCAGATTCCAAAAATTCCTATTTTTGTGGAAACCCTAATTTTTAGGGCCAAATCTGAAAATGCTCGAAATTGAATTCTGATTGGACAGATAGATGCGCCTTGATGAGTAGAGTCAATCTACTATACTAATTTTCCAAAATCTGTGGAGAGAAACCCAATAAACAAGGAACTCGAGCTTCCGTCACTGCAAAATGTCTTCTTCTCAGGTTAGCTCTGATACCATGTTAAATTTTGAGCATTAGTTCACAATACTCTAGGATCTTTGCTGAGAGAATAACATCTACAGTATATCAATGCATGACAATCACAATATGACAAGCATCACAAGAATCAAAAGCATAAAGACAAGAGACACAGAGTTTCCGTGGGGAAAACCCTAAGGTGAAAAACCCCACAACTTCCTTAGAGATAGAGAGAGCAATGGCTCAACCAAAGTACAACCAAATAACACTAAGATAGTCTCCTGACAGCAAATGATCCTCCTCCTCACTAGTGCGCCACTTTTCAAGTGAGAGTGAGTTGCTTTTTCGAATGAATAAAATAGAGATCTCCGATCTCTATTTATACTAACCTTTTTGCCCAGTGACCTTATGGGGCCGACTTGTCTATCTAGATACATCCACATTATATTATATATAATTTAGGGCCGACCCCACATGGTGGTCTAATAACCCATCGGCAAGTACACACACTTGTGACACTTGTCAATCCACATGACGACACTTCCTTATAGAGGAATAACACATCTCTTATAAGGGTACAATATATATATATAAAATACACAGATGAAATACATTCCGAAGTTACATATACATCAACAGATGTTTCCCTCAAAGATGGGAAGGTCACTAGTTCAAATCTCTTGATCCCCTTATGATTAGGATCTGCCATCGGGGTCATTGGTTTACCCCATTTAACATCCATGGATCATGAGGAAGTACTCAGAGGGATTTCCGTGAGACTTTCCTAAGAAAATAAATATTATCCAAAAAGATAAATCACATGCACATCTTGATAGCGATTGGGAAATGTCCATGCACCATTGAAGAAAAATATCACCAAGGAGTTGGAGTATAATGGGTTTTGGGATTATACATAAGACAAATAATAAGACAAGGTGTAATTTGGAACTTCAACAAGCCATGATAAATCGATGACAAATTCATTTGAGAAAATGATTCGATCATTTAAGTATCCCACTACAACAAGTAACCCTTTTAGTGGCGGTTCACTACAATGATGGTCTTGTAAAAACCATCGCCAAATTTTTTTTGAGGGAGAGACTATACAAAATGCCTTAAAATTATTTTTAAGGGTGGTTATTATAAAACCACCCATAAAAACAAATTTCCCATTCATGCCCTTTCCACTACATCCCAAAGAAATCCAAGATGAAATGGTCAAGTAAAACGTGGCCACTCGATGAAACCATGTGGACAAGAAGGAAATAAGCATCCCCACACCTTCTAAATGGTGCATAGTAGTACTATGGGAGTTTTATCACACTTCATAAAATGACAATGAAGGATTAGCCGCCAACAATTAACTCCATGTGAACCAAATAGGTGAGGACGTTTCGCATCACAATTAAGATGATAATAATTAAGATCACCAAATGCACACACCAAACTCAAGCACATAATAGATTCACCTAACTCACATACATAAGTGAAACACCAAACTCATGCACATAATAGATGCACCAATTATATTTCAATTTGAATTTCACTAGAATAGCACCAATTCTATTTCAATAATTTTACAAAAAAAAAGTTAGATTTATATGATCAAGACAAAAGATTGCAAACACTAGTTTTATATGCTTATAACCTTGAAAGATTGAAAAAGAAAAACTCAAAGCAGTGGTTTCTCTACTTATGACTTAGATAATTTCAAAAGCATCGCAAGACCAAAATGTAAGGATATGCCACACCCTTGGAGAGCAGTGGAAGTCCTAAAGAATCCATCTTTGACTAAGGCTAGATGTCACTAAAGGAGAGATGAATAGGGAGATTTTGATCCCCAATACACTAAGATTCCTCTACTTCAAATATATGGGAGGTCCCCTCCATATACTTTCTTTTTTTGAGGTTCATACAATCAATTTTAAATCAATCTTTTGAATCTTGGAATCAATGATGAAAAACAATATCGTCTTCAATTCATAGACATTGTTCTTCATGATAGATTGTCATTATAAAATGGTATATAGCATATTAACAAGAATCATACCTACCCTATCTTGAGAACTATGATATGTTCCCCATGGCTATGTTTGGGGTGACTAAAGGTGCAACTAGAACAATAGAGCTAGATTGTTAACTACCTTAGATATGAAAATGTTGTGAGCATTGATATTATAAACTAGGATTGGTTGGAGGTCAATGATGGTGTTTTCATGCTCTATTTGTTTTAAAAGATAGATAATTGGTTGGAGGAGGAATTCCAAGAGAGGGAGGTATAATGGTTAGCATGTGGTATATATGGGTTCTTAGTGCTTGATGTGAGTGCAAGACCCATTTAAACCGACTAGTTAATGTCTCTACCATGTGCTACATTGTATTTTGTAGTCTTTGCCCCATTGGTCACTTTGGTCTCCATGTTACCATTGTGTTTGGTCTCTGCCTTGCTATAGGTATGCTTGAAGAGTCATGTAAGGATGGAATCTTTGAACCTAACTTAATAGGAAGAGGTATCACAAATATTGAAATGGACACCATATCCTTCTTATAGGCCAACAATTACATACGCAAAGGCTTATATGATGGATTAGGGTACACACATAGTCCATGCATCCTAGAGGAACCCACACATAGTCAATGCATCCTATAGGAACCCACACAAAGTCCATGCATCCTAGAGGAAAATGTTGTGGATTCAAACTCTATATTTTTATCTTGGATTGTGTCTAAATTCATGATAACCATCCTAAATGTGCCAAACTCAAAATGGCCATCATATCTTGATCACATGACAAAGATTCCCTTTGTAGGACCTTTGTGGTGTACAAGGGACACAAGGATGTCTCACAAGACCCAAGACAAATATTATTCTATAGTACCCTACATTTGGGCATTGAACCACATTACCGACACCAAGAACCATGTCTAGTGTTCTAAACTTCAAAATGAGTAGCATATCCCACTTCCAAGCCAAATATTCCCTATGGAGGGCCAGTAGCATATCTCGATAAAAAGGGATTGGGTATCAAACCATGGATTAGTGATCAAGAAGCATCCATGATGTGAGAAACCTCAAAATGGCCAACATATCCCTATCATAGGGAAATATGGGCTAGGGCCTCATGGATGGCCTATGTAGAACCCGAAAGCCACATGTTATGGACTAAATATTTGGATATTCACCTTGGAACAAGATTTGGGTCATGAGAACCATCCCTGCTGTATTAAACCTTCAAATGTGACACCACATCTTGCTCACATGCCAAATATTTCCTATGCATGACCTATGTTGTGGCTTAAGGCCCCACACAGGGCATGCAAGGCTTAGAGATAGATTCCATGGACTTAGAACCAAGGTTTTTGCACCAAAATATGCCCTTATCCCCAAGAAACATATCAAGTATTTCAAACTTTGAAATCACCACCATATCAAACTTGGAGGCCAAATAGTATGTGTTATGGGCATGTGTGATGCCCTGAGTGACGAAACATGGCATGTGAGCCTCATAGGGAATATATGTAGTGTATATTAACATCATAGGGAATATTTGGCTTACAAGCAAGTTATGGTGGTCATTTCAAGATTTGTAACCCCTAGGATGGTTCCCATTTCCCATGGCATGGTTTTTGGTTGAAAGTAAGGGTCCAAGGCCGTACCAATTTCCATTAGGGATCATTTTTAATGTGTGATTGCCTAGACTACCACATAGGGCCTACATATGGGATGTTTAACCTAGGAGTGGGATATAGTCAATGTACTGACTAGCCTAGACACAAAGAAGCATATCGCAGGGTCTATAACGTTGGTTTTACTTCCCAAATTGTGAGATAGCCCTTGAGAACCATCCTTGATGCACAAAACCTAGCAAGTTTCACTTTATGAGGCCTTCGTGGTGGTTTTGGATTATAAATGTGGTTTATATTCCTTGCATGTAGGGAATGAATTAGATTTTGGAAAAAATTAAATTATGTGAACATCATACTCAAGGATTTAATCCCACTCTCACCTTTTGACTATCACCAACAAGTCATGCCAAGTGATCTCTAATGACATGATATGCCTATGCCTTCATTAAATCCTCCTTGTACCAATTGAATCCTACTAGATAATTCTTAGTCATATTTGTAATCCACTCCTCTATGATTGCTTGAAGGATGTATTTTCTCCTCATAACATCCTACTGCATTAACCCCTCCAAAACAATCATTCACCAAATTCTTTTTGTTTCCAAAGTTTTTGAGACGAGATTTAGTTTATTCAACCCTTATCCTTCTAATGGTTTTGGATATGCTAAGGTCTACCATTTGGCCAATGGGATACTTTCCTACTCCCTCCTTCTCAACCACATACACCTGCATGCCTTCTACTTGGTTTTTTAAAATATACTTTTCAAAATAGCTAAATGATGCTTTTAATAGGAAGCATACCCCATTAGCAATGACATATTTCTCTATAAATCAAGCTACAAACCCAAACACTAAAACAAAGTCTCTCTGCTACGATGGAAAACTAGAAAGAACTCATGGTAGTTTATCATCATGCATGTATGCCCATCATCTTTCATGTTTTGTGAATGATATAGCCACCAAAAACTACCAATTAAAATTTAGCTATATTAAAAATTGAAAAAAATCCCATCACACTAAAAATTCAAGAAACAAAAATCCCAAATTGTGAGGCGCCAAATTTTGTAAAAAATTTCCTCTTCATCTTTGTTGAAGAAGAGGGCACCAAATTTTGTGAAAATTGTCTCCATGGGTAAACCTGCTTCAAGCACTCGATTAGGGGGTCTCAAAAAACCTCGATCATCCAATTTAGTTGTAGAAAATATGATCATGTTATTGAAAATTTTATTGACATTGGTGGGGACATAGCTGGGATAAAGAGATCATGTCGACCACTATGGGGGCCATATTCATCATCTGGAGGCCACTTCTCCTTATCAGGGTTGTGTTCTTCCATTGTTGACTGATTTTTTTTAGTGGGAGGTTTGTGTTCTTCCCTTGTTGTCTGAGTGTTTTTTGTGGGAGGTCTGTGTCAACCTCTCAGAGGGCGCAGACTTGTTTAGAAACCATTTGGAGGAGGATTGGGTCGTTATACACCTGCTGGGAATTTTATTTAAATTCTGTTATTTACCAACAGTCTCAAACATTAACTCTATGTAGTAGAAGAAGGTTGTTACAACCATATGGTATTTGCTAGTTCTTGTTATTCCTACAGAGATATTTCTGAGTTTGTAGAGGACGATTTCCCTTGTGAAGGTTGCTACAGTTTTAGATTGTTACAGTTTGAGTTTGTTATGGCTCCATGTTTTCTAAAAGAAAATCACAGAAACCCTTGACCACAGCTCAATCTTCTCGCCTTTCTACTAGCTCTATTTTGAGAAATCAAAACAAGAGAAAGAACCCTGAAAGGTTTTTGATGGGTGAAAGAACTCCAAACCAAGATGATGGAATTTGGTTGAAGAATAGGAAAGAAGAAGTCGGTTTGGATAGTTTAGCAGTTGGGTCCAGTGTTAAGAGATTTAAATGGGATTTGATAGATGAAATTGTTGTAGCTTCTGTTGTACAAGACGCTATAAATTGTGGTGTACATGGTGTGACATCTTTAAGAGATGCATTGTCTTTTTGCAAGCATGGGAGTTTTTGGACTGAATTGGCAAAAAAAATGAAAGAGGAGATTGGGCGCTATATATCAACAGAAAAGCTATTTCAAAAGTTTAGGAGCATGAAGTACAGGTACTTGGCTATTAAGCAGAGTGATATCCAAGAATTTAACAAGCATGATAAGGAGATTTTCACTGTACTTGAACAAGTTTTTGGCAATGCTAGCTGTGTCACTCCGCATTCAGATACTAGAAGACTAGACAAATCTGGTGCACATCCTTTTTCAGGCAATGAAATTCAAGAGAAATTATACAAACAGAGCGGAGTCTCGGCTACAGAGGATGAACCACAATTTGAACATGAGAAAGCTATTGGTCAAGATGGTCAAACTTGTCATCAGCTGCCTTTTGAAGTGTTGTCTACATATGGGACCAGCATGGGCGCACAAATTAAATAGCGAAAAGAAGTTGAATCTTGTCCCAATGTTTTAAATGGAAGCACTCTACCTGTGCCTTCTTTATCCCTTGGAAATCCTTCACCATGTGAAGGTTATCAAATAGGAGCATCTTTCACAGCTTCGATTGAGCACGGCATGGAGAATCATAATGGGAGGAAGGACAAGGAGCATGCTGGAGGTAAAAACAAGCAACTCCATGATCGAATCAGTATGATACTAAATGAAACTGAACAAAATCATGAACAGGGCCACCACGACATGCTTTCCAAATTAGAAAGAAAGAGTGGGGAATGGAATGGTGATCAATTGGTCACTGACAACATTTTGACGGGAAGCAGAATCCTTGAAGAACCATCAGATCATCAAAGTGATTATGCCGAGCTTGTAAAACGTCTTGAATGGAAATCAAGGAAGTTACAACTCATGTAGGAGCTTTACAAAACAATCTATAGTTTTAGATTGTTATGGGATTTCCCTTGTGAAGGTTGCTACTGTTTTAGATTGTTACAGTTTGAGTTTGTTATGGCTCCATGTTTTCTAAAAGAAAATCACAGAAACCCTTGACCACAGCTCAATCTTCTCACCTTTCTACTAGCTCTGTTTTGAGAAATCACAAGAAACCCTTGACCACAGCTCAACCTTCACAAGGGAAATTCCATAACAATACAAAACTGTAACTTATGAGTTTGTAGAGGACGATTTCCCATAACAATCTAAAATTGTAACTTCTCAATTATTTTTGCATCATTATCACCACTATGATTGGCATAATTGGCATGGGGAGGGTTTTGAGCATAAAACTCTTCATAATAATCAAAACTTTCATAACCAACTAAAACTATAACTTTGTTGATTCTTCTTAGCATTGTAATTTTTCATAGAAAATATGGAAATACTTGTTGAATATGCTTCATCAATCTCAAAAATCTGGAATATGAATATGCAGATCTGGAAATATAGGATTGATAGCTGATTTTGCGCATGGAGATGCTGAACTGAATATAATTATCATCAAATGCTAATCAACTCCTTCTTTCTGGAGCTAATAAATGATCGAGAAGTCTCAAAATACTCTACCACTTGTATTTTAAACTGCCTTCATGGCTTGAAATGTTGGAAATCACTCTTTAATTGTTGTTTATTTTATGCCTAAAAATATGGGATTTAAACTTGATCACTGATATTCTACCTGGAAATCTAGAAATAGTTGACCTTCATAGAATTCTAAAGTTTCCAGTGCCTTTAACTAAAATGTTTGAAGGATTTTTGCTTCCATCTACTTTCCAACTTCCCCAACTGATTTAGGTAGTTTTCCCTTTTCTTGCTTCTGATTCTCTATGGTTAATCATAAGTGCCACTCTATCATATCTCTTATGAACAACCTTGTGATGCACCAAGAAAACAATCTTTATAATTTTATTGTAAAAAAAGTATAGTTTATGAAAATGTCCAGATAAGGCATGGCAAAGACAAGAGTATAAAGATTTTATTCGAAGTGCATACTCGATGCTCAAAGTAAGAGGATTAACGCAATGTCCATGCTCAACCATCTTCATATTTTTCCAATAATCCACCAACTATTGAAACCTTTGTTACTAGTATTTCTGACATTTTAGGAGAAATAAATCCTCAATATATATAATGGCTTGCCACATAACACTAGGAATACTATATTGAATGGAAAGAATTCGCCTTGCATTTTGATCAATACATATTGTGGGTGCCGTTGGAAGAGTCCCAAATGGATTTTCTATAGGTATTAAAGATGTAACCATTTGATTATATCTACCATGGTGTTGATAGATTATCTCCCCATAAATCTACATGCTTGTACAATGAGAAACTGTTGTAGCTATTGAAGTATCCTCAGAAAGAATTTTATGTATCCTATGCATCTAAAATTGGCAATTCTCGGATGACAATGCCTGTAATTGGCGTAGTTAACTACTTTCCACAGTTTTGATCACCATATGTATTTGAGACTTTGAGTGCTCTTATAGTCCGAGGTGGAAGAGATACATCATGTGTCAATATGTTGGGTATGGTTGGCCAAAGATAACTGCACCTAAAGTCTGGACTAGGATAAATGGTTGCGAGCTACTGACATTAGAAGGCATTGTTTGTTGGCATCTGGTGCTCTCAAGTTGAGTGCGTACTTAAGCTTGTAATCTTTGTGCAGTGAGAATTACCCAAAATGAATTTTGTTGTTGATACATCCAATCTCATATAAGGCTTTTCAACACTTAATGCACCGTACAAATAATTGTGAAATTTGCCCTTGGTGCATTTGACACTTGGACTGGTGTACACCATTGGTATTAACTATGATGTTTGGTAGCGCACTTGGAAGTTATCCCACATGTAATAAGAAACAAAGTCTTGTTTCTTTATATTCCATGAACTATTGTATTACAATGCCAATATATGATCACCACCACAGGTTAAGAGAGCTGATACAGAGCTCTTTCTCAATCCCTTTTTTAGAGCAGTAAGGTTGTCATTATTGAACCTTCAGACCCAAAAGATGACAAGAAATTAGATTAGAATCTTAAGATTTAATGCCACTTTAGAAGCATGTGAGAGGGGTCGATTTCAAGGCTGATAGTGCATAGGTGTTGAAGCTGAAATGATGTTAAGAGCATGGTTTGACTTTGGCTTAATTTGAGTTAAACGGGCTTTTATAATTATGTTTTTGAGTTGGATGGCTAAGTTTATTGAGGTTAACATATACACAATAAATTGAAGTGCATTAAGAAAATAAATGTCACACGAGATGAAATTAGCATGTTTAAAATTACAATGCTAAGAAAAATCAACAAAGTTATAGTTTTAGTTGGTTACGAAAGTTTTGATTATTATGAAGAGTTTTATGCTCAAAACCCTCCCCATGCCAATGGGTGTTAAAGCATCGAAGTACAATCTAACAAGATATATGAATCAATTTTGTTGATGTCGAATACCAAAAAGATCAGATTTCTTATGGATCCATTTTGGAATGGTACTTATAAATTGTTAGTGGTTTTCCAGAGATTGCTTATAGACCTTATGAGTGGGTATTGTGACAAGTATGACCTTGGAAACATATTAATTACAAAGAATCCATAACAATACTAGATGTCTTAAACCATTATATTCTTTTGTCAAAAAATATAGCAACGCTCACATAGTGTCACCAAAAACCAATTATAATGATAATTGGTGACAAACATTTACTACACTCACCAAAAGTAAAATAAACATGTATTAGTGAGGGCTACTAAAATATTATCACCAAAAGTGTCACTAAAGAGAGGATCAATAACGGTCCTTTAACAACCCTCACCAAAAATGTCCCTGAAAAGGGATTTGGTGACGAACCTTAAAGGACCATCTCAAAAGGAACTTATAATGACGATGTTTTAAGGATCATCATCATATACGACATTGGTGACAACCCTTAAAGGTCCTTCACAGGCATGACCCTCACCATGACCTTTTTTCTTGTAGTGTTAGCATACAACTACAAGATTTGAAGAAGGGCAAGGAACAGCGCGGAGAAGTATGGTGTACACTATGTCGAGGAGAAGGCCATACTAAGGATAATTGCCCTGACTTCCACAATTATCTGG
Source organism: Larix kaempferi (assembly GCA_027924585.1). Lineage (NCBI taxonomy): Eukaryota > Viridiplantae > Streptophyta > Pinopsida > Pinales > Pinaceae > Larix > Larix kaempferi. The sequence continues at coordinate 14,871,026 of BSBM01001051.1, read as the reverse complement.
TTTCAGGAGCACCAAACCTGTTGAGTGGTTGTGGCATGACATGGTGTTGCATTTTTAAGGTATATGGGCACTGCCATGAGGAATGTCCATACATGCAGAAGATGGTCACCAGATCGATGAATCTATATTGCACATTTTGTAAATCTGTGGGACATGATGACAAATATTTCTGGGCATACGGGTTGCTTCGGGAGAGAACGTATGATGCATTCTATGTAAAGGACGATCAGCATGTCATACAACAACCGCAACCGCAGCCGCTGGTAGCCCAACCGCTACCTCAATTGCAGGTATAGTTTGTACCACAGCAGTTTGTGCTGCAATATGCTCTAATGCAAATGGCTCCACCGCAGCCACAATACGTTCAACAACTGCATTATGTGCAGCAACGGCAGGGCATGCAACAACAGTACAACCAACCGCAGTACCAACAGCAGGGCGGATTCCGTGGAGGATTCTGAGGTGAATGCGGCGGAGGATTTGGTCGCAGAGGAGGACGAGGAGGTCGCGGACCGGTGCAATTCTATCACTGTGTGGTATGGGGACATTACCAGCACAATTTCCCAGTATTGCAGACGTAATGTACATTTTGCTTTGCTACAGACCATACAGTCGAGAACTGCCCATAGTTGATTATGCGATGACAAGCAGGGAACGTTCCACAATTGCAGAATCAGAATCAGGCACAGCAGGCAGTACAGAATTAGGTGCAGCAACTAGCACAGAACTAGAATCAACACCCGAACCAAAATGCTAGTTAGAATGTGAACCAACCAGGGAATCCACCGATGAACCAGAATCAGGGTGCGAGTGTTGCAACAATTTCTGCGGATCCAAGACCACAAGATGCGGCTATCGCAGTCATCACACGGGGAGGTGCAGTAATAGGAGGAGATAGCCCACAACCACTCATTCGATTGGCTGGGCAGAAGAAGGTATAATTCAACGTTGAGTTCAAGCGCAATACATTCTTTCAGGCACGTCGTGCAATGGACCAAGATCACAGTAAAGCCATTATCTGCGATATGCCCCCTATTTTCGATGCTACTTCAGAGGCCAGTCCGTCAGCGCCATCTGGAACCTTGTAGAAATTTTTTGAGAGCTGCTTATTATTAGCAAGGGATCCTGCTGCTCAAGATGAGATCAAGGGGTTGTTGCAGCAACCAACCAGGGGACGGCAAGAGTCTGCAGTAAACTCCTTACAACGACGAAAGACCGGTAAGGAGATGCACATGAACATATAAATTGGGGACTACGATGTTGATTTAGTTATTCTGGATCTTGGTTTGGATGTCAATGTCTTAACCAAGTAGGCATGGAAGAAAATGGGGAGCCCCCCATTGAGCTGGTGTCCTGTACAGCTCCGGTTAGCTAATCACGCTAAGGTAACACCGATTAGGAGAGTCCCATGCTTGGTGGTGGACATTGAGGGCATGAAGACCTATGCTAACTTTGATGTCATCGAAGTGATTGAAGGACGAATCTCATATCCCGCGTTGTTGGGGATCATATGGGCTAATGAGAGTGGAGCAGTAATTAACTTCAAGCGACGGATGATGACTTTTGAAAATCGTGATCTCAGAGTCATAGCCCCATTGGATCTGGCTAAAGGACGCAAATACATTGAGCCAGTGAAGGATGAAGATCCTAATGGATGGGACCATGCATTCAATATTTCCGAAGACTATATTCATCCGACTACCAACGGTGAGTTGGGATGGCGCAGTGAGAGCTCTATGTCTTCTGACTCTGATGATGCGTTAGAACACTGGCAGAATCACTTGCATGAGGTATCACTCCGCAAGTTGGGATTAGTCACGCAATCATTATGCCGCATTGTGACTAAAATGGTCACACTACCAGTAAATGAGGGGTAGCCTGGTCTATCTGACTTTCTAGCAGAGTTTGAGGAAAGAGTTTCCACACCACAGCGACTGTTGGCATTGGAGGAAGCACTGAAGGCTACTCCAGCATGTTGGCAGGAGACACACAAGAAATCAATTAATGAATGGTCGCAATGCAGGAGATTGATGACAGTTTGCTTCGGTGATACCAAGGTCTACCACACAGGGAAATATGATGGTCAGAATAACCCTAGAGGTCATCTGAGGGAGTGTCAGACATTGTGGGCATCGCGACCGCGAGATGAGTGGGTCATGCTTTCATCCATACTTTAGATGAGATGTCGTGCTCATGGTAGATTGCAGCTGAGTTGCGAGGAGAAATTACCACTTGGGTGGAGTTGACGTTATGTGTCACTCATATGTTCAGTTTCACGGATGCTAACACTGATGTCAATAGTGCTTTGCATCTCATCCACGATGTAGTTTTGAAGGTTGTCCCAGTGGCATATCCTGCGGACCCACGTACGGACTGTCAGATGCAATCAATGATGGAATGTTACAATATCACCGGTGGGCCCGAAGATGGTGATGATCCGTGGAATGTCAATATTCCCAAGTCTGAAGGGAGTCACGATGTGATAACACCTGATGCTCCAAGTGATTCAATCAGCCAGCCATTGAAGCTCCATAATATCAATATTGGGACAGAGGCCACCCCCAAGTTCGCGAACATTGGAGACTATTGGGATGATGAGATGATGGGAAACGTCACTGATTTGATACATGAATTCCAAGACCTCTTTCCTACGAATTTTTCTGAGATGAAAGGTATCTTGGGCAATTTAGGTGAAATTAAGACCCCCTTGAAACCGAATGCTAAACCGATCAGGTAACGACCATACCGGCTGAATCCACGACATAAGGAGAGGGTCAAGGTAGAACTTGATCACATGTTGGATGCTGTCATCATTGATCCGGTCGAAGAGTCAAAATGGATCAGTCCTATGGTGGTGTAGGACAAGAAGATTGGCAAGGTGTACATTTGTGTCGACTTGCGGAAGTTGAATGATGCCTTCTTGCATGATCCCTTTCCGACTCTATTTACTCATGAAGTGATTGAAGGTCTGGGCATCTTGGAGATGTATTCTTTCACGGATGGGTTCTTGGGTCATCATTAGATCCGCATTGTGAAGGAAGACCGCCACAAGATGACTTTTGTGACAGAATGGGGTTGTTTTCAGTACACCATGATGTCATTTGGATTGAAGAACACGCCTGCGATCTTCTCACGGGTTGTTGTTGCTGCGTTTTAGGACTTCATTCAGACGTTTCTGCAGGTATACATGGATGATTGGACAATCTATGGCTTGATCCGTGATCATCTGGCCAATCTGTGGTTGATGCTGGAGCAATACCGACAGCATCAGATATCGCTGAATTTGAAGAAGTGCATCTTTTGTGCACCGTTTGGGATATTGTTGGGTCACATTGTGTGCAAACAAGGGTTACTAGTCGATCTAGCAAAGATTGCGCTCATTTTCAGTTTAACACCACCGACTAATGTCAGGCAGTTGTGGGAAGTGTTGGGGCATACTAGGTATTATCGCAAGTTCATCGGGGGATATGTAGTGATAACTGCCCCTATGGAGAAGCTATTGAAGAAAGATGCGGTATTTCAATGGAGCCCTGAATGTCAAGATAGCTTTGAGTAGCTGAAGGCTAAGATGGCTTCGGCACCCATATTAGTCTTTCCAGACTGGAGTAAGGAGTTCCATGTCCATGTCGATGCATCGTCGATTGCACTAGGAGTGGTGCTCGTGCAACCAGGAGAGGGGGATCTCGATCACCCTATTGCTTTCGCAAGTCGGAAGTTGTCATCCGTCGAATGGAATTACACCACTACCGAGAGGGAAGGTCTAGAGATGGTCTATGTGCTGCAAAAGTTTTGAAATTACTTATTGGGAGGCCATTTTAAGATGTTCATAGACCACTCCGCATTGAAATACATGGTCAATAAGCCTGTGTTGGGGGGGAAGATATGTCAATGGATACTTCTTTTTCAAGGATTTTATTTTGAAGTAATTGTGAAGCCAGGGTGGTTGAATGCTGGCCCTAATCATCTATCGCAGATTGAAACAGGAGATGAGCCAACTAACATTGAAGAAGGGTTACTGATGTGCAACTATTTAAGGTTGAAGTAGTTGATGGTTATTTTGAAGAAATCATTCAGCTTCTGGTGACAGGTACTGCACCAGAAGAATTCACCACTAGTCAGAAGAAGCAGTTGGTAGTCAAGGCTGTAAATTTCTAGCTAATTGCAAGAGATTTATACAATATGGGTGCTGATGAGATATTGTGACGGTGCGTTTTGCCACATGAGCAAGCGCAGATCTTTTCAGAAGCACATGCAGGTGCGGATGGAGGGCACTATGGCGGCCATGCGACTTCTAGGAGGGTGCTTCATGCGGGGCTCTGGTGGCCCACACTACACAATGATGCGATCGACTATGCGTAGTCCTACGATGTTTTTCAGAGAACCGAGAAGCCATCCAGGAGAGATGAGATGCCACTAATGCCTCAGCTAACATTGCAACCATTTGACAAATGGGCAGTCGATTTTGTGGGACCAATCAATCCACCGGGGAAGCACACTGGTGCAAGATACATCATCACGACGATAGATTATTTGACAAGATGGGCGGAAGCTGCACCAATCGTTGATTGTTTCGCGGCCACGGCCGCGTGGTTCTTGTTCGATAATATTGTCACTCACTTCAACTATCCCAAGATATTGTTGAGTGATGAAGGTAGGCACTTTCTCAATCGCACCATCAGCGCATTGACGGAGGAACTGCATATACAGCATAAGAAGAGTATGCCATATTATCCGCATGCAAATGGCACGGTGGAAGCTTTCAACAAAATATTGGAGCATGCACTGACAAAGGTGTGCAATGCAAACCATGATGACTGGGATCTAAAAATCGCAGCAGTGTTGTGGGCATATCGTACCACGTGTAAAAGGTTGATGGGACAGACACCATTCAAGCTAGTGTATGGACAAGAAGTGATTATGCCAATGGAGTACATTGTTCCAAGTCTGTGCATCACGGCAACGACAAGTATAGATGCTACAGCAGCATTAGAAGAATGTCTAGCGCAATTAGTACAAATGGAGGAAGATTGCTTTATTGCCGGATTCCATCAAAGTGTGGAGAAGGATCGCCAGAAGGCTTGGCACGATCGTCACATAAAAAACAACCAGTTTTAGCAAAGCGACTTGGTGTTGTTGTATGACAGCAAGTTTATGAAACATCCAGGAAAACTGTAGATGCATTGGCTTGGTCCGTATCGCATCAGTAGGATAACTTCAGGAGGCGCAATATAGTTGTAGCAGTTGAATGGAGCAATTCTCCCAAAGATGATTAACAGCAGTAGGTTGAAGCCCTATCGGTCGAGCTTGGAACAATGCGATGCCTGAGTCGCATCGGCAAAAAAAAAAAAATGCAAGCTAATCATGTTAAGATATTGTAACTTCAAAGAATATTATATTTGTACTTTATTATTCCGGAGATGTTTCATTCCTCTGTGAAGATCTTATTGTATATCCGGAGATGTTTATTCCTCCGTCGGAATGTGGTAACTTGGGTTATTAGACTTCCCTAGTGGGGGTCGGCCCTGTATGTGCTATGTGGGTCAAAGGGTTATTAGACCACCCTAGAGGGGTCGGCCAGTCAGTTGTAGTGGGGTATTTAACCCATTGGTTAAATATGAGCCTACATGTTTTTTGTAAAAGACAAGTCGGAGTAGTGTATAAATAGAGGAGGTGTATTCCTCATTTTACACACACTCACTCACTTGAGAGTAGCGCACTTGTGGAGGAGAGGTATGCTATGGTGGAGGAGGAGATCATGTCTTTGGTTTTCATCTTTGTATATTGCTGGTCATCTATATTGAGGAAGATTTGCTGGGTTTTCTACCCCATGAGGGTTTCCCAAGATAAATCGGTGTCTCTTGTGTTTATGATGTGCTTGTTGTTTCTTCAATGATCCTGTATATGCTATTATTGTGAAATGGAATGTAATGCTGCTATTTTCTGTCTTAGCATATTAAATCTTAACATGGTATCAGAGCTAACCTGAAGGAAGGCAAGGTATGGCACTTACGACACTTGCTTTACTTATGACAATTTGAAGGTTAGGGTTTTATATAGCAAAAAACAGTCATCGTGGAACTTTCGCCATAAATCCATTTTGGAGAAGGTTCGAGATCTGAAACCTTTACAGTTCGTATATAAAATCTCCAGGTATCTTGTGTCCAAAGGGAACCCTCAGATTCTCTGTACTTTGTGAGTTATGATCAGTACAAGTTAGGGTTTCTGCCTCTTCCAGATCTCAGTCAAAAGTAGGTGACCTAGGAAAAAAGGTCATAACTTGGGCTAGGAAGCTCCAAATGCAATTTCGTAAAAAGTGACAGGCAGTACACAGACTTTACTATCTCAAGAAACTTTTCCAGAGGCCGAATATTAACTAGTGACATGTGTCACACCGTACAAGTTCGCTCTCTTGTTTTATCACATAAACAGGTCACGTTGCGACACTTGGCATAAATTGTGCTAGGAAGCTCCAAATGAAATTTCGTAAAAAGTGATAGGCAGTACACAGACTGTACTATCTCAGAAAATGTTTTCAGATTCCGAAGCTTAACCAGTGACACGTGTCACACCATACATGTTCACTCTCCTGTTTTATCCCATAAACAGGTCACGTTGCGACACTTGGCATAACTCTCTCTCATAAAATCCAATTGAGGTCAGACCTGTTGCTTTGGAAAGATGACAGGTCAGGATACCACAGAAAAACTTTTCATACCCTGTGGAGTGAAAATTTCAGAGTTACAGCAGAAACAATTAGGTACATATTTCTGTCAAAACAGAATTATTTTTGGAGCACCTTCATTCATGGCTTCCGAAATTTAGGGTTTCGAAGAAAGTTAGAATTTTTGGAATCGGAATCCACGGCTGAATGCTACTCAGGAAAATTGAAATTTAGAGACCAAGATCGAATTTTTTGGTTGGGTAGAAGACCGGGCTTGATCAAACCCCAGTTCGGGATTTTGATCGGAAAGATGGAAAATTAGGGCTTCAGCAAAAGTTGGAATTTTTGAAGTCTGTAACCACGGCTGGAAGGTCCTCAGAAAAATAAGAGTTTAGAGCCTTGGATTGAACCTTTTGATTGGATAGAAGGGTTGGCTTCATCAAACCCTAGTTCGGGTTCCTATCCAGAAGATCCAGAAGTTTCGAAGGAAATTTTGAGGGGTCAAATTTTGGAGATTTCAAAATTGAAGTATGCTAGTTTGATCAGCTCAGCAAGACACATCCTTCCATCCATTCAGAATTGTGAAAGTCAAAGATTGAATTTTTAGGGTTTCTCTAGCAAACCCTAATCAAGCTCCAGATCAAGTTTCAGGGGGAGTTGAGGCTAAGGCTTACATAAGAAGACTACAAGAAGTCTCGACAGGTATGACTTAAGGAGGTTCAGGTATGTCTTGAAATTTGATTCTTGATTAAGTTCATAATGTGTTTGTCTTCATATTATTTATTGGTACAATCTTGATTAATGTTAGAATTGTCTTATCACCCTAGTAACAGTATGAATGCATGTGAATGATCGAAGACATTCATTGATTAGGGCTATATGATTGTACTAATGCATTATGGTGTTGTGTGAGGTTGATGTTGTCTGCTAACAGGACACAGGTACATCACAAAAGACAAATCAAGTTCCATGACCATGACCACATGAAGACAAAGACTCATCCATAATCTTTGTTCTACTTACAAGGTATGTATGACTTTGTTATATTATGCTTAACCTATGAGACATGCAGGTTCTAGCTCAGAATCTCTAAATCATTGAAGAGATTGTTTAGGTATGTTGTACATAACTAAGCAGGTTTACTAATCTAGGTATGTTTTCCTATGTCAAGTTAGAATCTTACCTTGTGTTAGGATCCCTTATATAAGTATACTTGGCATGATTAGATGTGCTTATTCATAAAGTTAGTAATCAAGGGATTATGCATATTATGTCTTTTATCTTGATTGATTATATGCATGAGTAAACGAAGTCTTCCCTGAAATCTTGAATACTAATGTCTATTATCTATGATCGTGACTATACATATTCAAGACTATTTAGATGTTTTGATAATGTTTATAATATACTAATGAATGTATGTTTGTGTATGAGATCATGAGGATAACACTACTGCACACTTGAGCATGCACAGTGGTACATAATGAATAGAAGTTCAAAAGACATTTAGAAGACCAAGCGAGAGGAAACCACACAAACATAAAAGATAAGTATTTGAGTTATTATTTGAAATAGTAAATGATATTGCTTTTAATAGATTGTATGCATATTCCTAGAATATATCACGCTGAGTGTAAACATTCATAGAGCATTGAACAATATACTACTAATATGCATATGATTGGTAAGTTGGACAAACATTCCATTGTAGCTTGTCTAGAATGAAACCTCTTTGCTGACATACTGAGAGTTGTGCACACTCTCGATAGTATGTTCTGGTAGAGATGGAAGGAATCTAGATAGCCACTGTATGCATACAGGATATGGAAAAGTGTTGTGCCAAAATATTGGTCAAGATAGTTGCATAACTATGTAAATGATATCTGTATGCATAATAGGTTATCATGTCAACATGATTTCATGATTATGAAGTATTACTAATCATGTACTTAATTTTGATTTGTAGGAAAGATCATGAAGAATGATGAACACCGAACAAATAATGGATGTTCAACAAGAGGATTTACAAATCAAACAAAATATAGAAGGCTCGTGGCTAGAAGATTCTCTTAGAAAGAGGAAGAGAATCATGATGAGATGTTTTCTCCAAGTGACTAAATAAAACCATTCTCTTAATGATGTAATTAAAGAAGAAGTGTGAATCAGGTTATGTATGGGTACCCAGGATTGGTAGTCAATTGATGAGCTTAATGATCATCATGGGTGATGTGGATCTCAACCTTTGATACAAGGTTGAATATGGCTTCTATACACATATGACATGGATGCAAGAAGGAACTCACCACAGAGTTCGAATAATTTTGAGGCTCATATCAGTAGACCCATCTAACGAGAGATAGCACAGATAGATATGCAGAAGATCACTCAATGCAGAGTGTGAATGATGGACAATTGACAGCTTCTTGACAAAGCTTGGGCTTTACCAGAAGTAAAGCTAATCCTAACATTTACCTTAAGGTTGTAGGTGATGAACCTGTCATACCATTATTGTATGATGATGATCTCTTTCTAAAATGAGAAACAGATCATGAAAAGAAAGAAGAATATGGCTGAAGAAATGAAAATGAAAGATCTCAGATTGATGCATTACTTCCTAGGTCTGGAAGTATGGCAAGGCTCATAAGGAATCTTTCTCAATCAGGGAAAGTATGCTGATAAATATTAAAAGGACTTGATGTGTTGGAATGGCCACTCTCATGGATTCCAACTTGAAGTTGTTAACATATGACTCATCAGAGTTAGTGGATATAACTCTGTACAGACAAATTATTGAGTCATTGATGTGTCTAATGAATACTAGGTCACATATATGCTTTGCTGTGAACACCTTGAGTCAACATCTAGTGGAAACTAGATGTGTTCACTTGTTAGTTGCAAAGCATGTGATGAGGTACCTAAAGGATATGATAGACTTTGATCTATGTTATCTTAGAGATCATGACTTCAGATGGCTACACAGATGTTGATTGGGCAGAAATTGTATCAGACAGGAAGAGCACATCGAGAGGATGTTATTGTCTAGGATCAGCCATGATCTCATGGTTTAGCAGGAAGCAATCTAGTGTAGCTCTCAGCACAAGTGGAATATATGGTTGCTTGCTCTGCTAGTTGTGAAGCAATATGGCTTCAGAATTGTTTGACATAAAAATGGACCCAACTATGATCCTATGTGACAAACAGAGTTGTACCAAAATGGCAGAGAATCCAGTATTCCATGATAAGTCAAAGCACATAGAGATCTGACATTTCTATATACAAGATATGGTGCAGAAAAGAATTAAAGTTCAAATTTGTAACAAGTTGACAATGTACTAACCAAACCTCTACCAATCTGATGTACTAACCAAACCTCTACCTCAAGTAAAGTTTTTCGAGAAACAGGTAGGGGATTGTATCTTCCCTGGACTCTGGTCCCAGAATTGAGCCGTAGACTGGGTCTCCGATAATGAAGTCCTGAATGAACAGGTGGGGGATTGAATCGTCCCCGGACTTTGGTCCCAGAATTGATCCGTAGACTGGGTCTCCGATAATGAAGTCCTGAATGAACAGGTAGGGGATTGTATCTTCCCCGGACTTAGGTCCCAGGATTGATCCGTAGACTGATGTCTCCGAGAATTGAAGATAGGACTGCATCGTCCCTGGACCTCGGTTCAAAATGTACGTGAGGACTGCATCGTCCATGAACTGGGTTCAAAATGTCACTCACTTCAACTACCCCAAGATATTGCTGAGTGATGAAGGTAGGCACTTTCTCAATCGCACCATCAGCGCATTGACGGAGGAACTGCATATACAGCATAAGAAGAGTATGCCATATTATTTGCATGCAAATGGCATGGTGGAAGCTTTCAACAAAATATTGGAGCATGCGCTGACAAAGGTGTGCAATGCAAACCATGATGACTGGGATCTGAAAATCACAGCAATGTTGTGGGCATATCGTACCACGTGTAAAAGGTTGATGGGACACACACCATTCAAGCTAGTGTATTGACAAGAAGCGATTATGCCAATGGAGTACATCGTTCCAAGTCTGTGCATCACGGCAACGATGAGTATGGATGCTACAACAGCATTAGAAGAATGTCTAGCGTAGTTAGTACAGATGGAGGAAGATCGCTTTATTGCCGGATTCCATCAAAGTGTGGAGAAGGATCGCCAGAAGGCTTGGCACGATTGCCACATCAAAAACAAACAATTTTAGCAAAGCAACTTGGTGTTGTTGTATGACAGCAAGTTTATGAAACATCCAGGAAAACTGTAGATGCATTGGCTTGGTCCGTATCGCATCAGTAGCATAACTTCAGGAGGCGCAATACAATTGTAGCAGTTGAATGGAGCAATTCTCCCAAAGATGATTAATAGCAGTAGGTTGAAGCCCTATCGGTCGAGCTTGGAACAACGCGACGCCTGAGTTGCATCGGCAAAAAAAAAAAAAATGCAAGTTGATCATGTTGAGATATTGTAACTTCAAAGAATATTATATTTGTACTTTATTATTCCAGAGATGTTTCATTCCTCTGTGAAGATCTTATTGTATATCTGGAGATGTTTAATCCTTCGTCGTAATGTGGTAACTTGGGTTATTAGACTTCCCTAGTGGGGGTCGGCCCTGTATGTGTTATGTGGGTCAAAGGGTTATTAGACCACCCTAGAGGGGTCGGCCCAGTCAGTTGTAGTGGGGTATTTAACCCATTGGTTAAATATGAGCCTACATGTTTTTTGTAAAAGACAAGTCGGAGTAGTGTATAAATAGAGGTGTATTCCTCATTTTACACACACTCACTCACTTGAGAGTAGCGCACTTGTGGAGGAGAGGTCTACTATGGTGGAGGAGGAGATCATGTCTTTGGTTTACATCTTTGTATATTGCTGGTCATCTATATTGAGGAAGCTTTGATGGGTTTTCTACCCCATGAGGGTTTCCCAGGATAAATCTGTGTCTCTTGTGTTTATGCTGTGCTTGTTGTTTCTTTAGTGATCCTGTATATGCTATTATTGTGAAATGGAATGTAATGCTGCTATTTTTTGTCTTAGCATATTAAATCTTAACAGATCATTGGCAGGATGGCACACCAACAAAGACAAGAATGCGCAGGCAGGGAAGCCTGTGCCGTAAGTTAGGAGCGGTCCGCGACCGTAGCAGGGTCACGACTGGGTCAATTCACAAATTATTGTGAATCATTCGAAAACGAATCTTTTTCCATTTGGGCAAGTATGATGGTTAGTCGACTAAGATCGTTGGTAGCAGGACACATGGTTGGCATGAGGAGTACACCGTGGTAGCATGGCCGACGGCACCTGGGGTGATGGTTCGCACACTTGGCACAAATGGTGAATAGCAGCAGTATGGTTGCCATGCCGCACGTCAGAAGTCTGGTTCATACTCACACAGAACAGTGGAACGATATGATTTGCATCTCACGTAAACGGGTGGTGCAAATGATTGCTAAGGTAGACGACCGGCCGAATGCAATGTATAAATATAGGAACCAGAGGATAGTAGAGCATAGAGGGTTTCCAATCGAGAGGTGTTATGCTGCGAGAGGGTCAAGTATCTAGCTAAGTTAGGAATCCCAAGTAGGCTATGGAAATGATTCATTTGATTTCGTGTGGTAGCACACCAGGCACGCTGAGGACTCGAACGACGAGTGTGCATGAGCACCTGGAGCAAGCCGCGCCGCGAACACTCAGGGGTTACAAGCATGAAGTCCCTTCTGAGATGTCTAGGAAGTTGGTGATAGTTCAAAGTATCGTGGTCCATTTGACCACAAAAAGGATGGGAGTGGCCCCCCCTTGGTTCCTGTAGCATGTGCTTACCGGTGTGAAACAGATGTGCCAGAACCGCTAGCTTGGTTTTCACTTCGGCGCTATTCATAGACTTCTCCTTCGTCTGTAATCGATCCCTTGAGATTGGAGGATGAGTTTGCATGGTCCATGATAGCAAGCTAGGAAATTCCCACTTTCGGGTGAGAAGTACATGACAGCAAGTCGACGATTAGTGTAGCAGAAGGAGCAGGACAACACCGCGTGATCCAGAAAGCAAGAACAGTTGCATAAATGTAGTTCAGCCATAGCAGAGTCAAGACCAGTGAATACACCATGTCCAGTTGACGTGGCTCAAGGGCGAGCCACAAGATTGTGTTGGGGGCCTATTGGCAGGTGATTTGGTAAGGAAACATCACAGCATCGTTGATACTGCGACAAGTCAGAAGATATCGTGGAAGGCGGAGAGCTGGGCATAAAGAAGATTATTTTATGCATTTTTGGGTCAATTGTACCGCATTTTGTGGGTTTTGGGTCATTTGGACCGTATATTATGTATTTTTGGGTCAATTGTACCGCAGTATGCGGGTTTTGGGTCATTTTGGACTATGTCGGTTAGTTGTTGGGACAATTGCTTGAAGTATCAGTTAGGAAGTTGTTAGAAAGTGGACATGCATTGTAAGGGCGAAAGCCTATATATAGACATAAGTTGTAAGTGTTAAAGTATATGAGTACGGATCCTGGGATGTTGGATGTGTGTGTCTTTGAGTCTGTATCTGAGATCAAGAGGTACTGGTGAGATCTGTGTTTTCGCGGAGATATTGTATCTAGGTTTTGCTAAGTTAATACAACACGGTAGAGCTGTTTTGTGAAATCCTTGTGCATATTTGGTTCACTTGTGGTAATGCATGATGCGATATATGAATAATGCTATGTTTTCTTGCTGCAATTAATGCTTTACTGTTATACTTGTCACGATGAATGTTTCTATTGAATCATGCTATGGATACAATGTTGCTGAATTTAAATACATAGATTTCCTTCTGAATGTCGCAATAAGTTTAAGTGATTGTTGTCGCAAACATCCTCCTTCATTCAACGGAAACATGGTTCTGTCAACTCTCCCTTGAACATCTCAGGTGAGACCTCATCTGCTCTACAGGTGTTGCTGGACAGGGTAAAACTTGTCTGGGTCGGTGCTCAGGGAGATCGCGGTGGGTTGGTGTCGACAGTGATGGGAACCCCTGTTGACTGGGTTTGAGTCAATACCTTGGGCTATTTTACATCTAATCTAATTCATCATATATGAAACAAAGGACTGTAATTGTAGATCCCCAATACCACATGTAGGGTTGAATTCTCGTTCAAAAGGTAAAATGAAATCATGAAAATAGAACTCACACAAAGGATGTTGTGTGAGCACATCAACTTCATAAAATACTTTCCAAAATACCTTGGCATTAGTAAACAAATAATGCTTACCAATAATCATAACTGTCATATGGAATAGGAGGAACTTCTCTTTTAGAAACATAGCATATGCAGGGGAAGGTGCCCTACATCCTAGCAATTCTTGGATAAGTGTCCCTATATCGTGCTTCTCCTTTCCCTTCTTTTTAATATGTTCCTGTGCACCCTTCAACTTCTTCATATCTTCCTCCCATTGCCCCTTCTCCATTCTATAGATGTTAGATTATTCTTCCCTTTTCCTTTCCATGGACTATATAACTTGTTGATGTCCTAAGAGGTAAAACACCCCTTCCTGATAAGATTATGCCACTTCCATTAGTCAAGTTGAGCTTGTAGTAATATAGGAGAAGGAAACTCAGAGGTAAAAGTTAGAAATTCCCTAGTTTCAATTTAAGTATGAGTAGACACTGTATACTACTCCTTTTTCACAAAATTTTATCCCGCATCCTTAAAAAATTCCTCCTAGTCTGACTGAAAATCGAGCTTTACCTTCCTAATCATCTTTTCCTTTTTCTTTGGGGAAGATGTCCCCTCGAACGTTTGAGTTGCTTCAGAAAGGGTATCTAACCTTGAAGCATCAAATAATTCTTTGAATCGCTTCTTCAATTCCTTGATTCTCTGCCTTAATTTCTTATTAGTCCTCCTTAATATCGCAACATGTTTAACCAGAGAGAGAGGATTTTTATTCCCTTTCTTAGCTCTTAACACACGTACTTCCCCTTCTTCCGTCTTTATCTTAATTGGAATTGATGTAGTAGCGTACAAAGTTTCAGCAATTGGCTCTTGCACAACCGCTTCCCCATCCCATGGGGGATTCACCTTATTGACCAATATCATATCACGTTCATTCATAAACGGATCTCTTTAAATTGTGAAAAATAAGGTCAATATATTGTAGGTATTGGGGGGCATAGATTAGGATATGGGGGGATTTATAGCTATTGGGGGTATAAAAAGGGGTATCTAGTAAAACTAGGGAATATTTCACAAAAATAAGGTTGTTTTAATTGGAAATATGTATTGGGAGGGGGGATCAACAAAAGGATTTTGGCATGTATTTATTAATATATAGTGGAATTAGGGTTATTCTTTAATATCCCATAAATGAAGGTG
This sequence comes from Larix kaempferi, assembly GCA_027924585.1. NCBI lineage: Eukaryota > Viridiplantae > Streptophyta > Pinopsida > Pinales > Pinaceae > Larix > Larix kaempferi. The sequence continues at coordinate 14,855,995 of BSBM01001051.1, read as the reverse complement.
CTATGGCATAGTTTCATTGAGTGAATACCCCGTGCCCCATCCCTTACTGTGTCCAAGCCTGGTTCTTGTGTGTCCATCAAGGCATCTTCCATAGTTGTTTCTGGGGAAGCAGTTGCGGGTACTTCTTTTGGACCAAGCATAGCCTATGTATTACTTGTCATTTTTTCAATGACTAGTTCTTTTGAATTAGTCGTGTGACTAGCTGTATCTAGTTTATAAGTAATAGAAAAATGGTTTCCTTCCTTAGGCCCATTTGTAACAACGTCCACTTTTCCATTCCCTCCTTAGCTTGGTCTTGTGGGGCAGCTAAGGGGGTAATAATGGGTGGTTCTATTCACATTGGTTCAGGGCCCATCATCCTTGTGATTCTTCTGGGTAAGAAGGCCATGAACTCTCCAATTGATCTCTTTCTTCCTTTCAGCATAGGAGGTGTTGCAGGTTGTTCCTCCTCGATTATACAAGGCTACCAATCTTACTTTGGGGGACTTTTTTCAATGATCTCCACGTCACTGTCAAGTGATGAAATATGGTAATCAAACCATTATTCATTCTCTTCTTCATTAGGTTCATCATTATTTTCCACCTCTCGTGAGAATCCTACTACGTCGGGCATTTCCCTTGTTTCTATTTAAACTGACCATTCTCCTTGGGACATTTCTCCTCCTTCTTCTTGCTTGTTTTCTCTTGGCTGTTCCTCAGCACATGTTCTTCCTTGAGATACTATCTTGATTTGTGGTTCATCATGTTCCACATCCACCTACTGATCCTATTCAATTCCTTCTGGTAATCCCAAGAATTCCTTCCACGAATTTTGCGTGTTCTCTAGGACATCAAGAATCAACAAATTAACCAACCCATGATTTGTTAATACTGCTAGAGGGTGTTTCGTAGCCCTCACCGAGTGTACCATGAGTTGCATAGACCCTAATAATGACCTTCACATGTAAGATATCGTTGGATAAAGAGAGATACTTCCCTCCATATGGAAGGTATGGATTCTCATGCATAACCCTTGCCCCAATGTGGAAGGAGTTCTCCTTCCCTGCTAAATCCATTTGCCACTTGCACCAATGGTGTTCTTCTTCCAAACCACCATTCTCCTTCTCTAGGGAGACCAGTCACCCTCGATATGATTTTTTTTTTACCACTACCTCCATGCATTTCACCATATATTTCTTGTTCACTATATTTTGGGCAAATTTTAGTGCAACCTCTACATTGAAACCCTACAACTTCTCAAAATATACTATCCACCCTACTTCCTGAAATAACTGGTGAACTACCTTGTTTTTCTACAACTGTTATGTATTTTCAGGTTCATGTCGTACTATTGAGCCTCCAATTTGTATGAGATATAGTGGCTTAGTTGGCAGTTTCAAATACTCTTGTTATAGTGCTAGGTTTCAACTTGTGCATGCAGAAATTCAAAAGGTGGCATGAGCTTTTGTTAAATTAGGAATTTTTTTGGTTTGAATCTAGTAAGTCCATTCATTCATATGATTGAGTGTATTAATTAGGAAATATAATGATGTACATGTGGCTTAATTGCATATGTATCAGCAATGACACTCCCCCACCTTAAGGATTGGGCGTCCTCGTCCATTTATGGGGATGGTAATAGCCATATATCATATCACAATAATTTCAAGGAATAAATGGGACTTAAGTGGAATCAGGCTTACCTTTAGGAGTCATGAGTGGCAGTACAACAATCATGAGTTGATTGGATGGCCTCAGAAAGTATGCAATAATTTGTCAATGTGGATGGCGACAACCCCTTATTGATTTTCATTATGGTAAAATGACCGCCGCAATCCACGTGCTTAGTGGAAGTTATGGCGGTGTTGGTGACATTTGGCGGTAGATGGGAATTATAACAGTATGTAGAACATCTTCCACTGGTTGGTGTCTTGCTTTTGAAACTGAGGACGTTTTGTGACTTCAAATCGCATTATTGATACTTGAACCTTTTTTATCACTCATGCAATTACTTGTAAAAGTTGTAGCATTGCTTTTGTGCTTGTTACTTAGGCCATTTTGGTAGTTGATTCTTCTATTACTTGGTCAAGTTTCAACAATTGCTTGTGCTATTATTTAGTCAAGTTTCAATAGTTGTTTGTGATTTTACTTAGACAAGTAACAACATAATTTATTTTGGAATACTAAGTGTTCCTACAAGAAAAGAAATCATAATATTCCAAACATTAAGTTATATTAATTATTTGAAACAGGGATAGATTGAGATATAAATTTTTTTTAGCAGATGTTGACTGCCATCAAGCTGATTTTCAGTTGGCACCTATCCAATTGTTCCCCAAAGGGGTTTTCACAGTCAAAGTGTTTTTTTCAAAGAAATCATGTAGGTGAAGGTGCATGTCCCTCCTCATGCAACAATTCTATGCATAGACTGGAATAAACTTGTTTGATGAAGGAATCCTTCAAGTTTGGATGATGATATAATCATATATGATGTCCATTGGAAAATAGCTGGGTGCATTCTCCATCTATGGTTACTATTGTAACAGTCCCATTGTCGAAGACTATGTCCACTTCATAAGGACCCAATCATATAGTGCATATTTTTCCTTTGAAATCCTTGAATCTAGAGTCATACAGCAATGCCCTATCCCTAGGATGGAACAAATTCTTTTTGATAAGCTTGTCATGCCACTTTGCACATTGTTGTTGTACAATGTCAATATGTTGTAATGTGGCCAAGCGAATTTTGTCGAGTTCATTAATTTGTTCTAGTTGATTCTTTTGAGCTATTTTCAAATCCAGTCCAACCTCTACAGTGGTTCTCAGTGTGCTAATCTCAAATTAGTTGGAAATATTGGGAACTTGTCATACACTAACTAAAATGGGGAGAATCTTATTGTATTGCGCCAAGTCGTTCAATAATCCCATAGAGCTTCTAGTATTCGATCTTCCCGGCCATGAAAATGATTGGCCACTGTATTTGTAAGAATATTTTCAAGTACTTTATTGGTTCTTTATACCTTCCCTTTTTCCTTTGGGTGATAAGGAGAAGTGACTCGATGTTTAATCCTGTATTTTTCAAGAAGTGCTTCAATCTTATTTCTTGTAAATTGTGCTATGCCATCATTGACAATTTCTCTTGGCATCCCATATCCAACAAATATTTCCTCATATAAGAAATCCATAACAACCTGCTCTATGGCTCTTGGGAGAGCCTTTTCCTCGACCCACTTGGTCACATAATCTATACATACCATAATGTAATATTTTTGGTGGGATGGGGGGTTGATTGGGCACACGAAATTGAGAGCCAACTTATTGAAGGGCTTTATTACCAGTTTTTCTTGTAGCAACATCTCGTCGGATTGAATCGGTTGGCTCATTCGCTAATAACTATCACAACCCTTTACATATTTCTTCACATCTTGGAATATGGTGGTCCAATAGTAGCCCATGTGCAGTTCCTTATGTCTTGTTCTTTAGTCAACAAAATGTACCCCGCAAGGTTCATCATGGTAGGATTTAAGGATATCTTGAACCTCATCCTCCCTCACACATCTTCAGATTATATGATCTTCTCCTATGTAGAAAAGGTAACCATCTATCCATAAAAATATATCACTATGTTGAATGATCTTCCTTCTTTATCTTGGAAAGACATGGTGTGGTAACTTCCATGCATCAAGATAGTTAGAAATGTCTACATATCATGGTGTGTAGGAAGACACTGCAAATAAGTGTTAATTTGGAAAATTGTCTTCTACAAGAGAATTGTCAGTATTCACAATAAGTCTAAACAACATATCTTCTACTACATTGTTCTTTCTACGCTTATCAATAATGGTAATATCAAATTCTCGCATCAACAATAACCATCTGATAACTTGTCCACTTGTAAGAGGTTTTTTATCCAGATAACTGATAGTCGAGTGATCTGTGCGCACAATAATTGGATAACCTGTAATATAGTGTTGGAATTTATTAATTGCAAATATAACAAGAAGGAATTATTTTTGGTTACTATGTAATTCAATTTGGTTGGAGTTAGGTTCTTGCTGGAATAGTAGATGGCATACAACTTCTTATCTTCTTCTTGTCCCAGCATAAATCCAACAAAAATGTTAGAGCGTCGAGGAAATATGAAAGGGTAGTGTCCAATCTATCCCTTGTAGGACCAGAGTTTTAGACAATCGTTTTATTTTTATTTTCAAAGGAATACTGATAATTGTTAGTCCGCGATAAATTTGAATCTTTCGTTAGCAATGAAAATAGAGGAGACACAATTTTAGAGTAGATTTTTATGAAATGATAGTAATACCCATTCTTCCTTAAAAATATATGTACCTCTTTTTGTGTTTTTGGAGGAAGCATACATAGAATTACCTACACTTTTGCTGGATTGAATTGAATCCCTGCAGCGGAAATAAGATGTCCCAAGAACACTTCTTATGTCATCATCATGTGGCACTTTTGTGTGCTCAACAAAATATTTGTCTATTTGCAGCATCCGAGTGTTTTTTCCAAATGGGATAATGTTCCAACAAACTCTATGCCATATAGTGTGAATTCCTCCATATAAATTTTAACGCTATCATTGTCTAGATAACAAAAGATGCCCAATATTGCTCGCTAGAAAGTGCCAGATGCATTGCAAATCCCAAAAGGAAGGACACTATATGCAAATGTACCCCAGGATAAGATAAAGGTCATCTTATCTTAATCTTCAGGAGATATCTGGATTTGGTTATATCCACTGAAACCATCCAAGAAGGAGAAGTATTTCTTTCTTGAAATTGTGTCTAGGACTTGGTCGATAAATGGAAAGGGGAAGTACTTGGTGTTTTTGCATATCTTTTCTTAGCTCCCAATAGTTCATGCAGATCCTCCATTCATTAGAGGAAATTTGGGGTCGAAAATGGAATTTATAAGAAAACGAGCCATCATATAAGAAAATGAGCCAACCATAATTTATTGATGAGTTGGAATTCAAGAACTAATAGAATTTCAATAAAATGAGTCAACCATAATGGTTGACTTGATATATTTGTCATAAAAAAAAACTACTTTTTTGTTCATATTTTCAACATATATCCCTGTGTTTTTACTCAAATTTCAAGAGGGGTAACTCGTTGGATGCAGAATTAAATTCTGCATCCAATGAGTACCCACACTGCATACTTTTGATGGACCCCCGCTGCCCCAAAAACAATAAATACCTAAAAAACGTGATGATGATGTAAACACAGGGAGATATGTTTAAAATACGAACAAAAAAATAGTTTTTTTCTTTCTTCCTCCAAAATTAATAAATATTATTTTATTATTTTAACTATTATTTCATTATTTTAACTATTATTTTATTATTTTCCTTAGGAGGCCCATTTTAGACCTCAAATTTCCTCTAATGCTCCATTTTTCTTTGGGAAAATGACAAGAGGTGAAACCCATTCGCTATCGAATATAGGATAAATGAAATTGGCATCCAATGGTTTCTAGACTTCTTGTTTGACAATGTCCTTCAGAGCAGGGTTCATCCTCCTTTGAGGCTATCGAGTAGGGTTACAATCCTTCTTAATGTAAATATGATGGGTACAAAGATTAGGGTGTATGGCCTTCATATCCTTGTAATCACATACAAAGGCATCCTTTTCTAATTTCAGGACTTGCAACAAGTTATCAATCTACGAGGAAGTTAAATTTGGATTAATACTTAGAGTTTTCTGTGGTTCAATATCAATTGGGATGCTATCATGAATAACCGTTGTTGGTATAACTTCTTCTTCTTCTAGATTTGATTCAGTATTCTTAGGAATATTAATGGTGGCCTCTAAGAGCTGATACATAGGTTGAGGAACATAGGAGGGGTTACTAATAAATCTACTAATAACATCATCCTTTGTTTATGTTTTGAAAGACAAAGCCTTTTCAATTGTTATGACAAGTCGAACGTTTCAATCTTTAGGCTCAAAATTGGTCCAAAAGGGATTTTCACATACCATGCTTGGATTTGCTGGTGGATGTAATGACTGTATCTGGATGTTAATGGACAAGAGAATGTATCTTCATAAATAAAATGAATATTGAATTGAATGATGATGATTTACAAATGATTGGCTCGCCTTTAAATATGGCTTGGGCACTGATATGAGGAGTCATGTCCTCTTATTTACTGATAATCAATATTTATTAAATGTTATTAATTATTATTATTATTATTATTTGTAATTTTATTTATTATTTAATATTCATAACATTGTCGTCCCCTTAAGGGAAGCTTGTCCTCAAAGCTTAATTTGTTGACATCGTCTTTTGTTATTGATTTGTGTTGATGCTTGATTAGAGATATGCGATTTGGACTGATCTCTCTCTCTTGACTAGGGTCTGAATCCTTCTTATGCTGCGACTCTTTCTTCTTGGGTGGCAAAATTCTCAGTCCATACAATCGGTACTTACTTCCATTCCATTTAAATTCCATGTATTGTTTTTGTAGGTTGGTAGAGTAATTCCCTAGCGATGTTAACCAGTCGGCGCCTAATACCATGCCTACTTCCTTGAGTGGTAAAGAAATACAATTGAGTTGTAGGTGTAAGATTTGTATTTGCAATGACATTTTATGACACTTTCCCACTTCTTCTACGTGTTTATCAACAATGGTTGAGAATTTAAGTCCTTTTATAGGGAACACAAAAAGATTAAGTTCCTTTACCTTGTCGATATCAATCAAATTATGGGTACTTCCAAAATTGTGATATCCTTATTCTTAATTGTCCCATTAAGTTGTAATCTCTTTGGCCCTAACTTCCTTGATTCTATTACTTAGGATAGGAGTTTTTCATCTTCAAGGATGTTGCGAATTCTCAAATGAGGTGGGATATATTTCCTTGCAAGTGATTGACTTTCCTTTTGTTGGGTGTAATATGTCTTATGTGTCTCTAATACTTCTTCCTTACAAGCTTGTTGAATACATGCAATTGTCACAACTAATACTTCGGATGAGCTTGTGTCTTCATCTGAATTGGTTGCATCTTCCTCTCTTGATACATGTACTTCTTTCCCATTTATGATTTTGTAGTGTACTGTGTGATTGGTTTTGCATTTATGGCTTGGGATCCAATCTTCTCCACATCGACGAGAAGTATTCTTCTTCTTTTTTCTGTCACTTTCGAAGCAACTAGTCGATGTTTTTGAACCCTTTTCAACTTCATACCCATATGACTGAGATTTGTTGCACTGATAACCGGGTGACCATATATCTCCGCAATATCTACATTGTGTCTCTTGTTGTTGCAAATATTCCTTGTCAAGGTTCCCTTGTCTTGATTTTTTAAACTTATCCTCTATAATTATTTCTTTGTGCCTGGCCTTATCCAAGTTGGATACGTTATGTAATTATAACTCTTCTCTTATGTATGGTTTAAGACTAGAGACATATGTCTGGAGTTGCTAACCATTAGTTAATTCTGGTACTCATGTCGCTAATGCTTCCCATTCATAGGTGTATTCTTCCATGTCACCTTTTTGTTGTAATCTAGTGATTTTGGCGAAAAATTATTTCTGTCACATCTTCAAATGTTTTGAAAAAAAAAATTGAATGTGTCCCAACTTTAGCCGCATACATTTGTCGTTTTCTTCCACCACATGTAGCAATTGTATGCCCGACCTTCAAGATGCATGGAGGTGTATTTAAATTTTTCATCATCTGATAAGATTTTGTGAATAAAAAAGAATTCTTCTGCTGTGTTGATCCATGCCACTCTCTATTTTTTTTTTCCATCGAACTTGGGTAACTCCAATTTGGATTTCATTGGGTATCCCCCCATCGATTGCATTGTATCCCAATAGGATTTCTAATGATTTTAATCTCTATGAGCTTCTAGGATTCCCACTTTGTTGGAATTTGATTGATGATTATTGGTATCAGCTGAATTGTGACATGAGTGGTATCCCTTCGGCGAATCGATATTTTTAGAGGTGTATCTATCCTTGAAGTACTGCATTATTTTATATAGCCCTTCTTTGAAGTATATTTTCATTTCATCTCATGCCTTCCTCATTTAACATGAGACTTCTCCAGCAACTTTATATTGCACACTTCGTGATAGCTCTTCTTTACCTTCTCGTAACTCTGCTTCAAGTTTATCCATTCTGGAGTTTAGACCTTCAGGAATTTTCAAATCTTGGATTTGGTCTTTTTGTAATTTTTCCAGTCAGTCCTTCATTTCTTCCATTGATCTAATGCAAGAAGGTGAATATGTGGACAATATTCTGGCTTATGTGGGGGGTCAATAATAGTTAAAATATATATATTGTATAATATTATTATTAATATTATAATAATATGTAATATTAATATTATTATATAGTCTAATAATATTAATATTAATTTTAATAGTTTTATTGATATATATATATTTTGTTATTTTTGGCTAGGGTTCGCATGAAGGAGGGTAGGGAGGTGGAGTCTAGAAGGAGGGGTGGTGGTGGAGATGATGGGGGAAAGGACAGGAGGAATGAGGGCACAATAGTGGTGGTGATTGGAAGGGAGAGGATGGAGTAAGGGAATGGGCACACCTCGAGTGGAAGGGAGAGGATGGAGTAAAGGAATGTGCACACCTCGAGTGGAGTAAGGAACATGAAGACGTGAAGGTTTAACATGGGAATGAGGGATATTGAACGAGTAGAGAGGCTTGGAGGAATGCGATGTTGAAGAACGGGGGATGGACGTGAAGGGAGAAGAGGGAGGAGGGAGGTTTGTAGGAGGGCGCAGTATGTGGAAGGGAATGGAGGAGGGTGCACGTAAAAGAAGGGAGGAGAGATGCGTGGGAGGGATAAGCGATTAGGGATCTACGTGGAGCAATGTGAGGGTGGCGGGAAGGAGCGACGGGAGGTGGAATGGTGTGTAGGGAGGGGATGGGAGGCTGAGTGTATATGGGGCGCAGGGAATACATGGAGGGACGCATGAGCTAGATGAGAGAGCCGAGGTGGAAGGAGAGAGAGCAAAGGAGTGGGGAAAGTGGAAGTCGAGCGGAAGAGGAGGCGTACGAGAGAAGCTTTGGATGTAAAGTGGAGTGTGATGAGAACTAGGGAGTTGGAACTAATCTCGAAAAGGAGAGAGACTTATTTGATACCATTGTAATGACCATATCTAGATGTTAATGGAGAAGAGAATCTATCTTCATAAATAAATAAATAAAATGAATATTGAATTGAGTGATGATGATTTACAAATGGTTGACCCTCCTTTAAATATGGCTTGGGAATTGATATGAGGAGTCACGTCCTCTTATTTACTTATAATCAATATTTATTAAATGTTATTAATTATTATTATTTGTTATCACTCCAGGAAGCTCTCTTAGGTTGTATTCAGAGATGCCTGGTAACTTAAACTTATCTTAGAAGATGGGGTTTGTTTGGATCAAATTGGATGACTGAAATCAAAACTCACACACTCAGAACACACATAGGGATGCTGAGGGAGACAAGGCTTTGACTACTGTTGATCAGAGGGTTGCTAAAAGGTTAATGGGAGTGAATCCTCATCGTGTCAGCAAACTCATACACAGAAATTTGTATATAAATGGCTAATCACAACAAAATAAATTACATGTATGTTCAGTTCTCAAATGCCAAAATAGGATAACAGCTATTTAGCATAGACAAGTGAACCTACAAGAAATAAACCATCCACTGTAAATACGGAAACATAAGAAAGAGAAATTTGAAAGGCGAATAGTAAAAGAAGCTGGTATTATCTGAGAAATCACTAAAGTCTGAAAGTACAAATATAGATCAGTATCTACAAAATCGAATGCACGTTCTACTTTAGTTCTGGGCTTTATAGCCATTACAAAGTTTTTTCAAAGCCCAAAAGATGGATCGAATATACTAAAAATAACAACCAAGAACAGTTAATGAAAGATGTAACAATGTGTCATTATCAGAATAACTGATCCTCGCTGGTACACCTACGCTTGACAGCTGAGACGAGCCTCTGAGAGCTGGAGGGCGAGTGTGAAACTGTTGTTCTGCAAAAAACCTGTAAGCGTCTTTTCTAAAAGGAGGCAGGAATATTCCACTGTCAATTCTACCAGGGCTCTCAGTCTGTGACCAGAGGTGATCATGGTGCACTTGAACGCTTATCAATCCCTTGGAAAACGCTTTCAAGATGCTAGGACCAACACAAAAGGGGTTTGATGCCCAAGATAGACCTGTGCATTTTTTTAAAGTTTTCGGTAGCTAACAAAATTGGGCTTGAAGGTGATAAGCAACCGAAATCCTGGTATTCGATGATTAATGAATTAGATTAACACTTCGCCTAAACCACCGAAACGCTTAAGAGTGCTAGAAAACTTTAATTCCTTTCGGTATCCAGGAGGGCACTGCTTGCACGTAGTAAACCACCGAAAAGCTCCTGTGTTCGCCCAAGCTGCCGAAAACAATGTATGATCCAACCTGCAAAAATTTAGAAAAACTTTGTTTCTGACCCCTTGCTACCTAGATTTTTCTTTCTCTTGGGCCAAAGCCGAAGGGTTGGCAAAGTTGATTGTAGCTGCTGCTAAGGTCTCTAGGTCCGAATGCACCATGGGCTGGGGACTCTGAGTATTTTCCTTACCCTCCAAAGCTTCAACCTTCCTCCTTAATCTGATGTTTTCCCTGATAAGCCTAATGTTTCTCCCTCTCATTCGGCCATGTTTCCTGGTCAACCCCTGGAAAGAAACATACAGCTCATTGTACCTTTCGGTCAACCTCTGATTCTTTTCCTCCATGACTCTCTGGAGTACCTCGCATTCATATGCCTGCTGGAGGAGTCGATTGATTTTCTGTGAGGCAGAAATCTTTGTGTTGTCAATTGGCCCCTCAGCTACCTGCTGACCTTGTTCCTCCACAGGTATAGGAGAGGGCAAATTGACATAGGCATTCTCTTGTTCCATCACAGCTGGGACTGCTTTCTGGGGTTCCTGTTCTGTTACCACCTCCTCTTTTTCTGCTCCAGCTTCCTGTAATTCATCCTCCTCAGAATCAGTGTATGGGAGGTTTAAAATATTAGTACTCTTTGAAGGGGTCCCTTCTGAAACAACTCCCTCTTCCTCGGCCTTATCTTTAAATGCCAGTTTCCTTTGGGCCTTCTTCAACTTTGGATCTGACGAGAGGGGTTCGGTTTGAATTAAGGGAATAGCCCTTCTCTTTCTTTTCCCACTTATAGGGGTGGATGATTTCTTCCCATCTTTTGGTTGCAATTCTGTCTCGAACCCATTCCAGAACAGGAAGAAAGCGCAGTTCGTGCTTTTTCTCTGCAATAACTCAGAGACCAAGAGTTTTATCAGACCATGGTGGTACAATCTGCCTGCAATTTTGGTGGGTTGAGCCTTTACTTGATGTGCCATTTTGGTGAGGCTCTTGTGGAGGTAGAAAGGGAGATTTAGAGGGCTCTTGCCAGTGAAGTGATCCAGTAGTTTAAAATGGTAAATTAGCACCCTGTTATACCTGCCCTCACAGGTCATATAGACTAGAATGGACTTCAGTAAAAGCTGCCATTTATCCTCTAGATATGACATGGGAATGTCTTTTTTCCAGACCAGGTTCCTATGCTCCGATTTTAGGTATGATTGAAATTTGAAATCCTTTTTGACAGTGGTCTTAAACCAGTTTTCTCCGGTTGTGGGAATTTCTGTCACCTGGGCTATAAGGGCCTCGTCCACCTGGAATTCTTCCTTGCTTATCACAGCCTTACTGCCGTCAAACGTGAGGGCAAATGCTTTGACCACCTATTGATGAGAACCCTGTAGCTTTTTGCAGAAATTATAGTAGCCGACATTCTTGAAAATTGACATACCTCGGGGTGGCCCTCCAGGTAGCAGATGCCACTCAATTCCTTTCTCAGGACTGCTCCTCTGTGAGGCACCTGCAACAATTAATTAACAAGAATGCGCGAAATAGAAAAAATGACAGAACTCATAATCACTTTTGTATTGATCACGGGCCACTTCGAGGGGGCAACCTCCTTTGAGCAAGCTCAATACAAATAACTTCACGGTCCTTCATAGGTCTCAACACACACTTATATACTAATTCTAGGCGCCAATACTATGGGTCGAAACCATGGGCCGTTACAAACTATGGATCAACAATACTACGGGCGACTTACAAAGCATATGCGCCAACAACAATAACACAAACTATTGATCACAAATACTACGGGACGACTTACAAAGCATATGCGTCCAACAACAACATACTAACAAAGTAAAGATATGGGTTCCTAACATCCCCTCCCCCTTAAAAAAAGCTTTGTCCTCAAAGCTTCAGATGTGGAAATTGTTGTTGAATCTGAAGGAGTGGTTCCCATGTAGCATCCTCTGGTTGCATGCCGTGCCACTGAATTAAGACCTCTGTGATAGAGCGAGAGCGAAGCTGACGTGTGCGCCGATTGAGGATGGCCTCTGGCTCCAAAAGGATGGATCCTTCATTATCCAGTTCGAGTAAAATCATTTGGTCGCTGATGTTGGTGCCAAGAACTTTCTTCAAACAAGAGACATGAAAGACTGGATGAATGCGGGAAGAAGGAGGAAGTTCCAATTTATAAGCAACGGACCCAATCTTCTGAAGAATCCGATATGGCCCATAGAACTTTGGAGCAAGCTTATGACGCCCTTTGAGTTTCAAGGAGGATTGTTTGTACGGCTGGAGACGAAGAAAAACCATATCGCCGACTTGAAAAGTGCGCTCTGAACGGTGCTGATCCGCTTGTTGCTTCATGCGATTTCTTGCCATGTGAAGATTGTCCCGCAAAATGCGAAGAATCTGATCGCGGTTGCGAAGGACCGTGTCAACTTCCTGAACTGGTGAACTGGTGGGGGTGTATGGAAGAAGAGCTGGAGGTGCTTGACCATAGACTGCTTCATATGGGGTCATTTTAGAGGCAGTGTGGTAAGAGGTATTGTACCACCATTCAGCAAGAGGGAGCCACTTTGCCCACTGATGTTGTTGTTCTGAGGTGAAGCAACGAAGATAAGTTTCCAAGAATTTATTGACAATTTCAGTCTGACCATCTGTTTGTGGGTGATACCCTGAACTCATCTTCAGTTTGGTGCCAGTGTGGCGAAATAGTTCTGTACAAAAATGACTAGTGAAAGTCGCATCACGATCCGAGACAATGGAAGAAGGGATGCCATGAAGACGAAAGCTCTGGTCCATAAAAATTTGAGCAACTGAGGAGGCTGTATAGGGATGACTGAGAGCACAAAAATGACTATATTTGGAGAGGCGATCAACCACAACGAGAATCACTGTCTTCCCGCTAGATTTAGGGAGCCCTTCAATGAAATCCATAGAAATATCTGTCCAAATCCGTGTAGGTATGGGTAGGGGTTCAAGCAATCCTGGAACGAGTGTTGTTTCCCCCTTATTGCGCTGGCAGGTATCACATTCGGCCACCATCTGTTGAATTGTCCTTTTCATGCCCTGCCAAAAGAAGTTACATCGTGCTCGTTCATATGTTTTGAGGAACCCAGAGTGCCCGGCCGATGGAGAAGCATGGAGTTCATAGAAGACAGCTTGTTGAAGATCTGTGCTCTGGGGAAGCACCAGACGACCCTTGTATTGCAGAGAAGCACCATCCCAAGAGTAATGTGGTACAGCAGAAGGGTTGTTGGTCAAGCGTTGGATGATCTGAGATAAGGAAGAGTCATTGACATAACCCTGTTGAACAGATTGCAACCAATTTGGAACAGGCATAGAAATAGCTGAAAGAGAACCTTGGGCACCAAATGTGCGAGAAAGAGCATCTGCCATGATATTGTCTTTACCCTTCTTGTAAGTGATCTCATAGTCATAACCCATGAGTTTGCTAACCCATTTCTGTTGTGCCGGGGAGGAGACACGCTGGTCCAAGAAATATTTCAGACTCTGGTGATCAGTCTTGATGCAGAAATGATTCCCTAATAGGTATGGACGCCACTTCTGTACTGCATGCAAAATAGCCATCATTTCCTTCTCATAGGTAGAGGCTGCTAAATTCTTACCTGAAAGGGCTTTGCTGGTGAACGCAATGGGGTGTTCATCTTGAAGGAGAACAGCACCAAGTCCATTGCCGCAAGCATCACTCTCAATAGTGAAGGGATTGGAAAAATCGGGCATAGCTAGCACAGGTGTAGTGCACATAGCTTGTTTGAGTTTGTCAAATGCACACTGAGCAGCAGGTGTCCATGTAAAAGCATCCTTTTTCAACAGAGCGGTTAATGGAGCTGCAATCTTCCCATAATCCTTGACAAACTTGCGGTAGTAGCCAGTCAACCCCAAAAAACCACGAAGGCTCTTGAGTGTCTGAGGACATGGCCAATTGTTCATGGCGTCGATTTTGGCAGGATCCACGCGAACCCCTTGTGATGAGATAATGTGCCCGAGATACTCAACTTCCTTTTGTCCAAAAACACATTTAGACTGCTTGGCATGGAGATGATGGTCAGAGAAAAGTTGCATGACAAGATCCAGATGCTGGAGATGTTCATCCCATGTTTTACTATAGATGAGGATATCATCAAAGAATACCAGAATGAATTTCCGCAAGTAGGGTCGAAATATTTTATTCATTAAGGCATGGAATGTGGAAGGAGCATTAGTGAGGCCAAAGGGCATGACCAAAAACTCATAATGGCCATCATGTGTGCGGAAAACTGTTTTAGGAATATCATCCTCATGAACCCGAATTTGATGATACCCAGAATGAAGATCCAACTTGGAGAAAAAGTGAGCCCCATGAAGCTCGTCAAGAAGTTCATCAACAACAGGAATTGGAAACTTATCCTTGATGGTGAGGTGATTAAGTGCTCGAAAGTCAATGCAGAGGCGCCATGACCCATCTTTTTTGCGGACGAGAATAACTGGAGAAGAAAAGGAACTAGTGCTTGGGTGAATAATACCTTGCTTCACTAAGTCCCGAACGAGCATTTCAATCTCCGTTTTTTGGTGGAATGGGTAGCGATAGGGCCGGATGTTGGGAGGAGCGCTGCCAGGAAGGAGCTGAATACGATGGTCTTCTGGTCTGGAAGGTGGTAATCCCACTGGTTCAGCAAAGACACCTGTATATCGATCCAGAATTTGTTGTAGATCCCAAGGAGTAGTGGAGACCGCTGATGGTTGCATCATGATGGAATGGATCTGAGCGATGACACCATGTGAATTCTTCTTGAGGAGTTTTTCCATGCGATGTGAACTGATGATGCTGAGAGAACCTGGTTGTAATCCTGTCAATGTGTGTTTGTGTCCATTGAGGGAAAACTGCATCCAAAGTTCGGCAAAATCCCATAAGATAGGGCCGAGTGTGCATAGCCATTGAGCGCCCAAAACCACATCACATCCGCCTAAGGGAAAGGCAAACATGTCAGAGCATAAGGTATAATCTCCCATAGAGATACGCACATTTCGACACTTCCCTTTGCAAGGTAAGGTACCCCCATTGGCAACCATGACTTCAAAGTTGGAGCAAGGATGGATAAAACAATCAGCTTGTTTGGCAATCCGAGGGTCAATGAAATTATGAGTGCTACCAGAATCAATGAGGATTGTAAGAGGAAGCTTCTTGAAGTAACCCCTGAACCGCATTGTTTGGGGGGTGGTGACTCCAGCTAAAGCATGGAGAGATATCTCTGGCTGGTCATCCTGAGACAGAGGGTCAATAGGTGGTTCCTGAATGTCGACCGGAGCATCTAGTGTTTCTGGATCTTCGTCACCCATTTCAGAGGCAGGTGGAGACTCCACATCCAGGAGATAGAGTTTTTGCTGAACACATCTATGCCCCCGAGTGAATTTCTCATCACAATTATAGCAAAGACCCTTTTCTCTGCGTGCTTGCATCTCTGTTTCCGACAAACGCTTGATAGGAGTCGGTCGAGGAGCCTGCGGTATAGGAGGTCGCTGAGACCCCATATTTCTGAAGGGAACAAAAGTGGGCTTGGAGCGTTGTTGGGATGCAATCTTGTCTTCTGCCAATTTAGCCAACCCGAGTGCTTCCATCATTGTGTTGGGGCAGAACATTTTGACCTCAGAGCGGATGGCATCCTTTAGACCACTGATAAAATAACTCCGGTAAAATTCATCAGACAATCCTTCGGTGTGGTTGGCTAGATTCTCAAATTCGGTTTGATACTCTCTCACAGTGCCAGTTTGGCGAAGTTTAGTGAGGGCTCCTGTGAAGTCATCAAAAGCACTAGGACTAAATCGTTGCAGAAGGAGCTGGCAAAAGTTTGGCCAGTTGGGCTCTGGATGAGCCTTGATGTACCAACGGTACCATTGAAGAGCTTCCTGTTCCAAATGAAAGGATGCCAACGGAACTTTGTTGACATCAAACGTATTATGCAGACTGAAATATTGTTCTGCACGATAGATCCATCCAGTTGGATCGGTACCATTGAAGTGAGGAAAATCAAGCTTCAGACCACGGAAATTGCTGGAAGAAGAGAACCCATTTTCTACTGAAGACTCGGACTGCCGTTTGTTGTTCATAGCTGAATGTTCAAGATGGAGACCAAGAAATTTTTCATCCAGATCCTGGAGTTTGGCTTGGATGGTTGCAAGGGCTTCCTCCATGGTTTTTGCTCCTGCACGGGTGACAACCATAACCAGGGATTTTTTTATTTTTATTTTTTTCGACTGGAGCGGCTACGGCTCGGTGTTTTTTTTTTTTTTTTTTTTTTTTTTTTTTACAGACTGGAGCGGCTACGGCTCTGCTTGCAGAATGGGATTTCCGGTTCGAAGGATTCTGGAACAACGCCGACGGTTGGATCTGGAATGGTTTGAAAAATGAATCTGAAATGGCACAGCAGTGATCGACAATAGTTCAGCTGAAAGTAGATATGGACCCCAGGTATGTGCGACTTCCTAACAGTTCAGGGTTTTCACTCGGCCACCAATGCTATCTGACGGCTTGCGTATTGGGGCAGTACCCCTCACTCCACGGCTCAGGTAAAAATGATAACCGCTTTGCCACAAACGACAGCTCTTGGTTTACCTCACGGGTGGGAACTAGTCAATCAGGTAGGGGTCGTTGCCCTTTTCGCCGGCAGGTCCTCTCAATGGGCCAGCTACTTTGGGGTTCCTGTGGTACTCCTCACAATGAATTTTAGGGCTTATGCCCAAGTACTTCCCACAGTTAAGCGGATAGGGATTATTCCCAAATCCGAACCTGCAACAGATGTGAAAAAAAAAAAAATTTGGCAGAAATTTCACCCAGCAAGCCCAAGAAAGTGCTCTGATACCAGATGTGAGGCACCTGCAACAATTAATTAACAAGAATGCGCGAAATAGCAAAAATGATAGAACTCAGAATCACTTTTGTATTGATCACGGGCCACTTCGAGGGGGCAACCTCCTTTGAGCAAGCTCAATACAAATAACTTCACGGTCCTTCATAGGTCTCAACAGACACTTATATACTAATTATAGGCGCCAATACTATGGGTCGAAACCATGGGCCGTTACAAACTATGGATCAACAATACTACGGGCGACTTACAAAGCATATGCGCCAACAACAATAACACAAACTATTGATCACAAATACTACGGGCGACTTACAAAGCATATGCGCCAACAACAATAACACAAACTATTGATCACAAATACTACGGGACGACTTACAAAGCATATGCGTCCAACAACAACATACTAACAAAGTAAAGATATGGGTTCCTAACATCCTCCTCCTTTCTTCATCGGTAACCTGCTCCCTGGCGCCTGCTTCTCAAATCGAGACTAAGGGGGAGATGGGGAAACAGGGAGAAAAAGAGTTCAATTGACGTGGTGAGGGTGAAAACAGAAAGGTGGCGTGGCTTTTCGGGAGCTGACTCCGAGGATATGAAAAGGTGGATAATCATGAGGGTGTAATGATGGCCACTGCAACATGATTGCACTGGGAGAACAAAATTCTAGAAATTCTATTATGTGGATGGGAAACGATGTTGGTCTAGTCAGAGTTATGGCGATGGCATCCGGCCTTCCCTCGGGGTAAAACGTGCTTTCGCTGAAATGACCCTTTCGACGGCTAAGCCATGATGGGTTCCCTGTATTATGACCCAAAACCCCCGATTTGACGTGTGCATCGATGGACGCCAACTCCCTTTTCGGAAGCCAGTAATCTTCCCTTAATCCCATTTGCCACCGGAAAATGATCTTAACCAGTGCTTTTTGCTTTCGGTGGCTGCAGACAACCCAACCTTTGGATATTAAACTACGGAAAGTATCTGCCTTTTCGGTGGTTAATGAACACCATCATGTTCGCCCAAACCCCCGAAACGGCCGAATGGATTGCGAAAACGACTTTGCTAATGACTTTGATTTTCGGCAGCTAAGGAAGGTTCTAACTTGCACCGTGAACTACAGAAAACATTTACCTTTCGGTGGCTAATGAACACCATCGTGTTCGCCCAAGCCACCGAAACTACCCCACAACTCACGCTGTGATTTCACTCTTTTGGTAGCTGGAGCGTATTTTCTTTCACATGATAAGCCACCGAAAACAGGGTTTTCGGTAGCTAACGAACCATTGCCAGGCCCGCCTAAGCTACCAAAGCCTGAAATTTGTCTTTTGAAGGAGAGCTAACTTTAAACAGTTATTTCAGACTTAGTTACCTTCTTCAACCTATCAGATCGTACCTTAAACACACGTAAAAGAACAAAAATTAAAGACTTCCTATCACCTAGACACCATGACTAGTCTATGTTTATTGAGGAGATAACATTATTATTATTATTTGTCTTTTTATTTATTATTTAATATTTGTAACAGTGGATAGAGGACTAAATTTTTCATGGAATCCTCATGGGATATTGTCATATTACATGTCCTGCATCCAATATAAGCATCATTCGTGGCTAACCATGGACTTCCGAAAATCAGAGGGTGGCCTTCGAGACAAGATTTTGTTTGCAAGACCAAGAAATCTACTAGATACTCCCAAGAGTCTATAGAGATAATTACATCCTCCAATATTCCCTCTGGTTGAATGGTAGATCGATCAACCAATTCAAGAACTATAGGATTTAGTCTCAATATCGTAAGGCCTGATGTTTCCTAGGTTTCCTTAGTCACGATGTAAATAGCTTCCCCCAGATCCACCAACGTGTTGGAAAAAAACTTCCCTTGAATCTGAACAATAATGTTCGGGTTTCCAGGGTCATCATATTTGGTGGGGATGTCTCCTATCAAAATAAAGTAAGAAAAATTCCCCAGAACATGAATAGTAGGTGGATCCTTTGGTTTCCTTTCCAATTTTCAAAGACACCATTCACAAAGAGTCTTGGCATATATCGGCACATCCCTGTTGGCTTGTAACAACTGCATTTTAACACATAAATTTTGAAGTTCTCCCAAGAGATCGAACTCAGGTTGTAGGGGTATTTTATCTATTTCCATCCTTTATGGGTAAGGAGGAGTAATAGCTTGTGTATGATTTGGGATAGTAACGGTTGTAGGTTGGAGGAGTAATAGCTTGTGTATGATTTGGCCTAGTAACAGTTGTTGGTTGTGTCATTGTTGTTAGTCTGGGAGTTGTAGCATGGGTGGAATTTGCATCGTATTCATGGCATTACTCTATATCAGGAGGTGGGTGTCCATCCTCCACTTGTTCAGTAATTATTGGTGAGTTATCTAAGCGAATTATCCTCCCAGGCCCAAGATGTACACCGTTACAAGTGAGGGGACAAATGCTACAAGCTGGGAAAGTTGACATTTCAACCTCTTGAACCATCTTATTATTAGGATTCAGACTAGCCTATACAAGTAATTGAGGTCGGATCATAGGAGCATTTTTCGGAGTATCCATTGGTGGATTCACAGAAAGTTGTAATTGTGGTGGCATAGGTAGTTGTGGGGGTAATGATAAAGGTAGCTGAGGCTAGGGTACTCAAAATTGTTGTGCAAGAAAGGAATAATTTTTCCATTTCTGTAGCCAAATAGGATTTTTTTTAGGTTGAGCTAGCCACGGTCCCCATAGAGAAGGATATTGAAATTGTTAGGGATTTTTCAAAAGGGGAGTGGAAAACTGTAGTTGTTGATAATTAGACTGGTTGTTCCAAGTATTATAAAATGTAGAAGAATCTCGATTCATACCTGGGGGTCGTGATTGACATGGATTATTCTGTGCTAGAAAATAGGTTGGTTCAAATTCCTTTCTTATGCACTAGTAGATTGTATTTATCCCTGCTAAGGATGGGAAATATTTCATGGGATGGTGTTGATCGCAAATCCCACATACTTCAACAACTTTTACTGGGAAGTCTCTAGAGGTGTGTTTCTATTTGCATTTCAGACAGAAGATGGAAAGTGCCTTCTCAACTTCAAATTGTCTCTATTTAGCTTGGAATACATCCAACTGTGAAGATAATGTTCCAAGGATTTATTTTTGAAATATTCCAACTACATACAAATTTATACACGAGTTACTCCTCCATTAGCTAAATTTATGGCCCTAGTGGGAAGGTCTATGACCCATGATATGTTTATGGAAGATCCACGTGAGCACCTTATGCAATAATCGCAAATTGTTTCATACCTTTCCTTCTAAATGTATAATTTCCCCCATAAAATTTAGCATGTCCAACAATTCATCCTACATCCCCCATATCAAAATTGTGTTCAGGACATCACCACTTAGAGTAGTGTGTGGAGACCTCTACAAGTTGTACTGAAAACATTGTATGTAATATTCCAAGTTCTCGTCTTCCTTCTATGTCATATTGTTAGGAACCCATACCTTTACTTTGTTAGTATATTTTTGTTGGACGCATATGCTTTGTAAGTCGGCCCGTAGTATTTGTAAATCAATAGTTT
Source organism: Larix kaempferi (assembly GCA_027924585.1). Lineage (NCBI taxonomy): Eukaryota > Viridiplantae > Streptophyta > Pinopsida > Pinales > Pinaceae > Larix > Larix kaempferi. The sequence goes on along the minus strand of BSBM01001051.1, from coordinate 14,835,189 downwards.
GTGTTATTGTTGTTGGCGCATATGCTTTGTAAGTCGCCCGTAGTATTGTTGATCCATAGTTTGTAGTGGCCCATGGTTTTGACCCATAGTATTGACGCCTTGACTTAGTATATAAGTGTGTGTTGAGACTTATGAAGACACCGTGAAGTTATTTGTATTGAGCTTGCTCAAAGGAGGTTGCCCCCTCGAAGTGGCCTACGATCAATATAAAAGGGATTTTGAGTTCTGTCATTTCTGCTATTTCGCATATTCTTATTAATTAATTGTTGCAAGTGCTTCGCATCTGGTATCAGAGCACTTTCTTGGGCTCGCTGGGTGAAATTTCTGCCAAATTTTTTTTTGCATCTGTTGCAGGTTCGGATTTGGGAATAATCCCTATCCTCTTAACTGTGGGAAGTACTTGGGCATAAGCCCTAAAACTCATTGTGAGGAGTACCACAGGAACCCCGACGTAGTTGGCCCATTGAGAGGACCTGCCAGCGAAAAGGGCAACGACCCCTACCTGATTGACTAGTTCCCACCCGTGAGGTAAACCAAGACCTGTCGTTTGTGGCAAAGCGGTTATCAGTTTTACCTGAGTCGTGGAGTGAGGGGTACTGCCCCAATATGCAAGCCATCAGATAGCATTGGTGGCCGAGTGAAACCCCTGAACTTTTAGGAAGCTGCACATACCTGGGGTCCATATCTATTTTGAACTGAACTGTTGTTGATCACTACTGTGCCGTTTTAGATCCATTCTGAAAGTCGTTCTAGATCCAGCCGTTTTCAATCCATGCAGTGCTGTTTCAGATCCCTCTATTTCCTCTCACTTTCAGGTTGTTGCAGATCTATCTGTTTCAGATCCCTTCCGAGCCATAGCCGCTCAGTTTTTTCTCCATATATCCTTTGTTTTCACTCTGTTTCCCTTGAAACTTCCAAGGAACCCCTGTAATCCCATTCTGCATATTTCATTCCTAAGGACCCTATCCCCAATTCCACTTCCTAAAGCCCGAAATCCCACATTTGTCTATTTTTAGGGTTTGCCATAACTTCCTCAGATTTCACCCAATCACCTTCAAATTTTACCACAGAGTTCATTTCCGAATTCTTCTTCTTTGTCCCCCTTTTCCAAATTTTCCCATTATTTCACCCCGCTTCTAAAATCCTCATTTTTTGCTTCCGTGTCTATTCGACATAGTCCAAAACCTAGTCAAACCCCAATTAACCTTCAGATTTTTTCCCAAATCCATATTTTCCTTTACTGAAGCAGTTTCTGTTTTTGTTTTTCTACCCAGTCAACCAAAAAAAAAAACTCCTGGTTATGGTTGTCACCCGCGCAGGAGAAAAAACCATGGAAGAAGCACTTGCAGCCATCCAAGCCAAACTCCAGGATCTGAATGAAATATTTCATGGCCTCCATCTTGAACATTCAGCTATGAACAACAAACGGCAGTCCGAGTCTTCATCAGATAATGGGTTCTCTTCTTCCAGCAATTTATGTGGTCCGAAGCTTGATTTTCCTCGCTTCAATGGTACTGATCCAACTGGATGGATCTATCGTGCAGAACAGTATTTCAGTCTGCATAATACTTTTGATGTCAACAAAGTTCCGCTTGCATCCTTTCATTTGGAACAGGAAGCTCTTCAATGGTACCGTTGATACATCAAGGTTCATGAAGAGCCCAAATGGCCAGACTTTTGCCAGCTCCTTTTGCAACGATTTGGTCCTAGTGCTTTTGATGACTTCACAGGAGCCCTCACTAAACTTCACCAAATTGGCACTATGAGAGAGTATCAAACCGAATTTGAGAAACTAGCCAACCACACTGAAGGATTGTCTGATGACTTTTACCGGAGTTGTTTTATCAGTGGTCTAAAGGATGCCATTCGCTCTGAGGTCAAAATGTTCTGTCCCAACACAATGATGGAATCCCTAGGGTTGGCTAAGTTGGCATAACACAAGATTGCAACCCAACAGCGTTCCAAGCCCACTTTTGTTCCCTTCCAAAATATGGGTTCTCAACGACCACCCATACCACAGGCTCCTCGACCAACTCCTATCAAGCGTTTGTCTGAAACAGAGATGCAAGCATGCAGAGAAAAGGGGCTTTGCTATAATTGTGATGAGAAATTCACTCGGGGACATAGATGTGTTCAGTAAAAGCTCTATCTCTTGGATGTGGATTCTCTGCCTGCCTCTGAAATTGGTGACAAAGATTCAGATACAGTGGATGCTCAGGTCGACATTCAGGAACCGCCTATTGACCATCCATCTCAGGATGACCAGCCAGAGATATATCTCCATGCTTTAGCTAGAATCACCACCCCCCAAACAATGCGGGTCGTTGGTTAATTCAAGAAGCTTCCTCTTATAATACTCATTGATTCTGGTAGCACTCACAATTTCATTGACCCTCGGATCACCAAACAAGCTGATTGTTTTATCCATCCTTGCTCCAACTTTGAAGTCATGGTTGCCAATGGGGGCACCTTACCTTGCAAAGGGAAGTGTCGCAATGTGTGTATCTCTATGGGAGATTATACCTTGTTCTCTGACATGTTTTCCTTGCCCTAAGGCGGATGTGATGTGGTTTTGGGCGCTCAATGGCTACGCACACTTGGCCCTATCTTATGGGATTTTGCTAAACTTTGGATGCAGTTTTCCCTCAATGGACAAAAACACACATTGATAGGATTAAAACCAGGGTCTCTCAGCATCATCAGTTCACATCGCATGGAAAAAATCCTCAAGAAGAATTCACATGGTGTCATCGCTCAGATCCATTCCATTCAGATGCAACCATCAGCGGTCTCCACTACTCCTTTAGATCTACAACAAATTATGGATCAATATACAGGTGTCTTTGTTGAACCAGTGGGATTGCCACCTTCAAGGCCAGAAAACCATCGTATTCAGCTTCTTCCTAGTAGCATTCCTCCCAACATCAGGCCCTATTGCTACCCATTTCACCAAAAAACAGAGATTGAAATGCTCGTTCGGGACTTATTGAAGCAAGGTATTATTTGCCCAAGCACTAGTTCCTTTTCTTCTCTGGTTCTTCTTGTCCGTAAAAAAGATGGGTCATGGCGCCTTTGCATTGACTTCCGAGCACTTAATCACCTCACCATCAAGGATAAGTTTCCAATTCTTGTTGTTGATGAGCTTCTTGATGAGCTTCATGGGGCTCAATTTTTCTCCAAGTTGGATCTTCGTTCTGGGTATCATCAAATTCAGGTTCATGAGGATGATATCCCTAAAACAGCTTTCCGCACACATGATGGCCATTATGAGTTTTTGGTCATGCCTTTTGGTTTCACTAATGCTCCTTCCACATTCTAGGCTTTAATGAATAAAATATTTCAGCCTTACTTGCGGAAATTCATTCTGGTATTCCTTGATGATATCCTCATCTACAGTAAAACATGGGATGAACATCTCCAGCATCTGGATCTTGTCATGCAACCACTTATACTATGAAACGAGAACTATATACTAAGAACGAGAACTCTAGCCATAAAAACTCACATTTTTGCATAAAAAACACCGAAAACAACCCCCAAATCAAAAAGTGTTGATGCCAGTATCATGTTTTCATAAAAAACACCAAAAACAACCCCCAAATCGAAAAGTGTTGATACTAGTATCAACGTTTTTTTTTCTCTGGGTTAAAAATATAGCCATGGCTTAAAAATCTCATACGGTTGTTTACGAAAACCTTGAAATCAACCCCTAAATTGAAATTTTTTGTTTTCAACAAATAAATTCCTAACCTTAACCCTCAACAAACTATTACAAAAGTTAAAAAAAAAATTATAATGCGCCCCTCCTACCTTAACCCCCCTAACAAACTATTAATAATTTTTTTTTAAATTTACATTTAAAAAAATAATTACATATTTGACCCTAACCCCCCAACGAACCATTAATAAATGTTTGAAAAAATTACATTTTAAAAAACAAAGTACATTTCCTAATTCCCTAGCCCCCTACATTACCCCCTACCTTAACCGCCCAAAAATTACATTTTCTAATGCCCTACCCACTGCGTTAACCCCTCAATGTTACCCCATTGCCCCTCACACATTGTTTTAACTAAAAAAAATTAAAACCCAACTTAAAAAAATTAAACAATTAAAATAAAAACCTTAAACTTAAAAAATAAAAAATAAAACCTAAACTTTACCGAAAAAAATACAAAAAACAAACTAGACTTCACAAAAAAAACAAATTAAAAATTAAAAAAAAAACTATACAAAAAAAAATAAAAAACAAATTAAAAATTAAAAGAAAAACTTTATAAAAAAAAATTAAAAATTAAAAAAATACAAAATGACGGGCGGATGTTGGCTCCAACCCCTTGGGCCCGCGCCCAAGGGGGCGACGCCAGCATCCGCCCGTCCAAAAATATAAATTAAAAAACGAATTAAAAATTAAAAAAAAAACTTAAAAAAAAAATTAAATATTAAAAAAAAAACTAAACTTTACCAAAAAAAAAAAATCAAAATCAAACAAAACAAAACTTTATAACAAAAATTTAAAAATTAAAAAAAAAAAAATTAAAAATACAAAAAAACACACAAAATTCGGCCCCCCCCCATGGGCGCCCAAAGGGCCGCCCCGCGGGGGAAGCTCGATGCCGGGCATCGAGCTTCCCCCGCGGGGCGGCCCTTTGGGCGCCCACGGGGGCGGAGCCAGCGCCCGCGCGCCCAAAAGTGGGCGGCGGGCGCTGGCTCCGCCCCCGTGGGCGCCCAAAGGGCCGCCCCGCGGGGGAAGCTCGATGCCGGGCATCGAGCTTCCCCCGCGGGGCGGCCCTTTGGGCGCCCATGGGGGCGGAGCCATCGCCCGCGCGCCCAAAAGTGGGCGGCGGGCGCTGGCTCCGCCCCCGTGGGCGCCCAAAGGGCCGCCCCGCGGGGGAAGCTCGATGCCTTTTGGGCGCGCGCGGGCGATGGCTCCGCCCCCGTGGGCGCCCAAAGGGCCGCCCCGCGGGGGAAGCTCGATGCCCGGCATCGAGCTTCCCCCGCGGGGCGGCCCTTTGGGCGCCCAAGGGGGGGCATTTTTGGTTTTTTTTTTTTTTTTTTTTTTGTTTAATTTTTAAGTTTTTGTTTTAAAGTTTTGTTTTTTTTAATTTTGATTTTAAATTTTTTTTTTGGTAAAGTTTGTTTTTTTTTTTAATTTTTAATTTTTTTTTTAAGTTTTTTTTAAATTTTAAATTTGTTTTTTAATTTATTTTTTGAAAGTCTTTTTTTTTTAATTTGTAAAGTCTAGTTTGTGTTTTGGTTTTTTTGTTTAGGTTTTATTTTTTATTTTTGAAGTTTAGGTTTTTATTTTAATTTTTTAAAGTTGGGTTTTAAATTGTTTTTAGTTAAAACGATGTGTGAGGGGTAATGGGGTAGTGGGTAGGGCATTAAGAAATGTAATTTTCGGGTGGCTAAGGTAGGGGGTAATGTAGGGGGCTAGAGCATTAGGAAATGTACTTTGTTTTTTTAAATGTTTATTAATGGTTGGTTGAGGGGTTAGGGTAGGATATGTAATTATTTTTTTAAATGTAATTTTTAAAAAAAATTATTAATAGTTTGTTAGTGGGTTAGGGTAGAAGGGACGCATTATACTTATTTTTTTAACTTTTGTAATAGTTTGTGGGGGGGTAGGGATAAGGTTAGGGTAGAAAGGGGCAATGTAATTTTTTAAAATATTTTTTTTTTTAATTTTAATAATAATTGGTTAGGTGGTTAAATATTATGAAAAATAATATGAAATAGTATCATTTTTATACAAAATGACTAAAAATCTGTTAAAAATGGGTTTAAATGTCTTCTTTTTCTCGATTTGTTTACTATTTTTTCCATAAAAATATATTATTTATGATTAAATTTTAAAGATAAATTTCGAAAATCTATGTGTTTTTCATTATAGCTAGCTTTTAAATGTATGTTTTTTGTTAAATTTCTAAAAAACACACTTGAAAATAGAAATTAAAAATACTTTACAATAAAGATGTGTCAAAGGCCCTAAAAAATGCCTCAAAATGAAAATGTGTGATACTGGCATCAACCCTTTTTGAAACGGAGGTAAAAATAGCTACTAAAATTAGGAGAGAGAAAAACGAGAACTGTGTCGAGTTCTCGTTTCATAGTATAAGTGGTTATGCAACTTTTCTCTAACCATCATCTCCATGCCAAGTAGTCTAAATGTGTTTTTGGACAGAAGGAAGTTGAGTATCTCGGGCACATTATCTCAGCACAAGGGGTTCGCGTGGATCCTGCCAAAATTGATGCCATGAACAATTGGCCGCATCCTCAGACACTCAAGAGCCTTCGTGGTTTTTTGGGGTTGACTGGCTACTACCACAAGTTTTTCAATATTATGGGAAGATTGCAGCTCCATTAATTGCTCTATTGAAAAAGGATGCTTTTACATGGACACACGCTGCTCAGTGTGCATTTGACAAACTGAAACAAGCTATGTGTACTACACTTGTTCTAGCTATGCACGATTTTTCCAAGCCCTTCACTATTGAGAGTGATGCTTGCGGCCATGGACTTCGTGTTGTTCTCCTTCAAGATGAACACCACATTGCATTCACCAGCAAAGCCCTTTTAGGTAAGAATTTAGCTACCTCTACATATGAGAAGGAAATGATGGCTATTTTGTAGGCAGTACAGAAGTGGCGACCATACCTATTAGGGAATCATTTCTGCATAAAGACTGATCACCAGAGTCTGAAATATTTCTTGGAACAACATGTCTCCTCCCCAACACAACAGAAATGGGTTAGAAAACTCATGGGTTATGAATATGAGATCACTTACAAGAAGGGTAAAGAAAATATTGTGGCAGATGCTCTTTCTCCCACATTTGATGCCCAAGGTTCTCTTTCAGCTATTTCTATGCCTGTTCCAAATTGGTTGCAATCTATTCAACAAGGTTATGTCAATGACTCTTCCTTATCTCAAATCATCCAACGCTTGACCAACAACCCTCATGTTGTACCACATTACTCTTGGGATAGTGCTTCTTTGAGATACAAGGGTCGTCTGGTGCTTCCCCAGAGCACAGATCTTGAACAGGATGTCTTCTATGAACTCCATGCTTCTCCATCGGCAGGGCACTCTGGGTTCCTCAAAGCGTATGAATGGGCACGGCGTAACTTCTTTTGGTAGGGCATGAAAAGGACAATTCAACAGGTGGCGGCTGAATGTGATACCTGCCAGCACAATAAGGGTGAAATAACAATCCTTCCAGGATTGCTCGAACCCTTACCCATACCTACACGGATTTAGACAGATATTTCTATGGATTTCATTGAAGGGCTCTCTAAATCTGGCAGGAAGACAGTGATTCTCGTTGTGGTTGATCGCCTCTCCAAATATAGTCATTTTTGTGCTCTCAGCCATCCCTATACAGCCTCCTCAATCGCTCAAATTTTCCTGGACCAGATCTTTCGTCTTCATGGCATCCCTTCTTCCATTGTCTCGGATCGGGATGCGACTTTCACAAGTCAGTTTTGGACAGAATTATTTCGCCATACTGGCACCAAACTGAAGATCAGTTCAGGGTATCACCCACAAACAGATGGTCATATTGAAATTATCAATAAATGCTTGGAAACTTATCTTCGTTGCTTCACCTCTGACCAACAACATCAATGGGCAAAGTGGCTCCCTCTCGCTGAACGGTGGTACAATACCTCTTACCATACTGCCTCTAAAATGACCCCATATGAAGCAGTCTATGGTCAGGCATCTCCAGTTCTTCTTCCATACACCCCCAACAGTTCACCATTTCAGGAAGTTGACACGGTCCTTCGAAACCACGATCATATTCTTCACATTTTGTAGGACAATCTTCACATGGCAAGAAATCGCATGAAGCAACAAGCTGATCAACACCGTTCTGAGCGCACTTTTCAAGTAGACGATATGGTTTTTCTTCATCTCCAGCCGTACAAGCAATCCTCCCTGAAACTCAAAGGGCGTCATAAGCTCGCTCCAAAGTTCTATGGGCCATATAGGATTCTTCAGAAGATTGGGCCTGTTGCTTATAAATTGGAACTTCCTCCTTCTTCCCGCATTCATCTAGTATTTCATGTCTCTTGTCTGAAGAAAGTTCTTGGCACCAACATCAGTGGACAAACTATTTTACCCGAACTGGATAATGAAGGATCCATCCTTTTGGAGCCAGAGGCCATCCTCAATCGGTGCACTCATCAGCTTCGCTCTCTCTCTATCACAGAGGTCTTAATTTAGTGGCACGACATGCCACCAGAGGATGCTACATGCGAACCACTCCTTCATATTCAACAACAATTTCCACATCTAAAGCTTTGAGGACAAAGCTTTTTTTAAGGGGGAGGGGATGTTAGGAACCCATTTCTTTACTTTGTTAGTATATTGTTGTTGGACGCATATGCTTTGTAAGTCGTCTCGTAGTATTTGTTGATCAATAGTTTGTGTTATTGTTGTTGGCACATATGCTTTGTAAGTCGCCCATAGTATTGTTGATCCATAGTTTGTAGTGGCCCATGGTTTTGACCCATAGTATTGGCTCCTAGATGTTAAATTTTGAGCATTAATTCATTATACTCTAGGATCTTTGCTGAGAGAATAACATATACAGTATATCAATGCATAACAATCACAATATGACAAGCATCACAAGAATCAAAAGCATAAGAGACAAGAGACACAGAGTTTCCGTGGGGAAAACCCTAAGGTGAAAAAACCCACAACTTCCTCAGAGATAGAGAGAGCAATGGCTCAACCAAAATACAACCAAATAACACTGAGATAGTCTCCTAGCAGATGATCCTCCTCTTCCTCACTAGTGCGCTACTTCTGAGAGTGAGAGTGAGTTACTTTTTCAAGTGAGTAAAATAGAGATCTCCTATCTCTATTTATACTCACCTTTTTGCCCAGTGACCTTATGGGGCCGACTTGTCTAGTTAGATACATCCACATTATATTATATATAATTCTGGGCCGACCCCACATGGTGGTCTAATAACCCATCGAAAAGTACACACACTTGCGACACTTGTCAATCCACATGACGACACTTCCTTATAGAGGAATAACACATCTCTTATAAGGGTACAATAAATATATATAAAATACAGATGAAATACATTCCGAAGTTACATATACATCAACACTCCCTCTTAATTAGGAAGGTATTTGTCGACACAGATCTGCTAGACAAGTCTTCTTCTCTGGATCATCGTCATCGATGCATCGTCATCATCATCGTCACTGCTGCTGCTATCTCAACCAATCTCTGACTCTACTCGTCATAGGAAGTTCTACAGAGCCATTCCTTTTTCATACTAGATGTAGGCCCACCACCTGCAAGTCTTCATTATCACTGGCCATACTGTGGAATCCTCAGGACTTACTACGTGTGTCACAAAACCTCGAAAGAGCATCCCAGGCTGTTATGAGCACACAGCTCTACCTATAGGATCTCCCAGGGCAACAGATTACATGTGACCTCACCACAAAACCTCGGAAGAGCATCCCAGGCTATTACGAGCACACAGCTCTACCTATAGGATCTGCCAAGGCAACGAATTACATGTGGTCATGGAAAAACCTCGCAAGAGCATCCCAGGACTGATTACGGGCACACAGCCCAACCTATTGGATCTCCAAGGGAACCGAATTATATGCCATAGGACAAAACCTTGAAAGAGCATCTGCCAGATATCCCAGGGCACCGAATTACATGCCATAGGCAAAACCTCGAAAGACTATCTGCAGATCTCCCAGGGCACCGAATTATATGTCCTTCCAGAGAAAAACCTCGAAAGAGCATTTGCCAAATATCCCAGGGCACCAAATTACATGCCATAGGAAAAACCTCGAAAGACTATCTGCAAATCTCCCAAGGCACCAGATTACATGCTCATCTACACAACCTGATCCACGGCCACAGAGTATCAACCTGATACTCACCATACATCATCCTGATGTACACATGATCACCCTAATCATCATCACTGCAACATCCTGCTTCATATCATCTGGAGCAACATCCTGAAGCTCGTCATCCATGATCGTCCTGATCATCATCACTGCAACATCCTGCTGCATGTCATCTGGAGCAACATCCTGAAGCTCGTCATCCATGATCAGCCTCATCATATAATGCATCTACCTGATGTATACCATGTATCTACCTGATACATATCATCATACATGATCCACCTAATCATACAATGTATCCACCTGATACAAATACAAATACATGATACATATCACCATACATGATCCACCTGATCATACAATGTATCCACCTGATACATATACAGATACATGGTCCAAGCATCCAACATGATGCATATACAAAAATACATACACATGATCCAACCGATCATATCCAGCATCCAACATGATGCGTACATACATATAAATGATCCAACTGATCATATCCAGCATCCAACATGATGTGTACATACATATAAATGATCCAACAGATCATATATAGCATCCAACATGATGCGTACATACATACATAAAAATGATCCAATTGACCATATCCAGCAGAAACCAGAACATCATCCTGATGCTCATCATCCAGCGCTTATATCCACAGCCATGTGAAGGATCCTCCTTCCAACATGCTTGGAATGGCTTCAGCAAATGTGTCCATCACTTCTTCCTCGAAGTGTCCTCAATCTGAAGAACACCAAGCCTCTCTCTGAAGTACTCGAACTTCACCCTGGCTAGTGGCGTCGTCAGCACATCGGCAATCTGCTCGTCCGTCGCAACATACAGGAGCTTCACAGCTCCTATCTGCACCATATCCCTGATATAGTGATATTTGATCTCTATGTGTTTCGACCTGTCATGAAACACTGGGTTCTCGGATAGCTTCACACAACTCTGGTTATCACAGAAGATGCCAGTAGCATCCAACGGGAGATCAAATAACTCAGACAGTAGCTTCCGTAGCCATACTACCTCACAACTAGCTGAACAGGCTGCAACATACTCTGCCTCAGCTGTACTCAGTGCTACGCAGGACTGCTTCCTGCTAAACCAAGAGATCACACCTGATCCCATACTGAAGCAGCACCCAGATGTGCTCTTCCTATCTGCAGCACTGGCAGCCCAATCTGAATTAACATAACCCTGCAGGTTAAACTTTTGATCTGCTTCATACTTGAGCCCATAATCCACAGTACCCTATAGGTACCTCGGAACATGCTTTACAGCAACTAGGTGAACACTCCTCGGATCCATCAGGAACTGGCTCAATGTGTTCACAGCAAAGCAAATGTCTGGTCTCGTGTTCGTCAAGTACATCAAGGACCCAATCATCTAAGGATACATAGAGACATCAACTGGCTCAGCTGAAGCATCACATAGAAGCTTCAGATTTGATGCCATAGGTGTGGCCATGGCCTTGCAATCCATCATCCCAAATCTCTTCAGGATATCTACTGTGTACTTCCCTTGACCAAGGAAGATCCCACCTGTACTCTGCCACACATCCATACCTAGGAAATAGTGCATCATTACCAAATCTTTCATATCGAATTCAACAGCAAGCTTCCTCTTAGTATCTGCAATCAGTCTGTCATCTCCTGTTACAAATAAGTCATCCACATACAAGAGTAGAATCACAGGATTCCCTTCCTCAACCTTGTAGTAAAGGTTGGAATCCACTTTACTCTTGGTAAAGCCCAAACTAGATAGGAAACTGTCCATCCTACCATACAAGGTTCTAGGAGCTTGCTTCAAGCCATACAAGGCTTTCTTCAATCTGCACACATATGACTCCTTGTCATGTATTTCAAAACCTAGTGGCTGCTCCACATATACTTCCTCTTCAACTACACCATTGAAGAAAGCAGTCTTGACATCCATCTAGTGTATTTTCCATTTCATTGCTGCAGCTAGGGAAAGTACTGTTCTGATGGAAGTATACCTGGATACAGGTGCAAAAGTTTCTTCATAATCTATTCCCTCTTTCTGAGAGAATCCACGAGCTACGAATCTTGCCTTGTATTTCTCCACACTGCCATCTGCAGCATGCTTGATTTTGAAGATCCATTTAGAAGTTACAACTAACTTCTCTTTAGGTCTTGGGACAACATCCCAAATATCATTCTTCATTATTGATTGATATTCCTCAACCATGGCATCCTTCGATTCTTTCTTTTCCGTTGCTTCTTCATAACTGGAAGGCTCTTTGTTCATAATGTCACAGAGTAAAGCAACATAACTGGTGTGTGATATGGTCCTCTTCTTTGCTCTGTGTTCTTCTTCTAGAATGCCAAATCTCTCTGCATCTTGAATGAGCCCTCTAGCCCATGCAGGTTTCCTTTTGTGAGAATTATCCTCATGGGGTGGATCTATAGGTTCTTGTGGATCTTCAAACTCACAAACAACTTCTGGAACTGCTTCAGTCATGGTAGTGTCCTGAAATCTGGTTTCCTTAGGTTCTTCATAAACTTCGATAGGTGCCTTCCTTGATTTGATGAATGCCGAGTTTTCATCAAATGTTACATCCCTACTGACATCAATCTTCTTGAAACCTGGAAAGTATATTCTATAAGCCTTCGAGCTTTCACTATAACCCACAAAGATACCCTTATTTCCTGAAGGATCTAGTTTAGTTCTCTTTTCTTTTGGGACATGAGTGTATACTGGACAACCAAATATTCTGAGATGGATGACTTCAGGTTTCTTACCAGAGAAGACCTCTTCGGGTGTCTTGTTGTCCAATATCTTGTGGGGTGTTCTGTTCTGCACATATACAGTTGTTCTAGCTGCTTCTGCCCATAGATGCATAGGTAGATCCTGGTCATGCAGCATTGCCCTTGCTGCTTCCATCATAGTTTTGTTCTTCCTTTCTGCAACTCCATTCTGTTGAGGATTATAAGGAGCAGTCAACTCCCTTTTTATCCCTGAATCACTGCAAAGCTTCTTGAAGTCACCTGAGGTGAATTCTCCACCATTGTCGGATCTGAATGTTTTGATCTACTTGTCAGTTTGGTTCTCCATCAAGGTTTTGAATTCCTTGAACTTATCAAACACCTCATCTTTGTTCTTCAAGAAGTATACCCAAGTCTTCCTAGAGAAGTCATCAATAAATGAGACATAGTAAACATATCCACTCAGGGAACTGGATGACATAGGGCTACATACATCTGAGTGGATGATTTCCAGGATGTCTTTTGCCTTTCTTTCACTGCTTGGGAAAGCCTTCTTAATGTTCTTACCTTTTGCACATCCTTTGCAAACACCTTCATGTTTGGTCTTGATTTCAGGAAGACCTTCTACTGCCTTGCTTGCAATTGCAAGTGCTCTATAGTGCATATGAGCAAGTCTTCTATGCCAAATTTCACTTGGCTCCATGGATTCATGCACCATGGCATGTTCAGGTTGTCTCTTCAATTTATATAATCCTCCCTCTTTCTCTCCAATCACTACTGCATCATCTATGTTCTTTCCCTTTGGCCACATTAGGACTTGGCCATCCACAAATGCAACCCTCATACCTTTTGCATCCAATGCAGAGATGGAGAGTAAATTCTTCTTGAGCCCAGGTACATAAAGGACTTCTTTCATCTTCAAAGATTTTCCAGAATCTAGGTTGTAGGAGGCTTCACCACTTCCTTTGATTGGGTATTGATAATCATCCCCAAGTTTCACCTTATGGGGTGATTCATGTTCAGATAGGTTTACAAAAGATTCCTTAAACCCGGTCATGTGTTTGGAAGCCCCACTATCAATCAACCAATCATTACAACCATGGGACATAGTACCTGTGAGAGCAGAGATTAGAACATACTCTTCTTCACTTGATGAGTCATCATCACTATCACTTTCTGCCCTAGCCTTCTTCTTTGGGGGTTCATCATCTTCGGCAGCATGAGCATGAAACCTTCATTTTCTACCCTTCTTCTTCTTACTGGAACTGTTGTTGTTATTATCCCTTTTGTTCTTGGGACAATCTGAAGCAAAGTGACCCTTCTCATTGCATGTGAAGCATCTTAGGTCCTTCTTACTCTTTTGATAGGATCTATTGTGGCGAGAGTGCTCCTTCTTGGTTTTTCTTCTTTTGGTGTGAGCTGCAAGGGCTTGATCTTCACCTCCCATCTTTTCCTCACGAGCTATAAGTCTAGCTTCTTCTTGAGAACATTCTTCCCGCAATCAGTTGAAGGAGATCACTTCTTCCTTGCACAAATTCCTTGAATGAAGGAATCCCATGACCTGGGTAGGCCATTTAGAGTGGTCATCACTACTTCACCATTCTCCACCATTTCATCTATTGCTTCTAGTTGTTCCTTGATCTGGGAGACCCTTGAAAAATAAGATTGAATGGTTTCTCCATTCTGGAACTTCACTCCTTTCAATTGGTTCCACAGGGTCATCTTCCGATTTATGTTCTTTCCTTCAAATAGCTTGGTCAAAGATTCAAACATCTCCATGGGTGTCTTAAGAGAAGACACATGGGGTATGATATGGTCTTTGATAGAATCAGCAATGATTCTCTTTGCCTTGACCAAGTTCTTCTTATGCAATACCTTGGCCTCTTCATCCTCTGGGATAGGGATGTCTTCTTTCACATATGAGTCCAACTCATTCTCTTCTAGGATTAACCCAATCCTATACTTCCATGCTCGGAAGTTATCAGCCCCTTCAAGCTTATCCTCAAGCTTGGTGTGGAGAGACATCTTAAAGAGTACTTCAAATGTAAATAGAAAAGATTTAGGTCTTACCACTTGAAATGCTGAAAACTAGATCTGGTCCCAGATTAGGGTTTGTCAGAGAAACCCTAAAAATTCAAAATGTGAATTTCAGCTTTCTAAAAGGATAGAAAGATGCGCTTTGATGAGCTGATCATCCTGGTGCATTCATAATTTGAGATCAGCAAAGTCTTTCCCTTCAGAATTGCCTTTTTTTCCTCTCGGGTTCACTGGAGAGAGCCCTGAATTAGGGTTTGAGTTTCCCGGAGATCTACCCAGCCAAAAATCTCGATCCAAAGCTCTAACCTTCGATTTTTGCAAGGAGCTTCCAGATGTGTCTTTAGTTTCCAGAAATTCCTATTTTTGTGGAAACCCTAATTTTTAGGGCAAAATCTGAAAATGCTCGAAATTGAATTCTGATTGGACAGATAGATGCGCCTTGATGAGTAGAGTCAATCTACTATACTGATTTTCAAAAATATGTGGAGAGAAACCCAAGAACAAGGAACTCAAGCTTCCGTCACTGCAAAATGTCTTCTTCTCAGGTTAGCTCTGATACCATGTTAAATTTTGAGCATTAATTCATTATACTCTAGGTTCTTTGCTGAGAGAATAACATATACAGTATATCAATGCATGGCAATCACAATATGACAAGCATCACAAGAATCAAAAGCATAAGAGACAAGAGACACAGATTTTCCGTGGGGAAAACCCTAAGGTGAAAAACCCCACAACTTCCTCAGAGATAGAGAGAGCAATGGCTCAACCAAAATACAACCAAATAACACTGAGATAGTCTCCTAGCAGATGATCCTCCTCTTCCTCACTAATGCGCTACTTCTGAGAGTGAGAGTGAGTTACTTTTCCGAGTGAGTAAAATAGAGATCTCCTATCTCTATTTATACTCACCTTTTTTCCCAGTGACCTTATGGGGCCGACTTGTCTAGTTAGATACATCCACATTATATTATATATAATTCCAGGCCGACCCCACATGGTGGTCTAATAACCCATCTACAAGTACACACACTTGCGACACTTGTCAATCCACATGACGACACTTCCTTATAGAGGAATAACACATCTATTATAAGGGTACAATAAATATATATATAATACACAGATGAAATACATTCCGAAGTTACATATACATCAACACTAGACTTAGTATATAAGTGTGTGTTGAGGCCTATGAAGACACCGTGAAGTTATTTGTATTGAGCTTGCTCAAAGGAGGTTTCCCCCTCGAAGTGGCCTGCGATAAATATAAAAGTGATTCTGAGTTCTGTCATTTCTGCTATTTCGCATATTCTTATTAATTAATTGTTGCAGGTGCTTCACACATATTGAATATCTCTTCCCTCAAGTATTGGTTTTTACAATACTCCTAGTATTTCTCGAGGAAGGCCCTCTTCATTTCATCCCAAGTGGTTATAGTACCACCACCAAGACCCATAAACCATCTAAGGCCTTCCCCTTTTAAGGTGGAAGGAAATAGTTTTAGATTCTGCAAATCTATAGTATAATTGTAAATCCAACATAGTACATCAAACACGAACATAAAAGCATCTGGGTCTTTAGTAGTCATCCCATGAAAATTCAGGAGAGATGATAGTGGGATAGGTTTCATAGGTGCTACCCCCAGAGTGTCAACAATAGGGAATTGAATTGTAGATGTCGGAGTGGCCATATTTTCCCAAAACTACCAATAATCTTTTGGGATTCAAAATTTGGGAGGTACACGCTAAAATGAAAATGGTTCCCTTCCCTGTCGAATAGAAATTTTAGCAACACTTCCTTGGTCTAGGATAGAAACTTCAATAGATTCCTTTCGTATGGGAGATATACTCTGAGATTCAAGTGTGTGTTATCCTTTTTCCCTTTGTCCTTTTTCCAGAGTGTGAAATCCAGGTCCTATCGCTATGAGGGATGGATTGTATTTTGGTCGAGTCTTTGATTCCTCTAATTCCCCTCTTCCTCCTAAAAGGACTCATAACTCAACTTCTACTATTGCAACAGAATTACCCTTTTAAACGAGTTGATAACTGGTTACTACATGAGATGCTACCCTGGAAACATTAAAAGATGATTCCCCTAATTCTGTTTATGAAATAATCCCCTGGATATAAGTTTTCTTTTCCTTGATCCTTTGATCCTCGACCTCCTCTACCTGCAAATTTTTTTTTTTGAGGGTCTTCCTCTACCTAGTCTATGCATGCATCCTAGATATGCTCTGGTGCAAGTGAGACGAGATTCTACCATAGGGCCCTCTTTCAAAGGGATTGGCTATAGGTGTGTAGGTTCTTATATTCCGTATTTACTTCTTAGGCCATAGTAGTACCAAAGATGCAGCTATATCAACACTAAATTCTACTCTTGTGCCCTTATAACATCCCTGACAACGCTGCCAAAATGTAGGGGATTTTAATTGTCTTTCTAGGACAACTAATTATCACTCACATTAATTATCAATCCAGGGTCATCTTTTTTTTTAGGGTTACATGCAAAGTCTATGTAGGATACAATTTCCTCTGTAATGTTGAGCCTATGATGATCATTTAGTATGTAATCAAGAACTTAATCATTCCACTCTTCTTTGAAGGAAACACATTCATAAAATCAACACCAAAATAAATTGCAGTCTCGATTGGAAAGGAAATTAACTATAACTCACACAATTTGCAAGGAAAAGAATCACACAAGCAACCTTTTCTATGAAATAAATCACACCACTCTTCACTCATAAAATAAATCACACAATTCACTTCTTGTAAAGGAAATCACACAACTCACTGATTGTAAAGGAAATCGCACAACTCACTGCTTGTTTAATCTATGTAACAACTAGTAACAACACTTCCAAGCAAACCTTAGCTCACAATGATTTTAAAAAGAATCCACCTTCTATAATAAAAAGAATATTGTTATGCAAAAGAATTTCAATGAAGTAACAACTATGACCTAATTCACTAACCAAACTGTGGAGACAATGATAGTGATAGGAATTATTTGTTCTTCTCATCAAGTGATCAGTTCTACAATTAACAACTTGTATAATTAATGACCATCAGAAATAAATTAGCACATTCATGAATTATCCACATCTACAAAACACCAAATTAGAAAACAACTTTAATCAAATCTATCTAACAAAACAGGGAAAGTGGTAGCTCCTGATTAGCGAAGGGGGGCCTTCCTTCTCTAATTAGTGTCATTGAAACAACTCACAAGTCAAAGTTCAAATCACACAAGCCAACACACCTTTTATTAAGAAAAGGAAATGATACAATAAGTTTTACAGCTTGCTACTTTGTTCCATGTTTTATTTGTCCAACCCCCTGAACCCGGGAGGAATCAATCTCTTTATACATTCTTTCCAATAATAGTTCTCTCAAAATAGAATATATAAACTCCTTGAGAATAATAGATTCTCAGGGTCATTTTTATTGATACATGGCATAAGGAATGTCGTACAATTATGATGTTACAACTGATATGTATAAAATAAAATATTCGTTACATAATCATAGCCATAAATAGTTGTAATAGTTGATGCTTCCTCATCCTCTTGTTGACTGGATACTACCATGTTGGTTCTTGAATGCTCCTATACTTGAGCATCAGTCGAAGACCAAATGCTCAAGTATCACGAAATATTGACAATATCATGGCTTCAGGAAGTAACAACACTTCAAAAAGGAAACGTGACCCTTGATCTCATACAAGAGTAGTAACTTTTAATGCATTAGTTTCATCCTGCCAATGCATGCCTCAAGCTTCTTAATCAGTGACCCATAATCAAGCACACAATCACTTTAACAACCTGTATTATTACTCAAAATAATGCAATACTAAAAAAGGTGTACCTTGGGTTAGGGCATGAAGTTATAGGAAATATAGTATCAAAAAGGATGAAATATAATTCTAGATGGCTTTGATCAAGGTAAATGAGTGGAAAAAAGAGGTCAAATTATGGACCCAATAGAGGCATCAAAATGTTTCTCCAAATGAGCAATCCAAATCGGGTTTGCAACTCAAAAATATGATGGGATGTTGTCCCTAAAGGCCAAAATATTGGGAACCCAAAACAACCCAAACAAAAGAAAATTTTAGCTATTATCCATGAGTTCGGGAGTCCTTAAACTCTTCAATATCCTATATATTTCACTATAAAATTTTACACCAAACATGTAAGATACCATGTCATTTCTATAAGAACATGATCAGTCTCTAGTGAAGTCTAGTTTTAATTAGATATCTAATTAGTATGAAAAAATAGTTATTCATGAGTCAGGTGACAAAGAAACTTAGAATATGCTTGCATTCATCCCTATTTCTAATGAAGTAAATCCTAATTTTCCTTCACTTAATTAGAAAATGATTAATCTTTTAGTGTTTAAAATATGCCCATATTTAGCAAGAGAGATATCCTAGACAATTTCTTATTGAAATCCCTACTTGAGCTACAAATGCAACGTCTAATATCTATAAAAAAACAACACACACTTATATCACGTGATCAATAACTACAACGAACTGAGAAAGAGGATAAAATATAACTCAGACAAGGAAACATGTTTTTAATAATAACAAAGTTCACAATAATCCTCCTCCAAATATAATGCATACAAACAAAAAAAATCAAGTTAGTGGAGCAAGCAACTACAAAATATTAGGCACACACTTGATAATAGCGAGACATTTTCTTATTGATAATATTTTATATTTACTTTTATTAAATGTGCATCATTATTCCATGTTAAAGGAAAAAATATTAACTAGAGTTTAAATATCTATATGAAAATATTACAAATTATAATAGGAATAGTTGATCCCTTTGTTTTAAGGATACTATAATTGCTAATGTAGTCCCCCTCAAAAGACATGCCAAGTGCAAAAATTCCTTTGGGGTAAATATAGAAGGGAGCCCGTTCTTATCCAAGGCAAAAAGGAGCTTCTCAACTCACTGCACGAAGAAAAAAAACCTGCACGAAGAATTACTGCTATTTCCTGCTTCTTAATGAAAATGGGTTGTTACATCTTAGGATATCAAAGTGAAAATAGATAGCAAAAAAATTATCCATGCCTTTTTATTTCCTTTACACCCAAACTTCAATGAAACTACAACTGGTTACAATGGTTTTCCAAAAAAACAAATTTATTGTACTATATTATTTCGTGCCTATATGTTATCATTAATATTGAATGTTGTTATCTCAATAACTTATATTCATATTTGAAGATAATATAAAATAAATCTTCATCTTTCATGGGTAGTTTTTTAGTGCTTCAGTTGTTGAAAAATATGATAGCTGCCTTGCTTGTTTTTAGATAAAAACTTTAAAAAGATAGACCAAGTGTAGGAACTGGAGGTTATCATGCTTCAAAGGTACACATAAGATTCTAGCTCATTTTTTCTAGGATTCCTATTCCTATTCTAAGAGTGTATAGGATATTAGATTTATGGTTGAACTTTAGCTACTTTACCTATATATGTTATTGAGATTAGCATACCATGGTTGTGAAGTTGATATCTCATCAATTAACATTACCTTACTTTATTTCACGGTTTGGAAGGCTCCATTCATAGGCACCAATGTTGAGCACTATGTATTATTTTTAATTTTTTTAGGTTGGGTCATTCGAAATGAATGTCCTCAAATAATAACATGACATAAAAATCTAGGTCAAAATTCTATGACAAAATGGGGCACTATAGGTAATAGAAGCTCGAGGAAAATTATGAAACCATTATAACTCTTAATTAGATAGAGAGCATGAAAAGCATTCAGCCATGATGTCTAGCTAAAATTGGACGTCCTCGTGATAGATAAAGAAATAGTTGGATATGTAAGATTTGGAATCTCTCCTCATTAAAAGAGAAGAAACTATGAACCTATAGTTATCATCCATGGATCTTCAACAAATTCTAACATGAATTATAACCATTCAAATTACGTTCATTTGGAATTGACCCTCACATTTGTACTCATATGGTTTTGTTTCCTACATATTTTTAGGTCAACCTCTATACAACAATTAAATTTAACCTCTCTCTCTCCATTTTTTCTCTTCATATCATGTATACAACTAATTGTTACAAATAAATTTTAGATTTATTAATTCTCTTTCCAACAAACATTAAGCACTCTCCAAAAGCCAAGGTGATGCCCCACTTACTGATTTGATGGCCTTTAGCATAATTTGTCTAATACTCTTACTAAATTCGTAGATCCATTTATATGCATATTTATTTTTGTGTTGAATTATACTACACTCGCTTAGTCTTTTGTAAGAGAAAGCAAGTGGCCATTGAGAAAAATGTTAGCATGAAGGATTATCACTTGAATTGAATTATGAGTGTAATTGTTGTCCATTAAGTTTATCATAGAAATGTTAAGAGTGCTTGTTCTCTAAACATATAACCACCATTACAAATAAAAAATTTAAAACATGGACACACGGACTATTAAACTAAGCTCTTATTCAAGCATTACAAAGTAGAACACATAGATTCACAAGTTGCCAAAATCATATCTAAACCTTGAGATCCTTCTCACTCTTGAAAGAATATACCAAACATAAATGAATTTTAATTTCCTAGGAATCCATGTTTTTGAAATGGGTAGGCTATAAGCCTATCATTTACAAATTAGAATATTTTCAAAGTCACTCAAAGTGGAGTAGATACCTAAGAGATTAGGATACAATGACACATAGAGATAGATGTGGTGGGTGTTGCTCATTGAGATGTTCTTGGCTACAAAGGAACTATGTTGAGTCATCTAAGATTCTCATTACACCTCCAACTGGTTCTTGAGGCCAGAGGGGGTAACCTCAATGATGTTTAAAGAATCTAGCTACCCATTGTCACCCTTAGCGGAAAGGCATACTGAACAAAATAATAGTTCAGTAACCAACACAATTTTTTTCCTAAAGCACATTATAGTTCAATTCTCAATATTTTACTTTGATTGCAATTGAAACAATAAATGAACTGTTTAAACTTCTCAAAAGGAATAAATTAAAACACTAGGGTTCCTTGCAATGATTAGGTCACAAAAAAAACTACTAGTGTTTACACATGAAATTTGAGAATCTTCAAAATATCACCACATAAATATTGACCAAAGAATGGAAGTGATTCCAAATTGAAAATTTTGAAGATTTACTTATACACATAACCTCTTGGATAAACGAGCAATTATTTTTTGGCAATAACCAAAATTCACAAATAACTAAGAGTTTTTTACAGACTGGTATAATGAAACGATGAATCTTTTAAAGGATTGCCAATTTGCAATTCATAATACTCTTTATTTTAAGAGCTATGCTCGATGATATTCACTCTTCAAGGATAGACACATTGTCAATCTCCGAAAAATGTTGATTGTCTAGTCTTTGATCCCTTTCATCTTGATATATTATTTCTTTGCAACAACTTTCATAGAAAACCTCGATAAATGAGGGAGTATTTCTAAAATTAGTTCTTGATCCTGATCTTCCCACAATTTTCTGTTGGAAAATGAATACACTTGAATGACACTTGTACCTATTCTCATCTTATCTGGCTTGCTTGGGATGATGATGAGGGACCCTACGATGAAGTAGGGTCTATAGTTTCAAACCTATTAATATTTTTCCATTCCCATCCTGTTGGATAATTAAAATTCAACATATTTCTTTAAGCTATATCCAACTGAGTTACATATTGATCATAAGTAGAGGCATAAAGATTCTGTAAAATATTTTGTATTTCAAAAGAAAAATTCTTCATCCTGTAGCATAGTAAATTGTTTCCAATCCTAAAATATTACTTCAATTATGAGTCTTAGTGTTCTAAAATTCACTGATAAGAAAATCTCTTTCCTTAATCTGATCTTGTAGAAGAACAACTTATTCTTCTTGTGTTGAAATAGTCTTTTTAAGACATTGAGTCACTTCTACTTCTTTTAAATTCAACTAAAACAATGTTTTGGTCAATTATTCTAAAGTCTGCTCTAGTAAAATTAAAGGTCTTTCTGCAATGTCTTCTTGCTTTTCTTTTTCCAATATCTCATTCAAGCATTTATACAAATTAACTTTATCATTCAATTTCATTGTTTGCTCCAACAATTTCTCTTTCTCCCAATGAATTATCATAAGCTAATTGGTTTGTACATGTTCTATAATAGGCATCTTGAGCTTCCCTTTCAAAACTTGTATCTCCACATATTTTTCCTTGATAAGGGACTACATTGACTAAAGGCCCTATGGATTATCCCCTAGAGCAATAATATTCTACTCAAGAGCATATATCTTAAGCTACTTTGATTTATTGGCAGTACTTTATTTCTTCAATTGTTTATCAACTTTCTTGACCAGAGTCTGTAGCTTACCCATAATAGTAGTGGTTTTTAATAAATCCCTAAAAACCATTTCTCATGTCTACTTGTGTAAATCAATTTTATCAATAGTATATATTTCATATAATTCAAATATGATTTGGGTAGCTCTATAATATTCAACTGACTAAAATGCTTTTTTATTTAGGTTCAATAACAACCATATTGAATGTCCCTTCCTTAAAATGCACGGCAAAAAGTAATCTAGGTTGTGCTTCCTCCTTTTTCCATGTATGGGGGTACATCTCCTTATTTTATTTATCAATTGTCTTTTAATATCCATTATATGGGTGAACATATATATTTTAGTTTGTTTTTCTCCTTCTGTAAATGATGTCCCTATTTGATGAATCTCTTCCCTAGGAATCAAAATAAGAGGGGTAAGGCATATTTCATGAAAGAAAAAGAAGTAATCAAGATTCTATCAAGTCACTTTTCACCAATTGAAATGAATCGATGTAAGATATAAAAGTCACATCTACCAATTCCTGATAGCCCCTTGATTGTTCCCTTGGCACCCTTATGGTTTTTCTACAGTTTTGAGCTATAAATATATTTTATTTCTTGAAATTCCAAGTCACCAATGTTTTCCTTGATTCTTCTTATGTACCTTCTTATTACAATATTCTAATGGTCATATATTGACTTTTGTTGACTACACTTCGTAAATATCATGGTTAGGTTTGTTGGTGACAGGTTGTGGTACTAAATCTCGTAATTGTTATTGCAGGTTATGCACTTGTCCTTTGGAAGCCTAGTGTCTAACATGATTGATACATATTTTGGACGTAAAGATATTAACCGAATGGTTAGTACCTTTATGAAAAATCTAGATCATATTAGACACTAAGCTTCCAAAGGACGGGCACAGAACCTACAATAACAATTATGAGATTTAATATCACAACATGCCAACAATAAACCCAACCATGATGTTAATGAAGGGTAGTCAACAGAAGTCAATATTTAATCATGGGATTCGCATCGAAATACCAATTTTCTCCCCCTTCTATCCGATGATTGGACATCATAAGAAACATTTGATGGTACATAGAAAATGGTGTTTCTATTCTGATGTCCGTTACCCACACAGGATGATAATGAAATGGTTTTGGCGATATTGGTATGTGAAAACATCAGTAATTATGTAGGAAGTTCGACAGAACCCTACCTTCTGAGCATTGATCTCTAAAGGTCAAACATCGGAGGGGAATTAAAATTCCAACTTCAAGTCATCGATGAGTATCGATGATTTTTCCGTTGTTTTCAACAACGAATTATCATTGCAACATGTACTGAATGTTGGTAGGTGGTTGGAAGGTTGACAATGTGTCCAACATTCATCTCCCATAAATATTCCATGTAATCAATAGTTTCATCATAATTTCATCTAGGTAATGACACGTATATCTTACAATGAGCTTACAACACAATATTTTTTACTTTCAAAAATAACTATGCTCCAACGTTCCTGCATCAAAGGTGTTGTCAGCATAACGTTGTATTTGGTTCCCTTTTGTACAAGTGAATTTATATTCACTACTTAGTTGAATGCCTTGCAAAGTTCAATATAAGGACAAAAGACCATGGTACAAATAACAAGCTTCCTTTCCTAAGAAACACAAACCTATAAGGTTTAAAAGAAAATAGAAAGCCTCATTTAAGCTATGGTACTATTAGCTTCTCCTTCTCCAAATTATCATGGTTGATTGATAGTAAGTTTCTCACATTTATTGTTAATATCCATTACTAGACCAAACATGACTTAATGGGTATCACACAATATCATAACTTATAACAAACATAAATCTGGTTTACTGTGACCATTTTTTTATCATTCCTTAAATTAAAGAAAGACAACACCAATCAATTTTGCATTTTGACTTTTAATTCTGCAATACATATTAAGTTTTAAATATTAAAATAAAAGGGTTAAGACAGGTTTTTGTGTGCAATCATTTAAATCAACTGAAAAGTTGAGAACTCATAAGTTAATATTTTAAAACTAATTGGAAATTTTGTAATATATTCTTTTTACTTTCTTTTCATAGTTTTTTTTCGTTTAATTTTCCATCTTTTGGATTTATTCTCATTCATTTTTTTCTTTTGGGATGAGAATAAAGTTAAAGAACAAAAGCTAAAACCTAAAGCCTATTTACAATATCGACTTTCCATTTTTGGAATTATGCACAGTTTGGGTTTTGACTAATGAAGTCTAAACAATTGTTGTTCCAAGTGACAAGGGCAATTGTAATAAAAAATTCATCTATACATTATGTATTTCATAAAATTAAATTGAGTTAAAAATTAAAACTCAACCTAAATTGCTGTAATTTTTCCTCAACCTACTATGTTGCATGCTCTCTCCTCCAAGGCATACAAAGTGGTTCACCTTATCCTCTCATTTGAACATCAATCTACTCAAACATCTCATGACAGGCATTTCATGTATATTACATGAACATATATTTCATTTATTTATTTTTTAACTTTTTAGAGGGACACGGGAGAGACCATAACTAAATTTTCATTTGGTCATGTTGATCTCTGGTTTTTCATCAAGTGTGGACAAAGAAATTATGTTCCATAGTTGGGATAAAGTCACAATGTTATTATGTCAATTGGCTTTCCAAAGTAAAATTATAAATATTTTCATTAACATTATTAATATTGAAGTTGTATCCAATAATCCAACATAGATCAACTATAGATATTTTTTGCACCCATAGTAGAAAGGTGAAGTTATAGCCTAGGTAGATGTGTGACATCTATAATGTTAATAAATTGAATTGAAAAAAATTGAAGTCCATAAAATTTTAAAATTTTAAAAATAACTTACCATAATATTGAAAAACTAGAAAAAAGGGACATAGTAATTATAAAAATATACAATAATAAAACAATAAATATCCATCTACCCCCTATATTTTAAGCACCTCAAGAATTATGTCTCTTGCTTTTGATCCCTCTTGGTGCTTGTTAGATAGAAGGTTAAGATGGATATATGCCGGTACTTTGTAAAACTAGGAAACCAGACATTAAGGCATATGATTCAACATTATCCATGTTGTTATTCATGTAGGTAATCAATGACGTGTAAATGCAAAAAGAGTAATCTAAAGATATAATTTAATGCAAATTTCCACATTTCCATTATTCAAAAAGTTTAAAAATGCACAAAAAAATCCTATTACATCCCTTCTATGGAAAACCAAATATAAGGCAATGCAACTGCATGTTCCAACTATTACTTGAAATATGAGAGCTCAATGAAGTTGGGAAATAAAGAGAAGAGATATCAATGTATACTACAAAGAGATTGATAAATATAATACTTCCATCCAATTGACTTACTACTGTGAATGAGCAGAAAACACCCACACTCAGATTGTCCATCCTGTAAAGTTTTTCCCTTGAAGGTAACCAAGATATATATACAATGAGCCAATGCCTGTATTGGTAGGGCCTATCCTCTCTTCAAGGCATGTGGAAGGGGACTAATGGGAGGATGATATGGTCCTCTAGAGAGTACCCCGAATCAACAAAATTGCTATTACCAAAATTGTAGATGGCTACAGTGTGAAGATAAAACATATGTAAGCATATGGTGTTGACCAATCTAAGTAATTGATAATGTGGGTGCTTGTTAAGCATAGAGCTATATTTTTCACCCAACTCAAAATCATTTTCTACATTTTTCTCGCACAAAGGATTTGTATGCTAGGGATTTGAGAAGAATTGTGAAATAATTGTGACACTAAAATAATTATAGATTTCATCGTATAATGCTAAAAAAACGTTGGGAAAATTTGCAACAATGCTAGTTTTTTATATGAATAACATAGATAAAAACAAACAAACAAAAAATGTTTACATTAAAGTGTAAACATTCCCCACTTTAGAGAAAAAGAAATGGTAAGGAAAAAGTGAAAAGAATAATATCATTTCGAATACATGTTGAAGGTTTGAAACTTACTATTTTGTAACATCTTCAAACACCATGTTAATGTAAACATTGAAACCCTGGAGTGTTCCCACGAGAAATTTATCGCCTTTATGAAGACCCATATCTTAGATCCTATGTATCTATCTATCGGTTCTGCATCCACCATCAACATCTCTTCAAAATACAATACAATAACTCAAAAACAAGAATCAAGGAGGGAAACAACTATCACTTGAAAGGTTGAATGACCATCATGGTCTTGCCACCTGGTCGACAAGGTCCAAGTTGTGTCCATACTTTATACAAGTTGCAATTGTTTCTTCTTCTTGACTTTTGAGAATATTTTATGAAGAAGAAACTACTTCACGACATTTATGTAACAAGAATATCAAAATAGAGATGCAATATACATACTTTATGCAGAGCTAATAAAAAAATTATGAACAAGATTATGGATTTTTTAGTTGAAGAGAATAACTCGAGAATGTTTAGGAGATTCTATGATTATGAAGATAACATGTAAGAAAGCAGTTAACCTCAAGGTCAATAGATCAATTCAAAGGCATTGTTTCCATATGATGTCACGTATGTCCTTAGGAAGATCAACTAAGGCATTGATGGCATGGAAAATAAGTATATACATCCTTTCCAGGACTCCTAAAATCTAGTTACCCATTGGATCTAATCAAGTCTCAAGCTATCGCATCCCATAGGGTAAGAATGTCTCAAGCTCTCTGTGATTAAGTATCGGGTTCTGTCAAGTTGCGGTAGGAATTGAAATTGAGAAAAGGGTAAGAATATCCATCAAAAAGCCCAATACCTTTACCAAATTCCTTCTCTTGAAATTCAACAACATAATGACATAATTTTTACAAGCCTAATTATTAGATTGTTGTTCTCCAATAACAAGCCAACAACCTAGTAAATAGAGTCGTAATTGCAATTTAGAAATTTTGGGAAATTATGGCAAATGCTGGAAAGTGACATACATAAAATTTAAAACCCTAAAAACAAAAATAAACAACTTAGCACCTAACGAAATATGGCCATTATAAAACAACACCCCGCCCAAATAAAACATAAAACAATGAATTTACTTGTATTGACAGAAAATAGTGTTCAAGTATTCAAGGTTGAAATACTTTGCCTTCTTCCTCTGGGACTTCATGTTCCCTCCAGTTGCATGTTTCTTATGAACTGAATCCCGTGAGATACTTGTATCATTGCATTAACATCATAAAAATTATTATCACATATCATTGAATAACAACGCTAGTGTACTAACAACATTCTTCACCCAAAGTAGTTCATGCAATGCTTAACAGTAGAAATCCACAATGACAAGAATCGTACCCATGGTTTTAGAATTAGTTGGAACGTTTGCAATTTTATTACAAGCTCTAACCACACTACTTCATTTCATTATCCACTCCCCTCTCTCTGCTTACCTCAAAAAAAATCTCTAAAAAAATAAAGGATTGAAACTGACTTATCAAATCCTTGTTAAAACCCTATCTCAAACCCTATAAATCATTCAACTGATGTATAATGTGGTGGGATTTTATTGGGTAAAGAAACAATATGCGTGGTATATTTTTATTGGCACGAGGGATGATCAATTTGGGAGCAATTCCCAGAAACTTGATGTTGCCTAAAAAACTTCTTCAACATAAATATGAAAACTACACCTTGGGTTTAGTTTAATTGTTTGATTTTTTTCGAATATAGTAAATCCTTTTTTTTTGTAAAGCTGCAACATTCTATAAATCAGAAAGAGTTAAATATACATATGTAGATACAGTCTGTGGTGGCCTGAGAGGATTAAGCCACCACCCAAGGATCTCAAAAGGATCATAAAGATTATGATCAAAATTACAAAAATCCTACCTTGTGTAGGGAGACCAGGGCAAACCAGTATCAAATTTTTGTCTATAAAATCTTATTAACTAGTAATTTGGTGAACTATGAAGCAAAGTAAAAAGCAAAATAAGATAAAAATGATGGAAAGCACATGAAGTGACAGGAACCTCCTTAACAGGGTGTTGTAGGTGCATTTGCATCAGAGGGAGTTTCTTCCAAGATTGGGAAGCCATAATACTCCTCATCCTTAGAGTCCTTCGTTGGGAGCTTAACAGGTAGAGGCGCAGTCTTTCGGGAAGCAGGATAATTATCTTCTTGATCATTGCAGACTTGTTTGGTGATAACAAGGCTCGTAGTGGTGGGAATTTGGAAGGTGAGCTTCATTGGTTCCTTGCCTTTCTGCTTTACCAGCTCCTTGCCTTTATGCTTTACCTTGTTCCCAGCTGGCTCGCTTGCTACTGCAGCAGTGGGGATGACTCTGTGCATGTTGCCACCCATTCTAAAATCATGTTGTAGGTGTTTCATGGGGGCATAACATTGTAAGCTGAAGGTGTTCTCCAGGCTACCAAGCATGGATTCTAAGTTATGCAGGGTTTCCTTCAGGGCATGTGTAGCATGCCTGGAGGTGGCCCAATTGGTGAGCATGTCCTCCATTAGCTCCCCCAACATGTTCTTCACCAACCAATATGGATCAATTTGCGGTTCCTGGCAACCCAAGGAGAGAAGATCGACCATCAAACTTGCTTCCCAATTGTTGATGAGCAGGAGAACCGGTATAGAGATCTCCACTCCATAGCCCTTCTTTGTATGCCCTGCATCTCGTGGCTCATATTTTTCTTGTTTTTTCCATGCGTTCCTTTTGGGTGACCCATTGTAGTACACCCAAAGACTGGGCGAACGTTAGGCGAGAGTTGGCAAGTATCAGTGAGCCATAATAGCCAGTGGACAGTAGAAGCGGGAGAGGCCCAAGCCACTTCCCAACACAGAGAGTTTATCATCGTGATACCACACCAGGTCTGAGAGATTAATACCTTATACAATCTAGAGTACCGATCCGCTGTGAACCTTAATCCCGCACGTAGGAGAGACATGGGGGTGGTGCACAGAAAGAAAAGCCAACCTGGATGAGAAGACATCACCCACGTTAGGCTTAATGAGCCTAGATTTTAGGTGTCGCTTCGATTATAATCTTGCCCACAACATTTCCACGAGGCCATCTCTCATGGCCAGGTGTCACGGGAACCAGTGCTCGTGTTTCCCACCACCTTTGTCACCCACATCCAGGGAATCAAGATCCAAATTGGAAAGAGCTTGGAATTGTTGGATTAAATCCCTGGAGCTCATAGAGGTAAGGGAACCCTCCTGTAAGGTGGAGTTGCGGGTTACCCCTTCATTGCCAATGCAATCTGCAAGCACATTGGATTTTCTTCTTACATGTTGGAAGGAGACGAAGTTGACAAGGATTAAAATGGCAGCTAGCTCTTGTAGTCATTGTGAAAGCCTCCAGCTTGAAGACATTTTTTCGACCTTGGCACCATTGTGAAGATGACAGGATAGAGAGATAATGATCTTGGAGTCTCCTTCTATTACAAGGGGTAGTAGGCCTTTCCTGCAAGCACATTTGAGTCCTTCGAGGAGCTTAGAAAGTTTTGATGCATTGTTGGTGTCATAGCCAATAGTGCCCATGAAGACTAACCTGATAGATCATGAATCATCCCGGATGGATCCTCCATATCCTGTGGCCCCAGGATTCCATCGAAATTGAGTTTGAAAAATCCAATGGGGGGCTTGCTCCAGTGCTCTGGACTAGGCGAATTGGTTGAAGGCTTGCAGAGAGAGATGGGAGTGGATCTCAGGAGAAGGTTCCAGTCCGACAAGATGTCCCACTCCAAGGGCAGTGTGGGGAAGTCTGTAGAGCCCCAGTCCTTCAAGGATAAGGTTTCTTGCAAGTTGTTTTTTAGAGTGGCCCAGATCTCCAGGAGATGTTTCTTCTTGTCTTCAAAAATTCTTATGTTTCTTTCTTTCCAAATATTCCAGACCACTAGGCCCGGAATAACATCCTAGAGACGATTGATGATGGTGCTTTGGAAAGTATTCGGATCCCAGTTGGCAATAGTTTGTATAGTGTCTCCCCGGACCCTGTTGGTGCATTTGCAAATACAAGCCACTTTGTCCCAGATTTTTTTGGCCACGTCGCAAGAGTTCAGAAGATGATCAATGATTTTGGGGTGATTTTCGCACATGGTGCACCAATAAGGGCCTTGGATGCCCCTTCTATGAATATTGTCCCAAGTGAGAATACACATGTGGGCCAGGAACCAGAGGAATTAAGAGACTTTAGGCCAGAATTGTGATTCCCAAATTTTTTTCTAGATAGGATTAGGCTGTTCCTCCAGAGTGCCTGTGAGAAGGGAGTAGGATTCTTTAGTAGAGAAGGTTCCTGTTGGTAGATGTCCCCATATTAGAATGCCATGGCCTTGACTAAATCTCAGTTGTCTGGATTGAAGATCCTACCAAAATTTCTCAGTGCTTTCAGTCGTAACAGGGGAGTCCATAGGCGGGGCAGTTTCCACATACGGACTGTTCTGGAGTTGGAGGGAGTCCAGTAATCCTGAACCGCAAGGTGTTTATTGTTTTGATAGTGTTCCTAGATTTCCCATCTAAATATTTGATTATGGAAGCTTGGTAGTTGCTTCCACGATGCAAACCAAAATTTTGCTTGCAAACCATCTCTGACTTCCCAAAAGCTGTGTTGTTGAGTTAAGGCTCTTTGACAATTAGCTGCTTGCCAAATTAAGGATCCAAGGGGATCCTGGTCATAACGGATATGCATCTGAGATGGCCAGTCAAGTGCATATTTTCGGTTCCAGAGATGGCTCCAGGGGGATTCAGTGCTAGTGACCCATTTCAACCAGATTTTAGCAGAGAGGGCTTGATTGTTGATTTTTGGATCCCTGAGCCCTAGGCCTCCTTGTCTTTTTGGCATGCATACAGTGTTCCATTTGACGAGGGCCCACTTGCGGTTATTGTGGTTTCCCCCTAGAGAAAGGACTTTTGAAATTTTATCAACATTTTGAGGACCCACTTGGGATCAGCTAGGACCGAGAAGAGATAAAGGGGCATGGATTGAAGGACGGCTTTAAGGAGCACGATTCTACTGGGTAGGTTTAGGGAGCAGAAGGTCTAGGAGGATATTTTGCTTTCCCACTTGTCGAGAAGTTCTTTCTAGGAGGATTTCTTGATGGTTGAGTAAAAGAGAGGAGAACCAAGGTATTTGGAAGGGAGGGAGGAGACCGAGTAACCCAGGATGCACAAAATGTTTCTTTGAGTGATGGGGTCCATGTGAAAGAAGAAGAGATGATATTTTTCTAGGTTCACAGTGGTGCATGAGGATTCCGAGTAGATATGAAGAGTGCGCTTCAAGGTAATGGCTTCCTGGATAGAGGGGTTCCCAAAGAGTAAGTTGTCATCCACGAATTGTTGGTAGGCCGTGGGAGGGAAACCATGAAGGAAGATTCCACTGAGATAACCAGTTGAGATCTCAGCCTTAAGAATTCTTCCAAGTCCTTCGGCCATTAGGATGAAGAGGAAGGGGGAAAGAGGGTCTCCTTGAAAGATGCCTCTAGAAGGGGTGAAAGTGGCAAAGGGTTAACCATTGACGAGGATGGAGAAGAATGCAAATGAGGTTAGGGACATGACCCAGTTGGTCCATTCTTGGTAGAACCCAAAGGCAAGGAGCATTTTTTCCATGAAATCCGAAATGAGTTTATCAAAAGCTTTTGAGAGGTCCAGTTCGACCAGCATCCCAGGAGTCTTGGTCGTTTTCAGGGAATGAATCATTTCATGAGCTAGGATGAATCTATCCAGGATCTAGCGACCTTCCACATACCCAATTTGTTCCGGTGAGATGAGAATCGGAAGGAGAACTTTGAGACTATTGGCCACGACTTTGGTGAATATTTTATAAATGACGTTACAAAGGGAAATAGGAATGAACTTACTTGGGTTGGTGTCCGCTATTTCCTTAGGTATCAGGGTGATAAAGGTAGCATTCAGCGCAGGAAGGACCCATTTCTTTGTCATGGATTCCTCAATAACCTCTAAAATTTCTTTTTTTAGGAGGTCTGAGCAGTAGTGAAAGAAGTTGATGGTGAAGCCATTAGGTCTAGGGGCCTTGCCTTCCTCCATCTGGTTGATTGATGCCTCTACTTCAGCCATGGAGATTTCCTTCATGAGAGTGGCATTGTGATCCGCTATAAGAAGGGTAGGGATTTGGTTGGTTACCTGGCTGATGGCTTGAGTTCTATCATGATCTTCTTCGGTGAGAAAGTTTTGGATGTGATTGATGAGCTCCTGTTCTATTTCCTCTTGGTTGCAGACGTTGACTCCTTCTGCATATTTGATGGTGGCAATCTTGTTGTTCATCCTATGTTGAATGGTGGTTCGCAACTTGGATCTGAGTAGTTTGAGTTTCTGGTGTAGGATGGCCATTTTGGAGCGACCTTCCACCTTCATGTTGATCCACCAATTACGAATAGTGTCCTGAAAAGAGGTGTGAGTTAACAAAAAAATTTCAAAGCGAAAAGGGAAGAACTTTTTGTTACCCGAGTGCTGCTAATTGAGGGAGATCGGGTAGTGTTGTGAGCCAGCAGATGGAAGAACTGTTGTGGTGAGAAATCCTCCCATATCAACATCTTTTTTTTAGATGAGGAAGCGGTACATAAGGTATTCAATTTGTTGAGCTCCTCCTCTGTGGTTGTTACAAGTGAGGAATCCTTCAAAAGGTAAAGGATCAATGAGCCCAAAGTTGTAGATGCAATTTTTGAAGAGGGTATCTTCAGGGGACAGGAAGTGGCGCCCTCCTTTTTTTTTCCTGGAGGGAGGTGATCATGTTGAAGTCCCCCCAAGGATGAGTAGGGAGTTAGGATGTTGCTCGGTAAACCAAGAGATGTGATCTAGTAACTTCAATTTGAGAGATGGATTTTGAGGCCCATAGACATTCATAATCTGGCCGGTGAGGTTAGTGCCCAGGATATGAAAGGAGGCAAAAAGAGAGTGGGTCATGGAGGAAAATTCATTCGGGGTTAACAGAGAGGGGTTCTATACTATTGCAATTCCTCCAGAGGCTCCATTAGCATCAATCTCCATAGTTTGGCACCCTTTCCATAGTTTGGACATAAGAGAATGGAACGAATCGTTGGAGCATTTGGTTTCCTGTATGAAGATGACAGTGGTTGAATCTTGCATAATTTTGAGTTTTAACATACTAATCCAAGAGGATCATCTCATCATCGATCCGATTTTAAGTCTTCAAACAGTAGTTCAAAGGTTACCGTGGTAAAGACCTCTTTGACAACTTTCCGTTGATGCTTGTTTCATGCGAAACAACCTCTAGATGAAGAAGTTGTCAGCAGATGAAGTTTTGACAAGGAAGGTTAAAATGGTTAAAAATGGTTAAAAATGGTTAAAAAAATTATCCAAAGAGTTTAAAAAATGGTTAAAGAAGTTATGGTTTTGGAGCCATGGGAATCAAACCCAAGAAATTCACCAAGGCCACCATAAACTCCATTTACAAGCTATATGGTTCAATTGTTATTAAGTTTCATAAGCCCCATTTACAAACAATATGGTCCAAAGTTTATTAAGGTTGAACACTGTAAATATGGGGGCCATTCCAACACCGAGGCCCCATTACGTTTCAAATTATATGTTAGAAACCATAATATTGAACCATATT
Organism: Larix kaempferi; assembly: GCA_027924585.1. Lineage (NCBI taxonomy): Eukaryota > Viridiplantae > Streptophyta > Pinopsida > Pinales > Pinaceae > Larix > Larix kaempferi. The sequence goes on along the minus strand of BSBM01001051.1, from coordinate 14,800,584 downwards.
TTAACACCATATCAAATCGCCAACCATATCACATAACGTGGATCATAACATGGACCATATCCTTATCCTTAACCATAATATATGCGCCATATTAAAACTATATCATAACCATTTCAAATGCGGTTAATATATATTTGTGCCACCATACAACAAAATCGTGATATGGGAGAGGTCCATGGGTTTGAACCCGCGACCTCCTCCCATCCTTACAAGTGCTTTAATGAATGCACCACCAGCACCAATTGTTAAGAGATTCGGCATAATATATTTTTAAAGTTGAAGCGCCCAAAACCTATAAAAAAAACACAGAAAACCAAGCCATGACCATGTTCAGGTTTCGGAGTTCGGAGCATAGCAGAGCGAAGTTTTACACAGTCTGCAAGGAAAAGTATAGGCATGATCCCCAAGGTGTAGAGGCCATTAATAGGCGTGGATCCAGAGGCAGAATCCATACACAGAGTGCTATTTTGTCTTATTTGCAGTATTGTTGTCTCGAATTCTGTGCCAGAGGAGATCTCAGGAAAAGGTATTCGAGTTTATAATCGTTTTTCTTAGAATTTTGAGGCGAACACAGTGGTGTAGTCTGTTTCTGCATTTGACAGTCAAAACTTAGAAGTGTTTCTAGAACAATCGATTTGTAACCTTTGAAGACTTAATAAGATCGGTCTTCCCATTGGAGGCGGCCCAGAGACGTAGCCCAAGAAGGGTGAACTCTGTTATCATCTCTTGTCTTCATTTTTCTGTTTTGCATATCTCTTTTATGTGCTTTATGTGCTTCATCTATGCTCTTTAAATTGGTCATTTAATCCTTTTAATGGATTTTAGCATTTAAAAATTCACATGCAAATATTGGTTATAAATATCCTGGATAATTTTCAGATCAAGTTTGGTATCAGAGCAGCTTAACCATTGCATTGTGAGTTTGTTTATGTTAACAAGATCTAGGCTTCAAAGAGGTGAAGGAGAGCTTGAAGAGCTTGATCCTGATATTGGATCAAAAAGAAGGAAAATAGATTCAGAAAAAGGATATGATGGTACTTCTTCAATTATTTCTGAAGGGGATTTTCTTAAAGCTCTCATGAGGATGCAAATTATGGTGGAAGAACTTTACCAAGATAAGAAGAAGGGCGAACAAGGTGGTTTTATCATGGAAAAGGTAAAGAATAAGAAGGTGGTGAGGAACATCCTAAGTCTTCTCCATCATCACCATCTTTGCTTGATGGTTCTTTAAATGCCTCACTTGAACATAAAATTGATCTCAATATGCCTCAATTAAAGCTTGATATTAAGTTTGAGTTACCTAATCATAATGGAGAACTTAATGCTGAAACATTAGATAATTGGATCCGTCATATTGAAGTCTATTGTAGGATTCAAAAGTTTAATGAAGATAGCCTGAAAATTCAGTTAGCTTCTCTCCAACTTGGAGGGACCGCTCTCATATGGTGGGAGAGTAGAACTCAAAAGTATTTGGCCTCAAAAGGAAATATAATATCCTCTTGGCATGAATTGAAGTCAGCATTAAAGAATCAATTCCATCCATTGGGTTACATACAACAAGCAATGATGGATTGACAGAATCTGAGGCAAGGTAAGGGTCAAAGTGTGCAAGATTACAAACAAGAATTTCGAAAGAGAGCTTTAATTCTTGGTATACCTCTCTACACTCAAGAAATTATTCTCAAGTACATAGGTGGATTACATCATTATTTGCTTCATACAATACTTATGTTTAATCTTACTAACCTTGATGAGGTATGTGTGCAAGCTATGCATATTGAATCCAAAGGGGAGAGAGTTCATGATGTTTCTTCGGATGAATCCAGACAACCAAAGGAAGGCAAGGAAAAAGGGAAGAGAAAGCATACAACTACTGTGAAGAAAGGGGACACAAAGCTTTCATGTACTCATTGTCAAACAGATGGACATGATGCATAACATTGTTGGAATCTACATCCAGAAATGAAACCAAAGTGGTTTAAGGATCGAAAAGGGAAGAAAAAAGCTATGGTTATCGTTGAGGACCTTGGATTAGATTCCGAGGATGAGACTAAGATATCAATCATAGGTATGAAAGGTAAATCTATTGTTGGTAATGATTCTAACATTGGTTCTTCATGTGATTCTAATTCTAAAGATCATGACAGTTCTAAGGATAGAAAAAGGAATGCATTGTTTCAGATAAGGGTGATCACTAAACAAACCAAGATCAACATAGTCATAGATAGTGAATCTCAACCTAATATTATTTCAGAAGAAGTAGTTAAGCAATTGGGATTAATAACTAAACCACACAAGAAACCTTATCCATTAGGCTAGGTATGCAAAGATAAAAGATTACAAGTAACAAGACAATGTGATCTCAAGTTTGCAATTACATCCAAGTTTATAGATGAAGTTGAATTTGATGTGGTTCCACTAGATATCTGTGGAATAGTGTTGGGAAGCCCGTATTTATATGATCGAAAAGCAATATTCTATCGAGAACATAATCAGTATCATTTGTTTAAGGAAGGAATTGAGTAAATAGTACATTCACATTCATATAAAAATGACAGGTCATTGCGAACTACACCACAATTGAAAATGGTTGTTAATGCAAGTCAGAATTTGGCACTTATATCTATGCAATGTAAGGAAGAAAATAATCCTAAGCATGAAAAGGAAGTGCCATTGCATCACAATACACCTATTCTAGTTGATAATGTTCCTATGATAAAGCATAAGCATGATATGGATACAATCTCTTTCGCATGTTCAATGTTGATATTCAGCTTGCTACTGATCAGCAGTATATGGTTGGTTCCTACAATATTGAATGAAGATTTTGTTGAAAAAGGGGTTAATGTACTTAACAATGTATGTGCAGTGTTTATTGTTTTCATGTTGATTCAAATGTACAGGTTCCAAGAATGGACAAGTGAGACGAACATATCTTCACTTGATTGCAGAATGATTCCATGCTTTTGGTGGTACAAACACTTCTTAGTGGAGAGGTTTGATCCAGGAGGATCATCTCATCATCGATCATATTTTAAGTCTTCAAACAACAGTTCAAAGGTTACTGTGGTAAATATCTCTTCGACAGCTTTTTGTCGACGCTTGTTTCATGCGAAACGACCTCCGAATGAAGAAGTTGTCAGTAGATGAAGTTTCAACAAGGAAAGTTAAAATGGTTATAAATGGTTAAAAAAATGATACAAAGAGTTTAAAAAATGGTTAAAGAGGTTATGGTTTTGGAGTCATGGGAATCGAACCTAAGACCTTCACCAAGGCCACCATAAACTCCATTTACAAGCTATATGGTTCAATTGTTATTAAGGTTCATAAGCCCCATTTACAAACAATATGGTCCAAATTTTGTTAAGGTTGAACATTGTAGAAATGGGGGGGGGGCCAAGGGCATAGCCCTTGACCCCATGCCAACACCTAGGCCCCAATATGTTTCAAATTATATGTTAGAAACCATAATATTGAACCATATGTTAACACCATATCAAAGTTCCAACCATATCATATAGTGTGGATCATAACGTGGACCATATCCTTATCCTTAACCATAATATATGTGCCATATTAAAACTATATCATAACCATTTCAAACATGGTTAATATATATTTGTGCTACCATACAACAAAAGCGTGATATGGGAGAGGTCCACAGGTTTGAACCATCAAATCCTCCCATCCTTACAAGTGCTTTAACCAATGCGCCACCGGCACCAATTGTTAAGGGATTCGGCATAATATACTTTTAAAGTTGAAGTGCCCAGAACCTATAAAAAAACCATGGAAAACCAAGCCACGACCATGTTCAGATTTTGTAGTTCGGAGCATAGCAAAGTAAAGTTTTGCACAGTCTAGGAGGAAAATTACATGCACAATACCCAAGGCGTATAGGGCATTAATGAGCATGGATCCCGGGGTGGAATCCATACACAGGGTGCTATTTTTTCTTATTTGCGGGATTGTTGTCTTGAATTGCATTCCAGAGGAGATCTTAGGCAAAAGTATTTGAGTTTATACTCGTTTTTTCTCAGAATTTCAAGGCGGACGCAGTGGTGCAGTATGTTGTTGCATTTGATAGTCAGAACTCAGAAGTGTTTCCAGAACAGTCAATTTGTAACATTTGAAGACTTAATAATATCGGCCTTCCCATTGGAAGCGACCCAGAGACATAGCCCAAGAAGGGTGAACTCCATTATCAACTCTTGTCTTCATTTGTTTGGTTTGCATATCTCTTTTATGTGCTTTATGTGCTTTAGTTATGCTCTTTAAATTGGTCATTTAAGTTTTTTAATGGATTTTAGCATTTAAGCATTCACATGCAAATATTGGTTATAAAGATCATGGATAATTTTCAGATCACATACGTTGCTTAGTAGGTACGTTGAGCCCTCTCACATTGCAGGAGATTAATTGCATTGAGATGTTGGTTTATAGAGGGGAAGAACTCTGTTAGCTGGGTGTATTTCCCTGATTCCACCAGACGGGTTCCCAGCTGACTGATCCTTTGTAGATCAATTTTTCTTCCTCGCTTCTTGTTGTCTCGTTGTATTTTTTGTTTTTCTTTTTGAGGGAGATGGAGAACCCCCAATTTGAGGTGCTTTACCTTGTTCAGGGCTTCCTTCAATAACTGGATCTGCTTGGGTGGGGTGGTGTTGAAGGCTTTTCTTGTACAAGCATTTTCCATACCTAATATGTCTAGTTCTCCGAGCTCTAATTCTATCATTTCCTCATCCATAAGTATTTCAAGTCCTTGTGTACTCCCTTGTTTTTGTGGCACTTTCATAGAGGTTCCATGCTCCTCCATCGTTGCACCTTTGTTGGGCATGGGCCTGTCCTTAAGGCTTTCAAACATCTCAAGGGTTGAATTTTGGTACTGATCGGTGGTCATCTTGTTAATAGCTGGGTATTTTGCTTTTTTTTCCTTTGCTTCAGGGTTTTCTAGTTGTCCATCAAGAACTGTGATGCTATTGCTGGTAGTTGGATTGTTTGATTTTTTTTCCTCCGTGGGTGCTTTGTGATGATGTCGCCATTTATTTCCGTACTTCTGGAAACCCTCTTCATCCTTGTTTGCTGTTGGTGGACTGTTGTTGTTAAGATGACAGTCCCAGTGCAAGTGTCCATGTTCATGACATTTTCTACAACAAAATGGGACATGCTCATAGTCTAACGAATGTATCCATTTAGAGTCTTCGTGATTGAGGAAAATCGATTCGGGCAGAGATTTAGCTATGTGCATATAAAAGTAGATACGAGAATATGAAGTGTACTTATTGTTTCTTCTCTGCTCTTCCGGTCTGACATATGTGCCAAGTGTGTTTCTGATGTCTTTGAGCATGTCTTCATCCCAATATTCCTGTGGTAATGAGTACATGCGGATCCAGACCAATGCCCAGGTGAAATCCTCTCTGTTAGGGTTGAATTCCTCTGTCTAGTCCCGAAGGTATAAAATCACTGAATTAAAGAAGTAAGGGATTTCATCTTCAACTCTTTCTTTATCCTCCAGCCTATGGAAGATGATGCTAAGGAACCCTTTGGATCCCAGCTGCAAGTTGAAGTGAGCTTTGGGTTTCCATTTGTCCATCATTCATCCAAGAAGGGCTTTCTCTGTTGGCCAAAAACCAATGAACTTTCCTACCATGGCATGGTCCTTAAGTTTATGTGCTCTTGCATTGATGTGATCCACTAGAAGAGTGAGCTCTGGTATTTTCGTAGCTTTGGAAATGCACATAGTCGTTCCTATGGCCGGGATGGAGGTAGAGACATTATTCTGATTGTTCAGGGTTTCAGGGTATGGCAGAGGTACCTTGGTCATACCTACTTGTACAGATGCAGAAGGATTAGAAGAGGACGGTGCCGTGCAGGAGGGGCTACTGGCCCCTCCTAGTGGATCATCCATTGGCTATGCCAATGGTGCAGGAGCTGATAAGAGCAGGGAGATGTGACAGGGTGAAGCCAACGAGAGATGGTCAAAACCCTAGAGATAGCATGCGAGAAGGAATAGGTTCCTAAGATCCGAATATAATAAATCCTATCATGGCTCAACTGTCAAATTGGCACTAAGGACAACCATCACTAGCTACTGTCAACAAATGTGAGTTGAATCATTATCGTTATTCAAGGAAAACTACACCACTTGAAATAACCTGCTAGTGTTCTATAAAGGGGAATAGAATTCAAGTCATTAACATGTTTCCTTATGTCTGAGAAAGATGAGTTCTTATCCAATTAGAAGTTGTTCGAAGTGTTACTCCAATATCGATAATTGATTGAATTATCATCATGTTCCTTTTTTTCTTTTTTCTTTTTTAATTTTTTCATCTCCAGGTTAAATGGAGAGGGATGCACTCATAGGTAAAGGATACCAACGGAGAATATGCAAATTGCAAATGGGGGGTGGATTTGTGTTTAGATTATTTTCATTTATGGATGGTGGAGATGGCATACATACGATTTTGCAGCGTTTTCTAATCTTCAAAAAATAGCAGGAAATGAACGAAATTATCTGCAACACCTCTATAGTTGTTAGAATTGCAATTTCATATTTCAAAGTGGGGAGAGTTGGTGAGTGCCAAATTTAAGTTAAAATTTGTATTTTCATATTTGAAGGGATTTGAGAATCTAATTACACGATTAACGATAAACCTAGTAACTATCCCAACTTCTAATTATCGAGACAAAGACTCCAACAAGACCATCCTACTAATACTTTTGAATTCGAGGAAATGTATGTTGTTCTTGTCATCGTAATTATAAAATAAACTAACTAAAGTGGAATATTGTGAACCCCACTTTAAAATATTTTAAATGATGTTGAAAGATGATTAATTTAATCAGCAAATATCATTCAAATCAGAACACTACCATTATACTCTACTTTTTTGAAATGGACTAATTTCATATTTCAATTCTCAGTTGCACTTAAAATTCAAAATGAAAATCTTACAATGCTCACATATATAGGAGAGAGATATAGATAGTTGGGAATTCAAATAATCCTTATTACTTTATTGCAAGTCTTATTCATGTGCATTTTTCTTTTTGGTGTGTGTGTGTGTGTGTGAGAGAGAGAGAGAGAGAGTTCAATTTCCTCCCCACTTGGAAAAGGAAACAAAATCTTGATCCATTTACATTTATATCAATCATATTAACCACATCAACAAGGAGGATCATAGTTGTCTCTATAAATTACAAGCCAAAAAATCATCTTCTTACAACCCACAAAGGTTTTATTTGGAGTTGGATATGTGACTTCAAACTCTAACTCCATTTCATGTGTTAGTAGATGAACATGACTCACCAGATACTCTAGTATAGAATATTTAAAACATCAATATCCAATATATACACAAAATGTTATGTTTTGAATAGAGAAATACCCTTCCTCTAAGATCTATTAACTATTTCGAATGCAATGGAAACAATTAATTGTTACAAAAGTAAAGATGGAATTGATAAAATCTACTTGGTTCTCAAGAGAGAAAATAGTGAAAAATAGCCATAAATAGGATCTTGGAGCCGATATTGACAAAATGGAAAGTATGCTAAACACAATAAACAAGATATTTGATCTAAGCCTAACAAAATGGTCAACAAGCCCTCTTCTCCTCCAAATTTAGGGAAGCAAATAGAGTGATGATACAAACCGTTACACCAAAACCCCGAGGGAAGCAACTAGAGTGATGATACAAACCGTTACACCAAAACCCCGAGGTGTTAGTGAAGGCCGTCCATTAGGATCTTAACATCCCACCACGCTCCGCAGTCCAGACTCTGGGCTGGATGTGTGCCCGTACGGTGGTGTCCCCTTTGCGTCGTACGAGCCTCGGGCGAACACTGCAATGCCGATGTTGCCACCCGCTCTGTGACTTGAACTTGAGTGGAGGCTCTGATACCAAATGATACAAACCATTACACCAAAACCCCGAGGTGTTAGTGAAGGCCATCCATTAGGATCATAACAAGTGATTTGTGGGAGGTGAGCAATCAAAAGATGCTCTTCTTATAGCATGTAATAATGCTCAAGGAGGTTAAATGTGAAACTGTAGGGTAGGGGTAACACCATCACCAATCATGTAACATTAGTTGGCATGTCCTTGAAATGTGGCATAATTGTGTGTGAGAGAATGGATGAATGGTAAACCCATTGAAAATATTAATGGATAATGGACCCATAATGGCTTATTGAAGTGTGAGAAGATGGTTCCCCTCTAATGTGCCACTTAATGAATAATCAAGCTATTTTCTTAATTTAGTATCTTCATGCTTAACCCTAGGTTTAAGAAACAATAAAGATTTACTGAATAATCAAGCTATTTTCTTAATTTAGTATCTTCATGCTTAACCCTAGGTTTAAGAAACAATAAAGATTTACTTCATTCAATGTGACCCATCCACATTAGAAATATAAAGGAGAATATTCTTTATCTTTGGATAAAAACAGAAGATGTTGTGAAATTCTATGTCACAGCAGATCTAAAGATCTGAGGATACCTCACAAAGAAAGAATGAGTAGAAAATTTGAAGAAGAGTGAAAACTGCATTAAAAAAGAGAAGAAGAATAATAACGCAGCAGAATTCAGATAGGAGAAAAATAATATCACATGTTCCAATTATCAGTATAATAAAAAAATGATGTTACAATGGAGAGGATTCGAATCATGCAAGAGAATTCGAACCTCAGTTAGTTTAGCATAGGGATTATCACCACTGGAGTGCTCCGGAAGAATACCTCAGAAAGAAAGAATGAGTAGAAAATTTGAAGAAGAGTGAAAACTGCATTAAAAAAGAGAAGAAGAATAATAACGCAGCAGAATTCAGATAGGAGAAAAATAATATCACATGTTCCAATTATCAGTATAATAAAAAAATGATGTTACAATGGAGAGGATTCGAATCATGCAAGAGAATTCGAACCTTAGTTAGTTTAGCATAGGGATTATCACCACTGGAGTGCTCCGGAAGACTCAAAGTCAACTGAACTGAACCTAAAATCAGCTAGCTGAAGTCACAATCAATTAACTAACTAACAAGGGTGCAATAGTGAGTCTGTCATGCATTCTAGTCAGAAAAGGGCGCATGAGGCCACAATCAATGGCATCTGGAGCTCTAACCCCCCACAAGAGTCAGATAACTCAGGTGGAATGCACTAGAACACTCAGTAGGTTCCTATAAAATAGGGAATTGACTGAAGTGGTCCTAAAATAATGCATGTAGGGCTCATAAGGTAGTAGATGGATCCTGGATGACATCTGCACACCACTAGGGGGAAAATGACATCATCAACAACTAGAAAAAATAAATAATTATAGGTAGCTCAAGGATGGAGTATTGAAATATCCTAACACCCCCCCTTAATCCATACTTTTCATCCTGGGATCTGGTTACTAAGACCAAAGGTCACCCATACAATCAAATAAATGATAAAAAATAAATAATTGTCCATGAACCAAGGAAATGGGGGAAAAAATTATGGGAAAAATACCCCCCCTCAAAAAGAACAGTAGTATGGAACTCAAAGAACCTTCATGCTAAGCAGAGAAGGAAAAAAACTTCCTCAGTGAAAGCCTTTGCAAAATATTGGCAAGTTGCTCCTCTAATGTGTCTCCCACTGTGTAGAAGTTGTATTTGCCCAAACAAGTCTTTCAGGAACCCTTCTTGCTACTGGAGCAAATGGCTCATTGTGGTACAAATCATGAACCTTTGAGTACCTTTTTTCAGACAACCGATATTTTTTCCTCGTTGTAGATCCCCCATGGAAAGTCTCTCCAAGAGATTGTGGATCAAACCCCCTCATCATGCAACACCTCTCTAAGAGAATTGGATCTGCATGACATAGTGCAAGTTTTGCATGATACTGAGATCTGGTGGTTCTATGGTTAGATGGATCCCCAACTTTGTTCCTAGCAGCTACAAGGACTTTGTGTTCCCATATTTCCCTTGGGCATGGATTGGAGCATGTGTTGGATCTAGATCTGAATCTAAATCTCCTTGAACTTTATTATCAACATCAAGATCTTGATCCTCATTTTCATTAGAAGAGGTATCACTCTGATCTTCATCATATTTCAATGGGGTAGGCAGAGAGTATGGAAAAAAATGTGAGAATTCATATGACTTGGAGGCATGGTTTGCAAACCCTTTCGCAATAATCTTCTTATTGGAGACCTCTGCAATCTCAATTGTGTCAAGACTAAAGACCAATTTCTTCGGTGAACCTGTGTGAGTCATCTGATATACATACAACAAATTTTCCAACAAAGAAGGCACAAATAGAACATTATTTAACTTGCCACGCTCCATATGTATTATTCCCTTCCCTTCAGCAGAGATCTGAGAGTTGTCTCCCATGTGAATAATCGAACCATTTTTGAGATCTAGAGAAGAAAATAATTCTCTGGAGGAAACCATGTGCTTGGAGGCTCCTGAATCTATGAGGAGGGATTGTGATTTTGAAAATCCAGCCTTCAGTGCATGGAAACTATCATGACCATCAAACTCACTTCCAGAATCAGTCTCTCTTGCACCTTTTGAGAGGGAAATGTTGTGTTGTTCAAGAAGCTTGGTCATCTGATCTATCTTATTCTGCATGCAAGATATCTTTGGGTGGTTTCCTTTCTTGCAATAGGAACACTTGGATTTCTCAAATCCCTTATGTTTGTCCTTCTTCGAGCTATAGTTTCCTTATGATGGACTTGAATTGGCATTCTACTTGGGTTCATATTTCCTCTTATCCTTGCCTTTGTGATTCCCCTTCCCATTCACACTTTTTGCTTCTCCATCCATAAGAGCTTGATCTTTGGAAGCCTGCAAGACGCCCATCTGTATCATCTTTTCTTTTTCTTGGATGATATATTCAGTAAAAACATATAAGGATGGAATCTTCCAGGGATTGAAATTCGCCCAAAATGGAAGGCAGAGACAAAGATAGAGAACTCAGGACCTAGCTTACTCAGAATGGATAGCACCAGTTTCTCACCCTTCTTCTCAATGCCACACTGCTTACATTTCATAACCAATATTTGGATTTTTAAAAGAACTATTGAATGGTATCAAAACTTCTCAATTGTAGAGCAATCAACTCATTTTCTAGAATAGGGCCTCTTAACTCATCTTGTTTGGCGAAGAGGGTCTCTAACTTCAACCATAACTCTCTTGGAGTCTTCAATCCTTCGATGTGTAAGAGTATATCTCTAGAAATATGAATACACATGAAACCAAATGCTTCATCCAATCTATTCAGATACTTGGTTTTCTCCACAACTGATGTTGGTTTGGTATCCTTCCCCATTGTCACCCTGTACAATGATTTGTTTCGCAATACCATCTACATATCATCCCTCCAATCAAGAAAATTTAAGGGTGTCAAGATCCTAGGAGAGAAAGGAGAGTTCAAATTTTCCATTACAACTACTAGAGCGAATACAAGGTGAAACTGTTGCTACTGTAGAAAAACTGTTGCAACCGCAGAAAACTGCTGCTACTGCAGAAACCTGCTGCAACTGCAGAAAACTGTTGTAACTGCTGAAATTGTTGATGCACTCAAAAAATTTGAATAACCTTCAAAAACCTCTCAATAAGGAGGTAGACTACTAATTATCATTGTTTTAGGACAGTAGGCACTTTTATCCAAATCCTTCACACCTGGCTAGACCTCATTGGATTTCTCCAATGAATTCAATGCAATGGCACCAAGATTTGTTGTGGAAATCCATAGGCTTTCGTTGCACTACCGAAAGCAGCTGATCAACCTATTCGCTCAAATGGATCTGATACCATGTGAAATTATATGTTGTAGAAGATCTGAAGAGATAAGGATACCTCACAAAGAAAGAATGAGCAGAAAATTTGAAGAAGAGTGAAAACTACAGTAAAAAAGAGAAGAAGAAGAAGAATGCAGCAGAACTCAGATAGGAGCAGAATAATGTCACATGTTCCAATTATCACTATAATAAAAAATGATGTTACAATGGGGATAATTTGAATCATGCAGGAGAATTTGAACCTCAGTTGGTCTAGCATAGGGATTATCACCACTAGAGTGCTCCAAAAGACTCAAAGTCAATTGAAATGAACCTAAACTCAACTAACTGAAGTCAGAACCAATTAATTGACTAAGGAGGTCACAATAGCAAGTCTTTCATGCATGCCAGTCGAGAAAGGGCGCATGAGGACACAATCAGTGGCATCTGGAGCTCTAACCCCCCACAAGAGTAAGATAACTTAGGTGGACTGCAATGGAACACTCAGTAGGTTCCTATAAAATAGGGAATTGACTGAAGTGATCCTAAAATGATGCATGCAGGGCTCAGAAGGTGGTAGATGGATCCTGGATGACATCTTCACACCACTAGGGGGAAAATGACATCATCAACAACTAGAAAAAAAATAATGCTAGGTAGGTCAAGGACAGAGTATTGAAATATCCTAACGGATGTTGAATTAGAATTAAATACCACATTAAGTTGCAATAAATTCACTTAGAATTCGGCTATCAGGTAAATAAATTTAAACTTATTGTTTTTCTAGTCAAATAAATGTTGTAAGTGCCTTTTGCCAATTTAAGGGAGATTAAGTAAGCAAGAAAATGGCCTTTTATGCCAAATGCCTACATAAGAGAGCTATTTTCCACAAAACTTGGTTGTCCAGACAACTGCTTTTGGAAAACCCTCCTCTGCTCACTTATCCTCTGGTCATCATTTCTATCCACTTGTCCTGTGCTAGTTTATCACACGATGTCTTGCCCTCCTCTAAAGTCACAACCATTCCATTTATGTTATCCTTCTGAAATGGATCACGTTCCTTTCCAGATGCATATCTACCGACCTTTGATCAACTATTCCCCCATCGACTTCCTCAACTATCCTTAATTCTCCATAAGTGTATGGAACTTTGGTCGGAAACGTTGATCTCTTCTTTTTATGGGCGCTGGAAGATGCTTTTAAGGACTTATGGAAATGATTGATTGGAGCAACAATAAGAGAATGTTCAAGGTGGCAAGTTATTTGTCTAATGGGAGGAAGAGGCAGTGGATATCACTCCCCACCAAACACATGTGGAGAACATCCCCCCTCCCAAAATCAACTTCTATAAGCTCGAGTCTAGATTATTCTGATAACACTGGACTCACCACTAGATCAAAGCGAGTGTTCTTATCATCTAACTAATTAATTAAGGAACGTATATATTCATTGGTAAGGTTGGATTTGACCTTTTGCACTAGCTTCACCACTTATGACAAAGATCACTCACTCATATCTTTCAAAGTGGTTACAGCACATGGCCACACAAAGTCATTTCTGAAGAACTTGGAGGAATTTGAGGATGAATCCTCCTATAGGAATTAATGTTGAAAAGAAGTTTGATGTTCCATGCACCTAAAAATTCCATGACTTTCATCCAACATCTCCACACATGAGCAGAGAGAACTTCAAAGGATGTGCATTTATAAGTCAAATCAATATAAATGAATCTTTTAAGGTCCAGGTTTACTAGGTATCAAAATTCATCCCATCAAATGGCTCCAAGCCTATCTTGTCTTAAAAGTGGAATTAAAAAAATGCATGTCATTAAAAAATCCTAATCTTTATTTTAACCATTTTCTAATAGTGTGTGATTTGGATTAAAGCTTCGTTAATAGGTTTTTCCTACATACTACAAGTCAAACATTAATCCTGGCTAGTAGTTCTATGTAGCAAGTTACTCATTCAGGAAAAAATAATTATCTTCTATGTACCACTATCATTAGTGTCTTCATACAACTTATATATGAGTCATAGATTAGACAATCCCATATTGAACTATTTCACATCAGGCTGGGCTCCAATGCAAGATCATCCTCCGGCCAAATTCCAAATCATCCTCTACATGGAGTACTGTGATGAGACACCCTATTTGGAGATCACTAAAATTGCATATTTGCATGCAATCAACTCTCCCACATTAATTGCAATTTGCATCCCTAAATTCTTTAATTCCAATTTATGAAATTCCACCATTCCTCCCCAATGGGCCGACTCCCCTCATATAAATTTTGTTGCTACCATGGTTCTAGATGGTTTAACAATTAACATAGCACATATGAATCATCGACCAATACATGAGTTTCAGAGTTACAATCTTAAATAGAAGAAATATATAGATGGTGGTGCATATAACGAAGGATGAGATAGAAGAAGTGGGCTACAGGTTTGTAAGGATTTTATATTTTTGTGTTTGAAAGTGGGGTGGAAACCCATGAGGGGTAGATGTTGGCATTTACTATACACAGGAATCTAGGGTGTCGGAACTACCTCTCCCTAGGGCCAGGTTTAATATAAAAGTATAAATAGAGAGACGCGGTGGAGAGGTGACAAAAACATACAGTGTCCATTCCTCACAATAAATATGATTCCCCAAATCACCATTGATTTTATTTCTTGGTGTGAATCTTCTTTCTGTATTGATCTATGGAAAAAGAGGGTGTGAATTTCATTACCATAAACCAAGATTTAGGTGCTTGGGTTTGAAATAAACAAAGATTTCTAAGTTTGGGCATAAATTATTTATAAGCATGGATTCCTAAGTTGGGCACCAATGATTTCTATGCGGTGATTCAAGGTAGATGCTTATCCCTTTTGGGGAAGTGGTATCATCTGATTGTAGTGGTTTGTCATTTTTCATTTATATTTAGTGAATAATTTGTTGTTATTTCACATTAGTTATTAATCTATCATTAATTTTTATTTGTATATTTTTTATTTCATTGATTTAATATAGGGATAAATTATTGATAAATGTCACCTTTTGGTCATCCTAAGAAAGATAAAAAACAATTTTCACTTGATGATGCATTTGGCATTCTTCAACGCTCTAATCAGCCACGCTACTCTGGAAATGAAGTTTATGACCAACCACTTGAAGACCATGAATCTTCTTGAAGAGGAACCGACATCAAAGAGATCCGAAAGAGCATTCAATTCCAAATGGAGGACAAGATTTCCATGGGATTACATTATAAAATATTGTAATGGTGTTCAAAGGTTAAAGTGCTCATGGTGTGTAAAATTTAAAAGGGAAACTCCATTTGCTAAAGATGGAAGCACTACTCTTCAAGTCAGTGTTCTAAACATCCATGCAATATTAGAGAATCATAAATTTTCTTTGAAAGTTTTAGAGGGAGAAAGAAAATGAAGTACTCTTCCAATTACTAAACATGTAGAGCTAATGGTAGATGCTAAGAAGGAGAGAATTAATCATATCAATATATAATTGAAAACATGTATTTTGTTGCAATACATGATTTACCTTTAGAAGTATATAAGTCAATATGTGACTAGAATATGTATAAAAACACTCCTCACATGCCTCTAACAGATGAATACTCATCATATACAAACACACCAACTGGAAAAGAGTTTCTACCTGCTACTAAGGAGGTACATTAGAAAACATTAAAAGACGATATTTCTAACAACTCATTTTACTCAATTTGAATGATGAAAGTACTAATCGGAATATGGTGCAACATTTGATCATTTATATTACACATTTGACAAATGAAGGAAGAGGCCAATGTGATACAAAATTCATAAACTTGCTTCAAATTAGAGAAGGCACATCACAGTCTATGTCTGATGTTGTGACATCTCTTTTATCATAAATGGCATGTTATCCTCTGAGATGTTCCAAGATTGAATGGAACTATGCCAGGGCACGATTGGTTCAATTTTTAAATATTTAGAGCTTAATATTTTTAAAAGTGTAAATTATTTGTATTTCAAAATTTGCAGACACAGGGGACTTTGGACAAATTTGTTACTAGAGAGTTTTGTCCCAATGAATATTTAGAGTGTCAATAATTGCTTAAAAGGTATGATGGATGGGAAAATGATTGAATGCATGAATTTTGCAAGGTGCCTTTAGAAAAATATTAGACATTATTGGTGGAGAAAACATGCCGAACAATTAAGAATTCAATAGTTACAAACATATGTACTAAAAGAAATCTTGATTAAGTGCAGAAAAATAGCAGTTATGACATTCACATGTGAAACATAAAAAAAACTTCATTTAATATTCCATAAGCAAGAATCCATGAGAGATAAGGGGTCACCTATATGAAATCTCTATCCATAACATACTACTCAAACACATACACATTCATACCATGAATTTGGTGTAAAATCAGGTTGCTCAAAGCTTTTATTAGATCAAGAGAGATTTATAGAAGTAGGAGTAGCTTTGGAATTACATAAAGAGAAACAACCAAGGAGAGAAGATTACATGCTGACATACATCGAATTATGAGTCTCAGAGGCTTCCTTTAATGAATAACATTCCTTTAGTCTAGAGTATCAAAATTGATCTTGCAACTCTCCAAAAATTGCAAGATCCTTGAATTCAAATTCAAATTCTCTTTATATAGAAGGGAGTCATTCTTGTTATTGTTTTTCCCCTTTCTTGAAACTGCCATGTTTTTGCTTAATTCCCAAAACTACTTTCTCTTCAGTCTCTTACAACTTTTTTGTTTAGTTTAGTGTTCGAGCTACCTAACTTCCTCTCTTTCTTTAATCCCCCCTGAGACGAACCATGCTGTGGTGACCCCAAATTCTTATTTTTCTTATCTTACCCATCCAAGCAGAATCACAAATTATTTATGTGTACATAGACAAAGATTTTCACAACATCCAGAATTTTCCATTAGGCCAAGAAACTTATTATAGAAACAGCGATAGACTAACTGCAAAACCATTCTTCGATTACCCATCAAGGTCCACTATCAACGCTTCCATTTGGGCCTTCATTTTTTACCCATCGATACAAATCTATGAAATCTTTCCACGTGTCACATTATGATTGGATGTCGGTCTATCTTTTGAGTCTTTCCATTGTGATCACCTATTGTGCACACCAATACAAAAATCTAATGTGATGATGCGTGTCCTCTTTGGGGCTTCTCCATCAGCCATTAAAATCTGTTAGAAGTCTAATGACAACCATCAACTGCTTCCACTTATCATCACGTGGGGTTCCTTGGTTGATCCTTCCCTTAGGATTGCTTGTTTTCAACTCCACTACAGATCTAGTGACGACTAATCAGTTGCTGCCACTTGTCATTGTGTGGGGTTCCTCAATCAACCCTTCCCTTAGACCTACTTGTTTTCAAATCCAATGTGGGTCCAATGATGACCAGTCGACTGCTTCCACTTGTGGGGTTCCTCAATTGGACCTTCCCTTAGGACTACATGTTTTTGGCTTCACTGAGGATCCAACGATGGCCAATCATCTGCTACCACTTGTCATCACGTGGGGTTCCTTAGTCAGGCCTTCCCTTAGGCCTTCTTGTTTTGCACTGCATTATGGGTCCAGTGGTGACCAATCAATTATTGCCCCTTGTCATCACATGGGGTTACTCAGTTAGGCCTTCCCACAGGGGGTTCACTCAGAGAACTTGTTACATAGCACGTCCGTTCATAAGATATTAAAGAATATCCCTAATTTCACTAAATATTGGAAAATGCTTCCTAAAATTGTATTGTTGAACCCCCTCCCAATATACGTTTCCAATTAAGAAAACCCCTAGTTTCATCATATATTGTAGGTATCCATTTTTATCAACCCATTTTTAATACCCCCTTTATATCATATTATCAATTTGTAACAAATAGGAGCCCTAACGCATTTTAGTATAAGCATTTGGAATAGTAAATATCCTTAACATTGTGTAAAACTTTGAGACAAAGTATTGATTCTGCAAGAATTTGGGTTAGGTTTGGTTTAAAATGAGGCAACACCGAAGGCATCTTGGTCTATTTAAAATGGAGCAAAACTCATGCCAAACTCATGGTACTTGGATAGTATGAAACTCAAGATACCTTGAAATTTTGGTTGGTTCAACCTTTTCTTTACCCACCTATGAAGGAGAAGGAACATTTCTACTAGTTAATTGGAAGTAATGCAATAAACAACAATTAAAATTGTCAATGGGTTTTGGTTAGTTGGTAAAGCAGACTTGTTTCATACCCACCAAGGTTCAAATCCTACATAAAAAAAATTCACCCCTTGGGGACATTTCACATCATTAGGGCCAAGGGACATGTGCAAATTTTGATTATTACGTGCAAAACGAAATTAGATATTCCATATCCCACCAAGGTTTAAATCCCATGGAGACACATTTCACCCCTTGCATACCATGTCACATAGTTGGGGCCACCCCTCATGGAGCATTTTATGTGGTTGGGATCATTGAAACAACTGCAACATGTTAATGCATCCAACAATCTATGAGGGAGGAGGGATATTGATTATTGAGTGCAATGTAGTACAAAAATATTAGATACATAAAAAGGTGTTGGTTAGTAGGTAAGGTGTTTCATACCTCTAACAGGGCCCAACATGGTTCGTATCATAAGGTAAGGTATGTTTCACCCCTTCTCACCCGTTTAATGTTCCTAGGGCTAGGAGGTAGATCATACTTCCACCAACATTCAAATCATATGAAGATGTGTTCCACCTCTTCACAGTCATTTAATGTGGTTGAGACAAGTGTAATACGTAATCAAATTGGACATGATATAATACAAAATGATAGCTTCTTAGACAAAGGAATCCATCTTGCAAGAGTGTTGCAAGTCACCAACACTCCATTGCAATACTTCCTATAATGGGGAAGAGCATGGATGTTTTTAAGAAGCATTTTGAAAAAAATGAAAATATAAATATAAACTAGCCAAATGATCCATGGTATGGTACAAGCATACTTAATGCTTGGTCTGGTGCAAAGTTCAAAGCTTCCAGCCCCTTTTAAAGTGAGTTTATACCGTCCTAATGCAATGTTGGATGGTTGTATCTCCCTTCCCAACAGATCAATTGAAAGAAAAATTTACTTGAAAAGGACCTAATATTTTAGAATTTAATAAAAAATCAGAACTCGCTCTCTTTCTTTTTAATAGAGTCTTTTACAATTGTTGAGCGTTCTTTAGAACTCATCAGTGCTCTTTTCCTCTTCTATTTATTCAACAAAGACATCCACATCATCATCATCCTCGTCCTTGTCCTTGAAATGGGGAGGGGTCATTTACTACATTAAATAGACATAGCCTCACCATCACTACCACTAAATATCATATTGCAATCTCAAACCAACAAAAAAGCACAGAAAACAATTCCTGCGAGATCAAACATAAAATCACATTTGATAGTTAACTCTCCCCTTGGAATTGAGCACTAATGCCTTCCCAAAAAAACTATGAGTGGAAAAAATACTTTAGCCAATCCATTAATTCTCAAGAGATCAAAATTTGTATAAACAAACAATACCAGTTAAAGGGGTACATTGGGGCTAGTAGGGAATTGATATGCTTGTACTAACGAGAGGCATCGATGTTCTAGGATTTAGCTGCCTTTCTAAGTGCACAATATACACATATGCCATATTTTGATGCTTGATACCTACTCAATAAAACAAACCAATCTAGCATTTAAGAATTGAAAAGAAATCAAAGAAAGGGGCTAGAAGTAGAATTTAATTTACCCAGAAATGTAACTTCGTGTGAGTAGGAACTAATCCAACCCATGATTTGGAGGTATGAATTGAGCCCATGATTTGGAGGTATGAATCCATACCATGATTTGGAGGTTATTGCTCATCCCACCCAAATAAAATAAACCCTAACATTTATATTACCATGTCAAGTTAAAAAAAACCCTTGACCCCTTAATATGAGGCAGTATATTTTTGAGGTTTTTAGGAGTATTCAAACCCCCAATATGAATGGACGTGATATGATATTGCCTCACTAGTGAACCCCCCGTGGGCCTTCCCTTAGGCCTTCTTATTTTCAACTTTGTTGTACTTCAAGTGATGATCAATCAGTTCTTTCCACTTGTTTCTCTTTCAGACTTCTCTAGTGTAAGAGTTTCAAAATGAACACCATGTTTTCAACTCCAATACAAGATATCGACATCCAATCACATTTTTCCATGTGTCCATATCCGGTACGCTATCGGAGTTCATTTTTTGGGCCTCCTCCTAGGTTCCACAATTGTTACCTTCGCTTTTCAACAGCAATGACCAGTTGACATCTACCACTTGTCATCCATGTAGGGTTCCTCAATCGGGCCTTCCCTTCAGAAACACATCTACACAACTCCGATGCACAAGGTCTATTACACTATAACACTTGGTCAGTTGGGCATTCCCATGACCATGCTTTCTTTCAACCCCAAGTTGATTCCTCCAATGCCTACTCTATTGCTGCAACATGTTGTCTTTTGACAGGATATCAACCTAGTTCTACCAAGACTTCAGACCACACAAAAAACTTGACACTTAACCAAATTTTATTTAGTCGAGGTATCTAATAAAGCAGTTTTGATGCAACTGCAAATATGAGATTTAACTTAGTAGGTGAAAACTTGAATAATGAACAAGAATAAGCACAACACCATTACTTTAGCTCACAAAATTTCTAGTATGGGTCACCCCACTGCCTCATTGTATGAATGGGTGTTGATATGACTAAGAAGACCTAGAGACTTGTTATTGCAACACTTTAATTGTGCCAACGTGACTTGATTTTAGATCATGTTCCTTCGTTCTCACCTTTTTAGCTTCATGGTAGCCCTTTAAAGCTCTGCAAGTTGAATTTTTCCCTTGTGATGAAGGGACCTATCCTTGATAAAGTTAGTTGGATTTTGATATGATGGGGCTTCATCGATGAGGGGTATTCATGAAGTTTTATCTACTAATCCTTGTCAACACATTCCTCATTTATTAGATATCCATTACATAGATCATCGAGAAGCATTAACAACAAATGGTGCTTCATCTTATTTTCCAGAGTTGCAAGGTATTGATAATTTTGCAAACAAAGTTTATTCATGGCTTGGAAAATATGCTAAAAGACATGGAGAATTAAAGATCTCATGGATTCATTTCAAATCACAAGGTTTAAGTGTTAAAAATTCATCACATTAGGTGGCTCTCTAGAGGCAAAGTCATGGAAATACTTGTTAAGCTCATGCTCACTTTGTTAAGAGAATGGGAGTTAGCTCAAGGGGGTCATTGAAAGACTTGTTAAGCTCATGCTCATTTTGTTAAGAGACTAGGAGTTAGCTCTAGGGGTTCACTCTGTGAACCTACGACATAGTGCATGCGTTCATAGGATAGTAAAGAATACCCCTAATTACACTACATATTGAGGATTTCCTCCAAAACAAAATTGTTGATCCCCCCTCCCAATACACCTTTACAATTTAATAAAACCCATATTTTCACTAGATATCCTAGGTTTCCACTTTTTTCATGAAATTTTTAATACCCCTTTTTTTATTTTTACCCTCATTATGGTGACATGACACAACTCATAACTCCTCGAAACCTTGCAAGGTTAAATACAAAATCTTAGTGAGAGAAAATATTTCAAGATGGGGAACAACCCCCTAAACACATGTTAACTTCATTCACAATCATTATATACAATCAACTTCACATCATATTCAATCACAAATCATACATATTCAAACATCACTCTAATTCCAAACACAATTGGATCCACACCACCTTCACAAAGATGATACTTATTCAAACACTAATATGAATTCACATACAATCT
This sequence comes from Larix kaempferi, assembly GCA_027924585.1. Classification (NCBI taxonomy): domain Eukaryota; kingdom Viridiplantae; phylum Streptophyta; class Pinopsida; order Pinales; family Pinaceae; genus Larix; species Larix kaempferi. The sequence goes on along the minus strand of BSBM01001051.1, from coordinate 14,778,979 downwards.
AACTTATACAGACTTTAGACATAGAGTACCTATTCAACCCACTACATGATTATAGACCCCCCTGGTTTCTACATGTTTTTAATATATTAAAAATACCCCTTGACCCTTATATATTAGGAAATATATTTCTTCCATATTTAAGAGTACTAAATCCCGCAATATGAACTCACGTGTTATAATATTTCCTACTTAGTGAACCCCCATGGGAGTTAGGGGAGAAAAACATCTATGAGTTAGCCACAATATTTCAAGCGTAATTTTGCATCCATTTATTTTCATATGTGCTTATTGAGTTAAATAAGTTGAATCAAAAGTTTCAAGAAGATCACATCAACATTACATCTATTGGAACTACTTTGGATGTTACTATTAGATTGCTTCATAAGTGATCTTTAAGAGACACATTTGGGGTAGGTGAAATAAACTATCATCTTTTAAAAGTAAAATACAACAAATAACTCTTGAGTTTGCATATTGCACAGGTATGGTACATGTACATGCATTGATGTTTGAAAGTTTTCCCAAGTCACAAAAATCGGGTACACTAGGTGATTGCATTATGTTGGGAAATTTTTTTTTAATGAAGGTGATTGACTCTCTAAATGTAAGGTTCACAAATGTACCTATATTTAATGCAACTAAGTTTTTTAGTCCTTTTATTTATTATGATGATATGGATGATAGAGACTCTTGAACAAGAATATGGCTAACTTGTTTATGTGAGAAATTTAGTGTTGGGGACTCACCTATTGTGGATAGTGTTAAATGTTTAAGTGAAATGTATGAATTTATTTGTACTGTTTATAGATCATACCCAAAAAAACATAAGTTTGGAGCCCTAGGATCTATCTAGATCTAAACATGAATGGGTTGAAGGATTTCTTTATATGATGCAACTATGGCAAGTTATTCTTGTTATTCCAGCTAACACAACAATATGTGAAAAAGGATTCTCAAAATTAAGTCAGATAAAAAATGATGATAGATAAATCATTTCTTTAGAAACATTAGATATGTTAATGTTTCTCTCTGGCTCTCTCACTACATCTCATGCTCTAAACAAGGTAGATTGGAATGATATTTATGATGTATGGAAACATATGAAAGTTAGAAAGCTCCTTCCATTAGGAAAATAGATTCATATCTCAGACGATCTAAGATCTAGTAATTTTTAAGAATGTGAATGTAAGCTTCGATCTTTATTATTATGGTTGGATTACCCTATAGAACACTTGGAAGAACCACTCCTTCTTTGTTTGAAGTTTTTGTTACAAAAGACATGGAAATGTGGTAGATAAATTCTTGAACTTTTTGGGAAAGACGTATAGTTCCAAATCTCACCTTAAAATTACAAAAAATAGTCTTTTGGGGGTTATGTTGGTTTTAGGATAGGAGTTGGGGATAGATGGAATATGATGGATAAAAACACTCAAATATATGTTTATTTTGGAGAGAGAATGTACTATTTCATTTTGAAAAGAATTCAATACAATTTAAAAAGTTTGTATTCAAACAATGTCTATTCTCGATGTGATAATTATGGGTTTATTGATTTCTTTAGTGGCATAAATTTGATTGAAAATGTAATATTTTATTTAACACATTTTTTTATGAAGTGTGTAGTTAATTTATTGTTGTCAATTGAAGTGTAATTTTTTTAAGCTTTTCATCATAGAAAGAAAGCATGAATATATACCCTTCTAACTAAAATTAAGACCAACCCTTCAATTTCATCACCACTCCAAGAGATGTCCAGAGGTGAAGCACACATAGTTACTAACAATTGCATCTAGTCTCAATCACTCCTTGAAATTATAGAAATCTTGAACCTAGGGATATGAGTATTCAACATGAGGAGGGAACTTGGGTGAGGCAAATTCCTCCAGACACAAGACTGATAATAGCTTTAAGTGTAGGGTTAGATCTACATTAAAATAACTATCTTACTATGAAATGGTGAGTTCCAATGTCAGAAATGAAACAATTAACACAAATTTCTTAAGATCTTTAATCAATTACCAAGCATTTCTCAAGATTTAAACCATCATAAACACATCTCATATGGAAGGAAACTTGAATCATTTCATATTAAGCTAGAGAAGAAAGTACATATCTACCATGGAGCTTGATGTGCATCCTTCTTCCTTTGCAATGAGATATCCTTTCTCCACCATTTCTTTTGATGAAGTTGAGCTTTCCAATCTTTAGAATCTCTCTAGCATGCCTTTTCTCTTCCTTTGTCCTCCTTTACATGCCCCAAATGCATTTGTTTTATAGCATTGGGAAATGGGCTCTCAAGTTTCTCTTTTCAATGTGGGATTATCCCTTTTCATGTTTTTTGATTATTTTCTCTCAAAAACCCACTTTCCATAGTATTTTTAGGAGTTTTTCACAACTTTAGCATATTTAAGTATAATTAATGCACTTTTGTGCATTTCTTCTCATTGTTGACTGATGGAGACTAGATTTAAGCCTTCAATTGAGTAGTTCAATCACTAGACCTTGTATCTTTAGGCTCCTTCTTTCTTCACTCAATCCTTCCAGTTATGGAAGTAGTGATTAGATCAAAGAGGACTATTCTCTTATTTACTTGTTTTATGTCTTCATGTTGCGGGCGCATAGTAAAAATATGCTTCTGCCTTCACTTTGTTAAGGGTGTTAATTTGATTGTTAATAAAGACAAACTAAAACCCTAGTTCCCCCTCTAGCCATCTCCACACATCCATCGAAAAATTGTGAACTTCCCATCCCATCACACAGGAAGTGGCTAAATCCCATACAAAACAAAACCCTCCACATCTCAGCCATGTAACCTACACTGATAACGAATAAAGAATAATATTAAATATCACTTACATACATGCGTACGCTTTACTGCTTATTGAATACCAGAGAAACTTACCTGAACCACCAGTGGTGGAATTCCCACATATCAATGTCGTCCTTATAGAGAAAATTCTTCCATGTCTTGCAAGGCTTCTGGACACAATGGAACTTGTCGATGGTCAAATCCGTTGAAGTTTCGACAAAGATGACCCCCTCTCCATTTCCCATGACCTTTGACATGCCATTGCTTTTGTTTTGCACACCACGTGATCTTCTTAGTATTCCTTACAAAGGATAATAGAAAACCAAAGCTTTAGAGAGTGTAGACCTCATGGACTCCACAAAATCCTCAATCACATTATCTCTGAGTCTTCTTGTTTTGCTTATATTTTTAAGCTAAATCAAATAGATGATTTCATTGGTTAATTGGGTTGTAGGATTCCATCTTTTTAAAGTTGGTTGTAGTTTTTTACATGTTTTTCATAATGACTATTAACAAGCTAATTCTTAATTTACAACTTAATTCATAATTTATTTAAATTACATAATTATGTTATATGCAAAATTGTTTGAAAAAAACAAACATTGTCATGCCATGAAGTTATTGATGTGTACAAAAAAAAATTATTTTAAATGTTTTTTTCATATTCTTACATCAAAATATATATATATATATATATATAATTAATTTGAATCCTTACTTTTATGAGAATTTACTCCCTCTTTTTCAAAACCCATAAATCTTTTACCAATTTCAAATCATGATAGAAGATCATTATCAAGATAATCTACCCCTCTAATAAGATACTCACTAGAATATTTTTATAATTAACATCATTAAATTGAAAATAATTTTATAGTTAACATCATTGAAAACTCCCTAGCATTGCCATATCCCTTTATGCTAGTATGCAGAAATAATGTTTGTTTCACCAAACTATATATGTACACCTCAATTATTGTTTATGGTAGGTATAGACCGACTGTACTGACAAAAACAAAAACATGCATGGTTGAGAGTGCTTGCTCCAGATTACAGATAACACTCTAACTTCATCCTTCAAATGATTGTATATTATATTTCCACGCCTTGCCCTATATGCACCACTCTTAATTTCGTAGATGTTTCCATAGACATTGTGCGATGGGTGCACTTCCACCTCATCTTCTTCTCCTTCCCTCGCTCGGAATCGGCCATCTCGTTCCTTTCACAGAGCTCGCCAAAAGGCTGGGTGCCCGAGGGTTTCTCGTCTCATTCTTCGTTTCCTCTTCTCATGACCTCTCCATTGCAAGAAACAAGATCGCAGACGCAGACAATATTCGCATTGTAGAGCTCCATCTTTCCCACCAGATAAATGCCGAATCCCAAGGCAGTGACAGCAAAATTATCCATAATAATAAACATCCATAAATATAATAATGAAATTATCCATAAATTTAAAATATATATATAATTTTCTATAAACTATATTCTTTATAAAATTTATGCGAACTAATATTAACCACCTGAATAATGGTTTTAAAAAAATCCAAAATAATTACATATAGATTTTAAAGGAAATAACATTTAAAATATATAATATAAGTTGTTAGACCTTTTATATATAAACAACTTTTCCTATAATTCAAATATTCTTTTAAAAGCCTAGCCCTTTCCATGCATCTTACATTAAAGTTGAACAACTTTTCATGCTAAAACATTTTTGAGTTTTCTAACCCCAATATTCAAGTTAATATTGTTTCCTCATATCGTATGAGGATTATACTTTTAATTCTAACCATAAAGATCTATCTTGTGGGATGATTTATTGGATGGTTGCGTAGGGTTGTTTTTCTCATTAGATTCTAAATTATTGATAGTAGCTATTGGATGTGACCTCTCCATGATGTTTTGATTTTTATATTCTCTCCTCTTAGTGACATGGCATGCTTGGAGTAATTTTTTGAGTAATTATCTAACACTTTGTGTATTCATGGAATGGGAACCCATCAACTTAGGGTCTCCCTAAGTTTTAAGGTGTTAATAGTTGCTCGTTGATGAAGTATTGCCTATGGAATGAAATGATGTATGGGACAGTGGTGCATTTCACTCATATACCACTTTATCATGGCATATTGATCACCCCTTGATGGAGCGCCCTAGCCTTGTTGGGTTAATTTGATATCTTGATGACATGGACTACCACTTTTGATGGAGCGCTTGGCTTGTATGCATGATTTGATGAAATGTGGAGGCCTTATATTGGAGTACCCGTGCTCATTTGATGTGATTAACAGTTAGACATGGATTGTTATTGGTTTTCGTTGGAACATCCTCCCCTCTAGCACATATTTTGAGGCATAACACACATCTTTTCTTGGACACCCTTGCTTCTTGGCATTTCAATGGCATATTGGCATGGTTGATCATATTTTCTAGTAGATCAATGCCTTGATATTCTCTCTTGGCACATATTTTGATGCATGGTCATAATTTGTTTCTTGAAGAAGGGGGCATCCCCTCCTCATGGATGATTTGGTGGTGCTTGAGTAATCCTAATCTAGGAAATCCTCGCTTGAGTTGGAGAAGAGACAACATAAAAAAAAGAAGAGGCTTTGGTGTGGCGACATTGACACCCTTAATTTCATCAAAACCACATCTTAAGCTTTAAGACTTTATCTCTAAGAATGTGAGTTTAAGTGATAACAAATATAAACATCATTAAAAAGTGTATAACAGAATTATAATTCCAACACCACTTTTAAAATTCAATTTGCTAGCTACTTAAATATAACTTTTAATTCAATTTGCTGTCTAGTTAATTTGGGTTTACATATTCTAATATTCTAATGAATCACACAAATATGATAAAGAATACTTTTCAACTTCTTAATACATCAATCATCACTTGAGGAACCATTTTTCAAACTTGTTGTCTTATTAGATATTTGCGAGTGACACGAGGTGAAATATAGAGTAGTTGAAGAACGGACTTAACGAATGAGAAAAGTAGTTGAACCATTGACTTAATGAATGAGAAAAGTAGTTGAACCATTGACTTAATGAAAGAGAAAAGTAGTTGGAGGAGAAAAGTAGTTGAACCATTGACTTAATGAAAGAGAAAGTGTTAGCCTTTTAATATAAAAATTATATAAATCTTTATCAAGAAATTGTATATTAGTTGGCATTGGATTTAGGTGAGTATGTAGAACAAATTCAAGCTTTGCTCGACCTTTTTTTAAGATTGGTTATTGAAATTTATAAAAGCATATTAAAATCAATGATTAATAGTTTATAGAGATATAAGGTGAGCTAATTTGAGATTTCACATAAATTAATTTAAGTGATTTTCAAAAAAATATAATTTTTATATAATTTTGTTTTCATAAAAAGACTGATGAGCATTGTTATAATGTCATTAATGTTAGAAGAATTAGTAAATAATTATGTATGATTAATTATTTATATATTTATGAAAATATATAAATATAATATATAATATATAATATAAAATTTGAAAATAAATTAAAAAATTCTAAAATGTTTAATAGAGTAAATATGTTTTATTGTTTGATTTCATTAATAAAGAAAACAAGACTTTACTCTCATTTAATGATATGTGTTTTTTATATTTAATATAAAACCGGTAAGAATTTAAATTCCAACCTTATTGCATTCCATATGAATAAATGATGATATCTAGTTTAGTATAATTCATTTCTAATAACATTTAGTTATATATATATATATATATATATTGTAATTTTTATTATAAACATGAAAATATGTTTTAACCTATTTAAAAAAAATTAAAAATATATCATAATATTTTTTTTAATAATATTTACTTGATTTGTGATATGATTTAATTTAAAATAAAAATCATAGTTATAATGTAGGACCAGAACAGTTTTAATGCTTTGATATTATGTTTTAATATATTAAATATATTATTAAATTAAAATAATTATATTTAAATTTATTTTTCATTTCTAAGAAATGTATTATAATATTTATTATCTAAATATTTTGTTTTAATTTGAGATATGGAAATCAACATTTGAGTGATTATTTGTATTAATTGTTTTGATTTGAGATATGAAAATCTACATTTGAGTGTTTATTTGTGTTAATCATTTGAAATTGACCAAGCTTATAAATTGGTTTTAAGCTAAAAATTAAAAAGTATATGGTTCTATAACCGTTTAAAAATTTTCAAAATTATGGAACATGATTTTTGGAGAAACCTTTTTATGGAGATTCTAAGTTATAAAATTTAAAAAAAAAATGATCTTAAATATTTTAATTTCTACTAATTTGTCTAAAAATTCACCATTATAAAAAATGAATTTCAAAATTTATCATTATAAAAAATGGAGTAATTTGAGTACCCAATATCATATACCAAAAATTTGTAAAAACCTGAATAATTGTTTGCATTCTACAATTTGTTTACATTGATATGATGGTAATTTTTCACACAAAAGGTTTAGAAGAATTTTTCTTTTAGGTGTAATAAGATTAAAAAAGTAAAAAATTATACCTTTAAAAACTGAATCCCTCTTAATACTTGATAGATATAAGTTTTAGATGGATTTATGCTATAAAAAAATTAAGTGTGTAAGAATTCAAACCATATATAAAAATTTCAACTATAACATCATTTACAATAAGCTATATATTTTAGAACTAAAAATAACAAAATCTCATCTATAATAAATAATAGACTTGAGTGTAATTCACTAGTGACATAATTTTATATCGACAAAATCTCTTTCCATACTTTTAAGATATCTCTCCTCCATACACACATATAGTTTAAAGAGAAATTGCGGTGAGAGGAAAATTTAGTGGTTAAAATAAAACTAAGATACTATAAGGAGGTCATTAAACCTAATTTGAAAGATCAGAAATATCTCTCAGTAACTAGTTCAAAGAAGAAAATTAATATAGCTGAGATTAGAATGAACTCCCATGAGCTTCATAGTGGAACAAGGCATTGGTCTATTCCCAAAACTCCATGTGCGGAGAGGGTTTGCATCTTTGTGAGTCTATGAGCGTTGAGGATGAAAATCACTTTCTCTTAGAGTGCCATGCTTACACCCACATTAGATATGAGTTTCATAATATTTGATACAATACAAAACGTTCTAACCTCCTAACTTGTGAAAACTATAGAGAGCTTGGAAAGCTTCTTACTAAGCTTTTTGAGCATAGGAACAAAAGTTTAAAGCAAACCAAGTAATAACCTTCTTAAGGTACGATAGACCAAAGTTGGTCTCAGTGGTCGTTAATCATCATCATCATAAACCTACGTCTATTTTTTTTAATAATATCATACTATTTATTTTAATAATACTTACTTGATGTAATTTAAAATAAAAATCATAATTGTAATTTAGGGGTAGAAGAATTTTGTGTTTTGATATTATGTTTAATATATTAAAAGTTAGTTTAATATATTAATATGTTTAATGCTTTGTCAACATGCTCCTCGTTTATTAGATATCCACTGCATAGATCATCGAGAAACATTAACAACAAATGGTGCTTCATCTTATTTTCCAAAGTTTCAAGCTATTGATAAGTTTGCAAACAAAGTTTATTCATGGCTTGGAAAATATGCTAAAAGACATGGAGAATTAAAGAGCTCATGGATTCATTTCAAATCACAAGGTTAAACTATTAAAAATTTATCACATTAGGTAGCTCTCTATAGGAAAATTCATGGAAAGACTTGTTAATATCATGCTCGCTTTCTTAAGAGAATGGGAATTAGCTCGAGGGGGTCATTGAAAGACTTGTTAAGCTCATGCTCGCCTTGTTAAGAGACTAGGATTTACTCAAGGGGTTCACTCTGTGAACCTATGACATAGTGCATGCATTCATAGGATAGTAAAGAATACAGCCATGGAGGGTTCACTCAATGAACTTGTTACATAGCACGATCATTCATAGAATATTAAAGGATATCCCTAATTTAACTAAATATTGGAAAATGCCTCCTAAAATGGTATTGTTGAAACCCCCTCCCAATATAACTTTCCAATTAAAAAAAACCCTAGTTTCGCCAAATATTGTAGGTATTCATTTTTATCAACCCATTTTTAATACCCCTTTAGATTATATTATCAAGTTGTAACAAACAAGATCCCTAACACATCTTAGTATAAGCAAACAGAATGCTAAATAAAATAGTAATATAATGCTAATAATGATCCCACTAGATTGCAGGGGCGACTAATCAATTTGTAGCATTAGATAGTAGAAGACCCAACAAAATAGTAATGGAAAAGGAAAAATTCGTAAAATGAAAGCAAAGAAACTATTAAATCATTGGAATACCACTAGTGATTGATATTCTTAAATAAAGAATTCTAGAATGATGAAATATAAAATGGACCATAAATTTTATGAGCTTAAAGATAAAATTGAAGAATTAAAATATTAGTTTGGACATGCAACCATATAACTCACGGTGGGACTTTTAAATATTGGTGATATAACTTAGAGAATGTAATGAACTTGAAAAAGCAATTATAGCATGTTAAATCTCAAGCTCTATCAGATTCCATCACATCAAATGATAAATGGAGATTTGTAGATTTGGGACACTTTGGCGCTTTAACGGTGGTCTTCTTGGGGAGGATAACTTGATGAATATTTGGAAACACTCCATTGTTAGCGATGGTCACCTTCCCCAATAGTTTCCTCAATTTTTCATCTTTCTCACTTCCAGTTGAATGTGGTGAGGGATGATTTTGGTTTTCTTGTTGTCGCAGGAAACGTTTTCAGTCAACTCCAGCACCTCAGTGGGGAGATATTCAAGGACATCAGCAACGTAGACAGTCGTGCCACCTCGAACTCGCTTGGCATACCTATCCTTCTTGAAATATCTGGCGATCCTCCCCGCCAAAAACTACTATCGATCCTTCACTATTCAGCTCACAGAGTTCTTCCTCGAGCCTGCTCCCTTCCTCTCTCCCTTCCTGCTGCTCTTTCTTTAATTCTCCATTTTCTCATTAACGTTATTTTCTCCCGCCTACTTATTCTGAAAACACACCAGCTTCCAATGCATGTTAGTTTCTACCACAGATCTACATGATACAAGGTTCAACTGGAAGAGAGTTTAAATAGTGGGGAGGCTTTAATATTGGCTTATTGGACAGTTTAGATTTTACCAAAAGCAACGGTCACAATTAGCCTTTGCTTCATCGGTGGCATGACTCAATAAGCAATCGCAGGTTTATGTGTTTCAAATTATTATTTGTAATAGGCCCATTAGAATACATTAGACATAACTGCATGACTCGAAAGTGAGCATTTAATGATTGTGACACTACGATTTTCATGCTATAAAGTAGTATGACTATAAGTGGGTTTTAACTTTTATTTTGAATTTTTTTTATATTAGTATAACTATAAGTGGGTGTTAACTTTTATTTTGAATTTTTTTGTATATTTTAAAAATGGGATGAAATCTTTGAAGATAAAGTTTCATGGTTTGGTGAACCATCAATTAATAATAAAAACATTTGGTTAAATTTTTTAATAATTAAATGAAATTATAAGTTTGAATAATATTGAAGAATTTTAAAATAAAATTGAGTTTGTTATCTTATTAATTTATTCTAAATATATTATGTGAATTTATATAAAATGGATTTGTGTTAGTTGAATAGGAGAACATTTATGCTAGTTAGTTAATTTGTTTGGTTAGTAATAAATATTTACATGTGTTGTTATCATAATGGTTCAACGACCATATTTTTAATACTTGCAAAATGTGTCATTAGGGAAGTGGTTAAAACAAGAGTATGCTTGATTAATCAAATGGTATACTATAGTGGCTAGGATTTGTCATGTGAATTATAACCATAAGATGTAGTAAAGGGTGTAGATCCATCTTAACTCCTTATATATGATGTGTTGAGAGGGATCAAATACCTTGAGGTGAAACCCCTTTTTAGAGTGCAAAAAATTGAGGAAAGATTTGCACCTCGAGGGATTTGATCATTGTCGATACATCATAGATACGAAGTTAATATGGATCTACATTAGTATTCTTATAAAGTAATATCCTGCCATTCCAAATTCTATGTTTCCTCACTAGTCAGTTAAACTTCAATATATCTAGTTAAAGAGTAATGATTACTAATATCCATAAAAATATAGAGTTTAACAATGAAGTACTTGCTGAAAATGAAGAGTAACTTTAGAAAAACAAAGTGTTTTGGTTTTTGTAAAATATAAGAGTCGTGAAGGAATTGGAGACTAGTGTTTTATACCATGGGCAAATGGAGTCAACCAAGGATTGCATGAGGCTTTCTTTATGAAGATTAGAAAGGGACAAGGTTGCAATGCACAAACCTAGATTCTCTCAAGTGGATGGGATGATTTTAGAGATCACACAAAAGGAAATTTCTAGAGAAAAAAAATTCAAATGAACTCAAGGAGGAAAGCTACATTGAAAGGAATAAAAAAACACATGATTTCTAGACACGAAATATGCACCTAAACTACCCTTCCAATTGATAACAATCACATAGAAGATAGAAATCCTAATCCTTCATTACCTCGATTCCATTAACAATTTGGAGATCCATTAACCAACCAAGCACATGAGCAACATGAAAACCCTTCAATAGAGCACTAGCATCAACCATCCTACATCCCAATTGAGTATCCCTTGTCCATCAAACTCAATACCTCGTACCTTTGTCCCCTAATTTTACCTTTACCTCCCCTCCACCACTTCTGCATAATATGTAATAAAATATACCCTAAATATTTGTGTTGCCATATAACATAATTAAGCCCCCTTCACCCCTTAATATATGACAATATATTTTCTCATTTCTATATCATAGTTTATTCCCCAATATGAATGGACATGATAGGATATTTCCTACCAATTGACCCACCCGTGAATACCGCTAATTGCACTACATATGGAGGATTTCCTCCAAAACAAATTTGTTGATCCCCCCTCCCAATACACCTTTACTATTTAAAAAAACCCATTTTTCACTAGATATCCTAGGTTTCCACTTTTTCATGAAATTTTTAATACCCCTTTTTATTTTTACCCTCATTATGGTCACATGACACAACTCTTATAACTCCTAGAAACCTTGCAAGGTTAAATACGAAATCTTAGTGAGAAAATATTTCAGGATGGAAAGCAACCCCCTAAACACATGTTAACTTCATTCACAATCATTATAGACAATCAACTTCACATCACATTCAATCACAAATCATACCTATTCAAACATCACTCTAAATTCAAACACAATTGGATTCACACCACCTTCACACAGATGATACTTATTCAAACACTAATTTATGAATTCACACACAATCAAACTTATATAGACTTTAGACATAGAGTACCTATTCAAACCCCACAAAATCCTATTCAATCCTCTACATGATTATAGATCCCCCTATCATCTATATGTTTTTAATATATTAAATATGCCCCTTGACCCTTCTATACTAGGCAATATATTTCTTCCATATTTTAGAGTACTAAATCTCACAATATGAACTCACATGTTATAATATTACCTACTTAGTGAACCCCCATGGGAGTTGAGGAAGAAAAACATGTATGAGTTGGCCACAATATTTCAAGTGCAATTTTGCATCCATTTATTTTTAAATGTGCTTATTGAGTTAAATAAGCCTCGAATCAAAAGTTTCGAGAAGATCACATTGACATGTTACATCTATTAGAACTACTTTGGATGTTACTATTAGCACACTAATAGCTTGCTTCATAAGTGATCTTTAAGAGACACATTTGGGGTAGGTGAAATGCACTATCATATTTTTTAAGTAAAACACAACAAATAACTCTTCAGTTTGCATATTGCACAAGTATGGTACATGTACATGCATTGATGTTTGAAAGTTTTCCCAAGTCACAAAAATCGGGTACACTAGGTGATTGCATTATGTTGGGAAAAAGTTTTGTAATGAAGGTGATTGACTCTCTAAATGTAAGGATCACAAATTTACCTATATTTAATGTGACTAAGTTTTTTATCCCTTTTAATTATTATGAGGATATGGATGATAGAGACTCTCGAACAAGAAGATGGCTAACTTGTTTATTTGAGAAATTTAGTGTTGGGGACTCACCTATTGTGGATAGTGTTAAATGTTTTAGTGAAATGTATGAATTTATTTGTACTATTTATAGATCATACCCAAAAAAACATATGTTTAGAGCCCTAGGATCTATTTGGATCTAAACATGAATGGGTTGAAGAATTTCTTTGTGTGATACAACTATTGCAAGCTATTCTTGTTATTCCAGCTAGCACAACAATATGTGAAAAAGGATTCTCAAAATTAAGTCGGATAAAAAATGATGATAGATAAAGAATTTCTTTAAAAACATTGGATATGTTAATGTTTCTCTCTGGCTCTCTCGCTACATCTCATGCTCTAAACAAGGTAGATTGGAATGATATTTATGATGTATGGAAACATATGAAAGTTAGATAGCTTCTTCCATTAGGAAAATAGATTCATATCTCGCACGATCTAAGATTTGGTAATTTTGAAGAATGTGAATGTAAGTTTGAATGTTTATTATTATGGTTGGCTTACCCTACAGAACACTTGGCAGAATCACTCCTTATTTGTTTGAAGTTTTTGTTACAAAAGACATGGAGATGTGGTAGATAAATTCTAGAACTTTTTGGGATAGATGTATAGTTCAAAATCTCACCTTCTTAAAATTACAAAAAATAGTCTTTTGGGGTTATGTTGGTTTTAGGATAGGATTTGGGGACAGATGGAATATGGCAGATAGAAACACTCAAATATATGTTTGTTTTGGAGAGAGAATGTACTATTTCATTTTGAAATTAATTTAATACAATTTAAAAAGTTTGTATTCAAACAATGTCTCTTCTCAATGTGATAATTATGGGTTTATTGATTTCTTTAGTGGCATAAATTTGATTGAAAATGTAATATTTTATTTAACACATTGTTTTTATGAAGTCTGTAGTTAATTTATATTGTTTTCAATTGAAGTGTATTTTTTTTAAGCTTTTTATCATTGAAGGAAAGCATGAATATATACCCTTCTAACTGAAATTAAGAACAACCCTTCAATTTCATCACCACTCCAAGAGCTGTGCAGAGGTGAAGCATACATAGTTACTAACAATTGCATCCAGTATCAATCACTCCTTGAAATTACAGAAATCTTGAACCTCGAGATACGAGTATTCAACACGAGGAGGGAACTTGGGTGAAGCAAATGCCTCCCACACACAAGACGAACTAAAACCCTGTTTCCCCCTCTAGTCATCTTCACACATCCATGAAAAAATTGTGAACTTCCCATCCCATCACACAAGCCGTGGCTAAATCCCATACACAAAGAAAACCCTCCACATCTCAGCCATGTAACCTACACTGATAATGAATAAAGAATAATATTAAATATCACTTACATACATGCGTATGCTCTACTGTTTATTGAATACCAGAGAAACTTACCTGAACCACTAGCAGTGGAATGCCCACATATCACTGTCGTCCTTATAGGGAAACTTCTTCCAAGTCTTGCAAGGCTTTTGGACACAATGGAACTTGTCGATGGTCAAATCCATTGAAGTTTCGACAAAGATGACCCCCTCTCCATTTCCCATGACCTCTAACATGCCATTGCTTTTGTTTTGCATGTCACGTGATCTTCTTAGCCTTCCTTCCAAAGGATAATAGAAAACCAAAGATTTGGAGAGTGTAGACCTCATAGACTCCACAAAATCCTCAATCATATTATCTCTTTCTTCTTGTTTTGCTTATATTTTTAAGCTAAATCGAATAGGTGACTTCATTGGTTAATTGGGTTGTAGGATTCCATCTTTTTAAGGTTGGTTGTAGTTTTTTAAATGTTTTTCATAATGACTATTAACAAGCTAATTCTTAATTTACAACTTAATTCATAATTTATTTAAATTACCTAATTATGTTATATGTTAATAATGCAAAATTATTTGAAAAGAAAAACATTGTCATGCCATAAAGTTATTGATGTGGACCAAAAAAAATCACTTTAAATGTCTTTTTTTCATATTCCTACATTCATATATATATATATATATATATATATATATATATATATGTATATATATATATATATTATATATATATATATTATATATAATTAATTAATTAATTTGAATCCTTACTTTTATGAGAATTTACTCCCTCTTTTTCCAAAACACATTGGCCTTTTACCAATTTCAAATCATGATAGAATATCATTATCAAAATAATCGACCCCTATAATAAGATACTCATAATGTTTGTATGCAGAAATAAGGGGTATGCTAGTATGCAGTATGCAGAAATCATGTTTGTTTTATGCTAGTATGCAGAAATCGTGTTTGTTTCACAAAACTATGTATGTCCACCTCAATTATTGTTTATGGTAGGTATAATTATTGTTTATGGTAGGTATAGACGGACTGTACTGACAAAACCATGCATGGTTGAGAGAGATTGCTCCAGATTACAGATACACCACTCTAACTTCATCCTTCAAACGATTGTATGTTATGTTTCCATGCCTTTCCCTATATACACCACTCTTAATTTCGTCTAGATTTTTCCATAGACATTGTGCGATGGCTGCACTTCCTGTCACGTCCCCATTTTGACCCCCTTTGTATTAAATCGTAAATGATGTAAATATTGTTACTTAATCATGGTGAGGAGCTCAAGGCCAAGGCCCCACCATTGATTTAGCATTTTATGTATCGACAATTAAAGAAATAAATGCCTATGGTTCTTGTGCTAGATAGGCACAATGTATATAAGACATCATGTAAATACAAATGTTAATGAAAAATACCTACAACTAGCTATGCAATGCAACAAAGAGATGGGGGCATGATTCTACAAAGAATAGGGAGGGAAATTATTCAAACCCTTAAGCCAATGGTGTTAATCCACGTGTCAATGAGAAAACCCATAAACCACCAACTACCCATTTTGGGTTATGGACCCAATCATTTAATTCTCCCAAGAATTGGTGGAGGCAGTTAATGCCTTGGGAATGAAGAGGTATGGCAGCCAATTTCGTGTATGGGCAAGCCATCAACTTGGGAAATCGTGTTTTGTCTCATTGGGCAAGAAAACACCCACGAAATGGTGCCCAAAGCCATTCAGAACAGTTAGTCTTTCATCTCTCATGCAAACTGAGCTCACTGGAATTTTATCCCCACGTTTTTCACCATAACCCTGCGTTTTCCATGCCAGGAACTCGTTTTTGATAGTGTGCAGCAGCTGGGGAAGGAGGGACGTGATTTGGGACTGAGGGAGAGGTCGTTTTTGCCCTGGGGGCATTTTTCTGGAATGGGTTTGCTCTCCTAGTCGAATTTTCCTAGTTTCCAATACGTTTTGGATCTTCCCATGTTTTTATGAAGCTCAGGAAACCCCACCTAATGCATCTCACTGTAGAAACATTTTTCTCATGCTCAACAAGTGTAGTTTTGCTGTTATGTGCATCCTTGTTTGTTTCGAACCTGTGAGCAAGAACCTTGGACTGGTAGTGGACATAATTGGCTTGATAAACCTAGTAGAGGGAGTAACCTCTCAAGAAGATCAAGAGGGCTTTGGCTACTTTTCTATGCACACCCTGAGAGCACTAGAAAGGAAGGTATGGCTTGAGGGACTGTGTGGCAGTGAAGAGAATACTTCCTTGTGTTGGGTGTGTAGGCATTGTGAGTGCCAAGTTGAATAGATCTGGGAGGGGTATCCATAGCTCTGTGGTTGAGCATACTAGCTTAGCAATTCTTCCCTTCCATGTCCTAGCAGCCTGATAAACCCAACTGCTGATTGGCTTGGATGAATTTTGGTGTATGCTTGGCTATGTGTGAGTCTGCTGTTCCCTGGTTCCTTGTAGAAATCATGCCCAGCTCGAGGGTGGAAGTTGTATCAAGAGGTTGATACGCACAACTGGCCTATGGTTGGGTGGAACGTTGCAGTTGCATAGCCAGTTGCTTGGGACTACTTTGTTAAGATAAGTATTCTTTTGTTCTTAACTTTGCAATTATTTATCTAATGAGTATCTTGAATGAATGATGAATGTGTAATTGATATTATTTCCGCTGTGTTTTCCTTATAATCATATATTCCATATGACTTTTATATTATGGAAATGCTTAGTTAAATTCTTATGGGGCTAGATGCCCGGTTTATCACCACGTCCTCTCCATCATGCTGGTATGATGGGAGGGGACGTGAAAGAATTGTATCAGAGCTGCTGGTTGCAGCATTGGACCTCTATGGGCCAAATCCAATCACAACCACTTGGGAAGGTCCCTTCCTGATCACCATAGATAGAAGCATAGGGCCTAAAAAAAATGGCTAAGTTGGATACTTTGCAGGGGTAAAGTCACCTCCTGATGAGTAGCAGTCATCACTAAAAGTAGGGAAGATTTCAAAAATTTTCTTAAGTGTTTTTTAAAATTTTTGTTTAAGTCTGTTTCGGGAAGAATTCGGGAAGTTGTCCCGAAACTGTGGAAAGATTCCGCGAATCGTTCCGCAATGCGGAAGAGTTCGGGAAATTGTTCCGAAATTTGTGGAAGGAATTCTCTTCCGAAATTTGCGGAAGGAATTCTCTTCCGAAATTTCGCAAGGATTCCGCGAATCGTTCCGCAACTGCGTAAGACTTCGGCAAATCGTTCTGCAACTACGGAAGACTTTGCCGAATCGTTCCGCAACTATGGAAGACTTCGCCGAATCGTTCTGCAACTGCGGAAGACTTCGTCGAATCATTTCGCAACTGCGGAAGATTTCGGCGAATCGTTCCGCAACTGCGAAAGACTTCGCCGAGTCGTTCTGCAATTGCGGAAGGCTTCCGTGAACCTCCCCAAAATTTTGGAAGCATTCGGCGAACTGCCCCGCAACGGAGGCAAGCCGCGAACCACCCCAAAACCGCGGGAGCCAAAACTGCAGGAGCCTTCGCCGAATGGCTCCGCAACTGGGGGAGCCTTCGCCGAATCGCTCCGCAATTGTGAAAGCATTCCGCCAGCCGCCCTGCGATTGCGGAAGGCTTCAGCCAACCGCCCCACAATTGCGGAAGGCTTCAGCCAACCTCCCCGCAATTGCAGGAGCGTTCAGCGAACCGCCCGTTGTGGCAAGATTAAAAAAAAAAAAAAAAAAACGAGGTCACTGCCCTCAACCCGCCCTGCAGTGGCGCAGGGAAGCCACAAGGGGGCAAGCCCCCTTGACCCCCTTTGTTTTTCCCCTCATACGTCGTTGATTGTGATTTGACAAATTGTCAACGTAATATTTTCCCACGTGCATGAAGTAATTTGTGAATTCTGAGAATATAATGCAGCTAACAATTGTGTTGATGAACACATTTCAGAGAATCACAGTTATAGCAGGATAGCACTCTAGATAGTACAGTCAGAGAGTTTTGGATCTTGGTTGGGCCAAGAAAATCAACATTATGGATGATGCACAGGATCCCTATGAACCTAAGACAGATGCCATGGGGGAAAACATACATGTTGAAAATGCTGAAACAGAATCTAATGGGAGAAGAAATCAAGAGACTCCTCCAAGTATTGCAGCCACCATGAGAAGCCTAAGGGTGGAGTTGCAAAGTTGTAGGGAAGATAATGAAAGGATGATTAAATCTTAGGAAGAACAAAATCAGTTGAATGCAGCCATGCTACAGATTTTAACAGACATCCAAAGGCAACTAAACTTTGGGCATCAGATATCAAATCTAGAAAGGGGTGGGAGTAGCTCTAGAAGGAATTCCTGCAAGAGGGCCGGTAGCCCAAGAAGAGTTTCTACAGACAGAACATATACTCCATAAACCTCCTCTAATGAATCATATGACTCTGAAGAATCCATTGAGGGTTCAAGCTCTTCATCTCGCATGAGTAAGAGGAAGAAGCACTACAAGAACAATTCACATGGGGAATTTAAGAAGGAAAACCCTCCTACATTTGATGGAGAGATAAAGTCCGGTCAAGAAGCTGAGGCTTGTCTTCTTGGGATGAGAAAGTATTTCCAAGTCCAAGACTACTCAGAAAATATGAAGGCAAGGGTAGCCACCTTCAACTTGAATGGAAGAGAATCTATATGGTGGGAACACACCAGGCAAGTGAAGAAGATCAATGAAAGGAAGATTGTGTGGAAGCAGTTCAAGAAATACTTCAAGCAGAAGTACCTCTCTGATAGGTACTATGATGATAAGATCAAAGAGTTCCATGAGTTGAGATTGGGACAATTGACCATGGAGGAATATGCAAACAAGTTCTTGGAGCTGCTGAGGTATGTCAGGTACATTCGAGATGATAAGGTGAAAATTCAGCGTTTCCTAAGTGGACTGCCCCAGTCATATAAAGATAGAATTGAGTTTGATGAACCTCAAACTCTCGAGGAGGCTATAAGAAAGGCCAAATATTGTTTTGATCAAAACAGAAGCAAACCAGAATTCCATAAGGCATGGAAGGATAGGAAAAATGAAAAGTTTGATCAAAGGAAGAAGGGGTTCAAGCCTCCTCAATTCTGGAATCAGCAAAGGCAGCCATCACAGGTTGTGACTAAGCCAACTAGGATGATGGGAGACAAGCCAAGAGATCCAAAGGAGCCAAGAGAACCACTTCAATATTGGGGTTGTGGAGGAGACCACATGCTTAGGAACTGTCCACATCGGAATGGGAATGCAAATCAAGTTCACAACATCCAAAGAGCTGAAACTGTGGGTCAAGTGGCAAGGACAATCCCTAGAATCTATGCAGCAGTAGACGACTGCCAAGCAAATCATCAGTCAACTGTGGTTGAAATTGAAGGTAAGATTGCTAAGCAATCTGTTTCTATTTTGATTGATCCTGTATCTACTCACAATTATGTCACTCCTAGAATTGTTGATATTTGTGCTTTCAAGAAATTAAAGCATAGTAAATCATGGTTAGTTCAACTAGCCACTGGAACCAAGAGAAAAGTTAGTGAAATAGTAGAGAAATGTTCATTAGAGATGGATGGGCTATTCACTTATGCAGACCTGAATATTTTACCACTAGGTTCCTATGATATTCTCATTGGAATGGATGGGTTAGAAGCACACAGGGTTAAACTGGACTGCTACAATAAGACATTTGAATGCATGGACGAAGAAGGAAACCCGAGGGTTGTAAAAGGCATTCCAAAGGTGACTTCTGTCAGACAGGTTTCAGCCATGCAGCTGAAGAAGTTCTGTAGGAAGGGATGTCAATTGTATGCAGCCCACGTTTTAGAGGCAGCAGAGAGTGAAACTCTTAAACTAGAGGACTATCATGTATTGCAAGAATTCAGGGATGTTTTTCTTGATGAGATCCCAGGACTTCCTCCAAAGAGAGACATTGACTTTACAATTGAACTTGTGCCAGGAGTGGCACCAGTGTCTAAAAAATCCTACAGGATGAGTACACCGAAATTGCTAGAATTGAAGATGCAATTACAAGAGTTGCTGGAAAAGAAATATATTAGGCCAAGTGTTTCCCCATGGGGAGCACCTGTTCTATTTGTGAAAAAGAAAGATGGAACACTCAGGTTATGTATTAACTACAGGAAGTTGAACAAAGTCACTGTAAAGAACAAATACCCATTGCCTTGAATTGATGACATTTTTGACCAAATGAGAGGAGCAAAGGTATTTTCAAAGATTGACTTGAGGTCTAGTTACCATCAGGTAAGAATCAAAGAAGAAGACATTCATAAGACCTCCTATAGAACGAGGTATGGACACTATGAGTTTGTAGTGGTACCATTCAGTCTCACAAATGCACCAGCTACATTCATCTATCTCATGAATAATGTTTTTAGCAAGTATTTGGATAAGTTTGTTCTTGTATTCCTAGACGACATTCTCATCTATTCTAAGAATGAAGAAGACCATGAAGAACATTTGAGAATGACAATGCAATTACTAAGGGAGCATAAGCTATATGCCAAGTTGAGAAAATGTGACTTTTATAAAGATAGAATTCATTATTTGGGTCACATCATCTCCGACGAAGGGATATCTGTAGACCCTGAGAAGATTGGAACCATTATGAATTGGCCAACTCGAAGGAATGTGACTGATGTGAGATCTTTTATGGGCCTTTCTGGTTACTACAGGAGGTTTATCGAAGGATTCTCCAAGGTTGAAAACCCAATCACTTCTTTGCAAAACAAGGGGATAAAGTTTGAATGGTCACCAAGATGTGAGGAAAGTTTTCAAAGGTTGAAGAATCTTCTTACAAGTGCACCAATTTTGAAAATTGCAGACCCAGAAAAAGACTTTGTGGTGTGTACTGATGCATGCAATCAAGGACTTGGAGGAGTTCTTATGCAAGACAACCATGTGATATGCTATGAGTCAAGAAAGTTGAAGGAGAATGAGAAGAACTATGCTACTCATGATATAGAACTTGCAACCATAGTACATTCCTTGAAGATGTGGAGGCATTACTTAATGGGAAGAAAATTTGAGTGAAGGACAGACCATTGTGGTCTGAAATACTTGTTTGATCAACCAACTTTAAATGCTAGGCAAGCTAGATGGTTGGAATTTTTGTGTGAATTTGATTTTGAAATCAAACACATAAAAGGGAAAGAAAACAAGGTGGCTGATGCACTCAGCAGGAAGGTACATGAAATGTATGTGGCAGCACTTAGTACTTGCCAACCAAATTTGCAGCAGCAGATTGTTAACCATATGGTTGGGGATGAAGTGTATGAGCAGATAAAGGGCAAATTGCAGTAGCAAGACCTTGGCAAGAAGTATGAAGGTTATCATTTGGAGGAAGACGGAGTTCTTACCTATAACAATAGAGCCTATATTCCCAATGTTGCAGATTTAAGGAGAATGGTTATGGATGAAATCCATAAAGCTCCATACTCTGGTCACCCAGGATATCAGAAAACAATTGCTACAGCAAGAAAATATTATTTCTGGCCAGGCATGAAGAAGGATGTTGCTGAATACATTTCTAAGTGCATGAAATGTCAGCAGGTGAAGGTTGAACACCAACACCCCAAAGGTTTATTGCACCTAGTGCCAATCCCAGAATGGAAATGGGAAATAATTTCCATGGATTTTATTACAGGATTGCCAATGACTAAGAGACAACATGATTCCATCATGGTTGTGGTGGACAAGTTAACAAAGGCAGCACATTTCATACCGGTTAAATCAACACATAAAGCCGATGCCATTGCAAATATTTTCATGAAGGAAATTTTCAGATTACATGGGTTTCCTAAGGCAATAATTTCTGACAGGGATACCAAGTTCACTTCCAATTTTTGGAAAGGTCTCTTTGCAGATTTGGGTACACAACTAAGCTTTAGTACCGCATACCATCCTCAAACAGATGGGCAAACAGAAAGAGTAAATCAGGTGCTTGAAGACATGCTTCGCATGTATGTAATGGACAATCCATCCAAGTGGGAGGATTATCTACACCTGGTAGAATTTGCATATAACAATGGGCAGCAAGAATCATTGGGAATGAGTCCATATGAGGCTTTGTACGGCAGAAGATGTAGGACACCAGTGACTTGGGACAATCCAGTGAACCGAATTGTACTTGGGCCAG
The DNA here is from genome assembly GCA_027924585.1 of Larix kaempferi. Lineage (NCBI taxonomy): Eukaryota > Viridiplantae > Streptophyta > Pinopsida > Pinales > Pinaceae > Larix > Larix kaempferi. The sequence continues at coordinate 14,756,551 of BSBM01001051.1, read as the reverse complement.
AATTGCTTAAGGAAATGGAACAAGAGGTTGCAAGGATCCGGCAAAATTTAAAAGCAGTCCAGGATAGACACAAAAGCTATGCAGATAAACATAGAATGCATAGGGAATTCAGTGTTGGGGATCATGTGTATCTTAGAGTGAGATCAAGGAAGAGTTCCTTGAAGCTTGGGAGTTGTGCCAAGCTATCACCTAGATATTGCGGACCATTTGAAGTGCTTGAAAGAATAGGGCCAGTTGCATATAGACTTGCCTTTCTTGCTAGCACTAAAGCTCATAATGTTTTTCATGTCTCTTTGCTTAAGAAATATGTACATGATCCTAACCATGTGATTAATTGGGATGTGATCCAGGTGGAACCCGAGGGAGAATTCCAAACCGATCCATTGCGCATCCTAGACAAGAAAGTAACATTGCTCCGGAACCGAGCCATCAGACAGGTAAAGGTGCAATGGAAGCACTACGGTCCCGATGAGGCTACATGGGAGCTGGAGGATGCCATGAGGGTGGCATATCCATTTTTGTTCAATTTTGATGAGCACTGAGGACAGTGCTAATGTAAGGGGAGGGGTATGTCACGTCCCCATTTTGACCCCCTTTGTATTAAATCGTAAATGATGTAAATATTGTTACTTAATCATGGTGAGGAGCTCAAGGCCAAGGCCCCACCATTGATTTAGTGTTTTATGTATCGGCAATTAAAGAAATAGATGCCTATGGTTCTTGTGCTAGATAGGCACAATGTATATAAGACATCATGTAAATACGAATTTTAATGAAAAATACCCACAACTAGCTATGCAATGCAACAAAGAGATGGGGGCATGATTCTACAAGGAATAAGGAGGGAAATTATTCAAACCCTTGAGCCAATGGTGTTAATCCATGTGTCAATGAGATAACCCATAAACCACCAACTACCCATTTTGGGTTATGGACCCAATCATTTAATTCTCCCAAGAATTGGTGGAGGTAGTTAATGCCTTGGGAATGAAGAGGTATGGCAGCCAATTTCGTGTATGGGCAAGCCATCAACTTGGGAAATCGTGTTTTGTCTCCTTGGGAAAGAAAACACCCACGAAATGGTGCCCAAAGCCATTCAGAATAGTTAGTCTTTCATCTCTCATGCAGATTGAGCTCACTGGAATTTTATCCCCACGTTTTTCACCATTACACTGCGTTTTCCATGCCTAGGAACTCGTTTTTGATAGTGTGCAACAGCTGGGGAAGGAGGGACGTGATTTGGGACTGAGGGAGAGGTCGTTTTTGCCTTGGGGGCATTTTTCTGGAATGGGTTTGCTCTCCTAGTCGAATTTTCCCAATTGCCAATACGTTTTGGATCTTCCCACGTTTTTCTGAAGCTCAGGAAACCCACCTCATGCATCTCACTGTAGAAACGTTTTTCTCATGCTCAGCAAGTGTAGTTTTTCTATTATGTGCATCCTTGTTTGTTTTGAACCTGTGAGCAAGAAACTTGGACTGGTAGTGGACAGAATTGGCTTGATAAACCTAGTAGAGGGAGTAACCTCTCAAGAAAATCAAGAGGGCTTTGGCTACTTTTCTATGCACACCCTGAGAGCACTAGAAAAAAAGGTATGGCTTGAGGGACTGTGTGGCAGTGAAGAGAATACTTCCTTGTGTTGGGTGTGTAGGCATTGTGAGTGCCAAGATGAATAGATCTGGGAGGGGTATCCATAGCTCTGTGGTTGAGCACACTAGCTTAGCAATTCTTCCCTTCCATGTCCTAGCAGCCTGATAAACCCAACTGCTGATTGGCTTGGCTGAATTTTTGTGTATGCTTGGCTATGTGTGAGTCTGTTGTTCCCTAGTTCCTTGTAGAAATCATGCCCAGCTCGAGGGTGGCAGTTGTATCAAGAGGTTGATACGCACAACTGGCCTATGGTTGGGTGGAATGTGGCAGTTGCATAGCCAGTTGCTTGGGACTACTTTGTTAAGATAAGTATTCTCTTGTGCTTAACTTTGCAATTATTTATCTAATGAGCATCTGGAATGAATGATGAATGTGTAATTGATATTATTTCCGCTGTGCTTTCCTTATAATCATATATTCCATATGACTTTTATATTATGGGAATGCTTAGTTAAATTCTTATGCGGCTAGATGCCCGGTTTAGCACCACATCCTCTCCATCATGCTGGTATGATGGGAGGGGACGTGACAACTTCCACCTCATCTTCTTCTCCTTCCCTCCCTTGGAATCGACCATCTCATTCCTTTCACAGAGCTCGCCAAAAGGTTGGCTGCCTAAGGGTTTATCGTTTCATTCTTTGTATCCGCGTCTGGTCATGGCCTCTCCATTACAAGAAACAAGATCGCAGACGCAGCCAATATTCGCATTGTAGAGATCCATCTTTCCCTCTAGATAAATCCCAAACCCCAAGCCAGTGACAGCGAAATTCATGCTTTAGACCAGATTCCGCCCCTGCTACTTCAGGACCACATGTTGCTTCAAGACACATTCCAGAAACGGCTCATGTCTGAGGACGATGAGAGTGGGTTTCGGGTCATGTATCCTCCTCCCCTCTATATCGTTTCAGACTTTCTCTTGAGCTAGATGGTAACCATGGCTGCCAAGCTCGGAATTCCCAGGGTTAATGTTGTGTGCTTGCCTGCGTATTCCCAAAACTTATTCGAAGTGCTCTGGACCAAGCTGTCGCACAACCTGGAATGGAGAAGCTCTGGAAGTTATATTGTTTCCCACCAGGCCAAATGCACCCTCCTCTCGTGTTCTTAGATGCCCCTGGAGCTCCCCGATGCGGATGAAACCCATTGGACGTACCAAATTAGCGGAGAATATTTTCGTTTGAGCAAGTAGAGATGGATTAACATTACCAACATGTTCGATGAGTTGGAAGGAGATCATGTGGATGAATTTCAGAAGCGCTATGCCGGCCCCGTCCAACCCATCATCCCTCTACTGTTGGACTCTTTTCTAAGCGGTCAATATCTCACCACGCCAACAGCTCAATTGGCCGCAGCGGAGTTATAGTGTCAAGGGAAAAGCACACCGCATAGTAAATCAGATTTAACCATGTAGTGGATGAATATCTTCTTTTTCTTTGGTTTGGGACTTCGCACCTTCTAGTAGGAACCCCAAATTTTACTTCACGGTAAACTTGCTTCACTTAAGAATTAACTTTGCAGCTTTAACTGCGCGATATCAACTTTTACTTCGCGGCAAGTAACTGTGTGATTTCGACTTTTTACGACGCGACAGTTAACTGCGCGGTTGTACTTCGCAGTGCTGCGATGTTAACTTCGCAACACTTTACTTCACGGACTTCTCAAATACTCTAAGACATAACAACTAAAACATGTATCGCCAAGTTACTTCTTGTTAATTTAGAACTTTCACTGCGGTGACCTATTTGGAAATCTTGAATTCTTTTACTGTGAGTAAATGTAAACTATATTCACATGAGTAAATCTCGAGACGATGTGCGACTTGCAATTTACAACATTTTTAAGAATGAAACATAAAACATAGAATTATATATTTACCATAGTAAACTATGCAGCTCCTCAATACATGGAAATGAGTTTTCACGTGATCTTTTACATTCACAGAGGTTGGGCTCTTGATACAATCTTCAACCACTTTCTTTCACTCTTACTCTGCGTAATTTCTCTCTTACACATCTCTCTCAGAGTTTCAAACTATGAGCTTCTACTTATAGATTTTTAATCAACCGACTTAGGATCACGTCACCTGGAAGCTACAGGATTGCATTAAACACTGAAATAAATTCTAACCTAAGTTTTCTTAACTTGCAAACTAATAATGCGGTGAAATAAATACAAACAAGACGTGTGCCGGATTAGCTATGAACTTGCTGATAGTCTGACACTGCAGACTGCATGCTGACACAAAAGAGTACTGACAGGGTAATTGACAGAGCCGGCGTAGATCTGATACGCAATCAGCTCAGTAATTATGTTTTTCCAACACTCTCCCTTAATTATGAGCGGATGGGGATCATTAAACAAAAATAAAATATTAAAAAATATTTCAGAGCTGAAACATGATCTGTCCATGACGAAGTTCACTACGCAGAACTTGTCACTCCCAAACAACTTCACAGAAATTGGAATGGGTCCTTTGCCAATGGTTTGGTGAAGATGTCTGCTACCTGATCTTCAGACCTACAAAATTCTAAACATATTTCTTTGTTGTTTATCAATTCTCTGATGAAATGATACCTTGTGTCGATGTGCTTAGTTCTCTTGTGGTATACATGGTTCTTTAACAGTGCGATAGCTGAATTGTTGTCGCAGTAAATGACTATAGGTTCTTGATTATGTTGTGACATATCTCTTAACATCCTGTGCATCCAAACTGCTTGACATGCAGCACTTGTAGCTACGACATATTATGCTTCTGCTGAAGATAGAGTTACTATGGGTTGTTTCTTTGAAGCCCATGATACAACACCTGATCCTAAATGAAATGTATTTCCAGATGTGCTTTTTCTGTCATCTATGCTCCCTCCATTGTCACTGTCAGTGTATCCAATGAGTTTGAAATTTTCTGAGGTTGAATACAAAATACCAAAGTCTCTTGTTCCACTTACATACCTTAGAATTCTTTTACCTGCTTGCCAATGCGATTCTTTTGGTGACTCCATGAATCTTGAGATTAAGCTGACTCCATAGATGATGTCTGGCCTTGTCGTTGTTAGATACATAATGCTGCCAACAATCCTTTTAAACAGAGTAGGATCTACATTGGATCCATCATCATCCTTGCTCAATTTCAAACCTGTTATTACTAGTGTTGGAGCTGTCTTAGAGTTTAACATTTTAAATTTGTTCAAGACATCACTTGCATACTTTGACTGAGATATAAATATGCCATTTTCAGTCTGTTGGACTTCAATGCCCAGAAAATACTTCCTAAGCCCCAAATTAGTCATTTTGAATTCACTTTCCATGACTGTTCTAAATTATTCTATGCCAAAATTACCAGTAAATATTAAATCATCTACATACAGGCAGACAATTAGCTTATTACCCTCCTGGTTGATTTTTGTTTACAGCGTTGGCTCACATTCACTTCTATGAAATCCATTCTGAATGAGGTATGAGTCAATGCGACTGTACCAAGCTCACGGAGCTTGCTTCAAACCATAAAGTGCCTTTTTTCAGTCTGTATACTTTGTGTCCTTGTCCTAGAACTTCATAGCCTTGTGGCTGCTCAACATATACTTCTTCCTCCAAATAACCGTTTAAAAATGTAGACTTAACATCCATTTGGTAAACAGGCCATTTCTTATGTGTTGCGATGGCCAAAATTGTTCTGATAGTGTCCATTCGCGCTACAAGTGCAAAATTTTTATTGAATTCTATGCCAGGCTACTGTGTGAACCCTCTTGCTACCAATCTTTCCTTGTGCTTCTGCACATTTCCATCAACATCTTGCTTGGTCTTATAAATCCATTTCACGCTTATCACATCCTTGTCATTAGGAACATCAACTAGTTCCCATGTTTGATTTTTCTCAATGCATTATATTTTTTCATCCATGGCTTGTGCCCATACCTTGTCTTCAGCTTCAGCAACTTCTTCAAATGTTAGCGGATCATTAATTTGAGAAAATAATGCAAAAACTGAGAATGAATTAGGTGTACCAACCTCATATATTTCATGCAGACTTCTTGTCCTTGGCGGAGTTGCTGGTGTCGAACTGCATGAACTGCTTGATGGAGTTTGTTGCGCACTTGGTGTGCTTGTCGGAGTTGCTTGTGCTGCGACTTGTGTCAGAGTTCCTTGCGCTGAACCATGCTGCATAGTCCTGGGAGTAGGTGGTGCTGTGAAGTTCTGATTCGCATGCGAAGTCTCAGCCACATCTTCTACGATGTCATCATGTTCGACATGTGGCACAATTTTAACATTTTTCTCTACAGTTCCATCCCATGCTTCATTCTCTACAAACTGAACATCGCGACTGATGATAACTTTTCTTGCAATAGGATCATACAAGTTGTATAGTTTTGTATCTTCAGAATACCCAATAAAAATTCATTTATGTCCTTTAATGTCTAATTTCCTCCTTAGTTGATCTGGAACATGTGTGTATGCTACACAGCCAAAAACTTTTAAATGCGAAACACTATGTTTCATACCTGTCCATGCTTCTTGCAGAACTTTGTTCTTCATGCTCTTCGTCGGACATCGATTCATGATGTATACAACAGTTGCCACTGCTTTAGCCTAGTTTTCATTTGACAGATGCATGGCTGCCAACATACTGCATGCCATCTCCATAATGGTTCTGTTCTTTCTCTCTGCGATACCATTCTGCTGCGGTGTATACTGCACAGTGAACTGCTTTTGTATGCCATGACATTTGCAAAAAATTAAGAAATCATTTGAAACATACTCACCACCTCTGTCTGTTCTTAATATCTTGATGCTGTAACCACTCTGCTACTCCACAAGTGCCTTGAACTGTTGAAAACAACTAAATGCATCAAATTTATGTTTTAGAAAATATACCCAGGTTTTTCTTGTGAAATCATCAATAAAAGTGAGAAGATAAGTGCATCCTCCCATGGACGGTGTTTGCATTGGTCCACAAATATCAGAATGCACAATTTCAAGTGGTGTGCAAGCTTTGTACGACTTTCTGACTGGAAAAGTATGTCTATGTTGTTTTCCAAAAATACAGCCTTCAGAAATTATCTCTGGCTTTTCAATCAGTGGCAATCCTTTCACCATGTCCTTCATGTGCATTAACTTCAGCCCACCAAAATTCAGATGTCCAAATATGAAGTGCCATAACCAGGATTCATCCCGAATTTCTGTCTGAAATGTCGCTTGTATTGCGTTGTCTTTTTCCTCTGCTGTGCAGTGAATGTCTGCTCCTTTGCTTTTTGTGCTAAGCGCAGTTCCAGAATTTTCACTCTCTATTTCATGAACAACTTGAGTTGTTTTTCCTTTTATGATTTGTGTTATCCTCAAAGGAAACAAACGATTGCTTGTCATCTGCACTTCGGCTATCAACTGATTGCTTGGATATTTGTCTTTAATCAGACAAGGATTTCCTATCATATGGATTCTGTAACCTTTTTCCATCAGTTGTCCAGTGCTCATCAAATTATGCTTCAAACCTTGAACATAATAAACATCAGACATATATTTCTGCTCCCCCTATTTTGTTGGAATATCAACAGTACCCTTACCCAAAACAGTGACTTGAAAATTATTTCCAAGTGTGACATCAGTTTGAACTGATTTATCCAGACTAGAAAATAGATTTAAATTACCAGTCATATGATTGCTATAGCCCGAGTCTAAATACCATATGTCGTTTGGACTTTCTTGGACAGCATTACATTCCAGTGGAGATGCGCATGCTAAGAACAACGAGCTGTTCGGAGTGTTGTTATTGCTTGACTGAGCTTCACCTTGCTTTCCTTGGTCATACTACTTCTTCCTGCATTCATATGCGAAGTGACCATACTTCTTGCAGTAATGACATTGAATTTTTTATTTGTCATACCTTTGTCCACTTGACTGAGTGGGAGTTTGATTCTGACCTCTACCAGTGCCATGCCCAAGGCTGATGCTGCGACCTCCTCTGAACAAACCTCGTCCTCTGCCTCTAGAGTTTGATCTTCCTCTACCTCTTCCACGACTTATGGATGACTGTGCTGTGAATGCACCTTCCAGCGAGGTATTTGAACCATTGATTCTATGTTCATGATTGAGTAATGAGGCTTGCAACTCATCAATAGTAAATGTGGACAGATCTTTGTTTTCCTCTAGGGTTACAACCAAAGATTTAAATTTCTTTGGAAGAACTCTAAGAACTTTTTCAAGAACTCTTTGGTCACCTAAAGTTTCTCCATGAGACTTTATTTGATTAACTAGACCAATAACATGAGTATAGAATGAGTCTACTGACTCTGTTTCTTTCATTGACATAGATTCAAAATCTCTTCTAAGGATTTGAAGTTCGGTAGTCTTTACCTTGTTCAAACCTTGATATGCAGTTTCCAGTGTGTCCCATGCTTCCTTAGCTGACTGTGCTGCTGCTACTCTTGGGAGTATAGATTCAGGTGCCGCTTGATGTATGTGGAACAACGTCTTTCCATCTTTCTTCCTCCGTTCCTTCAAGACATCCTTCTCAACTTGTGTGATATTGTTGTATGCTACTAGATCTGTTGGGAGACTAATATTCATAATTTTTACCTGAAAAGATTGGAGTTTGCAAATTACTAGATGTGGAAGCGCAGTTTTAACTGCGCGATATCAACTTTTACTTCGTGGCAAGTAATTGCGCGATTTCGACTTTTTACTGCGTGACAGTCAAGTGTGCGGTTGTACTTCGCAGTGCTACGATGTTAACTTCCCAGTGTTGTGATGTTAACTTTGCAACACTTTACTTCGCGGATCACTTAAACAAACTTTTTCATGAAATATATTTCTCTAAGACATAACAACTAAAACATCTAAAGCGAAGTTACTTCTTGTTAATTTAGAACTTTCACTGCGGTGAAGTATTTGGAAATCTTGAATTCTTTTACTACAATTAAATGTAAACAATATTCACACGAGTAAATCTAGAGATGATGTGCGACTTGCAATCTACAACATTCTTGAGAATGAAACATAAAACATAGACTTATATATTTACCATAGTAAACTGGGCAGCTCCTCAATACATGGAAATGAGTTTTCACGTGATCTTTTACATTCAGAGAGCTTGGGCTCTTGATACAATCTTCAACCACTTTCTTTCACTCTTACTCTGCGTAATTTCTCTCTTACACATCTCTCTCAGAGTTTCAAACTATGAGCTTCTACTTATAGAGTTTCAATCAACTAACTTAGGATCGCGTCACCTAAAGCTACAGGATTGCATTAAACATTGAAATAAATTCTAACCTAAAATTTATTGACTTGCGAACTAATAACACGGTGAAATAAATACAAACAAGACATGTGCTGGATTGGCTACGAACTTGCTGACAATCTGACACTATGGACTGGACACTGACACAAAAGAGTACCGATAGGGTGACTGACAGAGCCAGCATAGATCTGATATGCGATTAGCTCAGTAATTATGTTTTTCCAACACAATGGTTTGACCATCGAACCCCATGATCGGTCATATACGTCTCTTTTGGAAGCCAAAGTTTGATGTCTTCTTCTCAAATCAATGAATTAGCGTTGGGTTTAGAGGCAAGTGGGAAGCCATTTCTTTGGGTGCTAAGACTCCTAGCTGCTAATGAAAACAATCCCACCCTTAAGGGATTTTACGGGCGTACAGAGCTGCAAGGCCGCATAGTAAGGGGATGGACAGATCAGCTAGCCATCCTTTTTCACCCTTATGTGGGGGCTTTTATTACTCATTGTGGTTGGAAATCTACGCTTGAATCCATCTCCATGGGCGTTCCTCTCATCTGTTGGCCATTGTTTGCAAAACAACACTTCAATGTGAGGTTTATCGTGGACGAAGCCAAGGTTGGAATTGAGGTTGTGAAGTGTTATGAGGACCAAATGGTCACAAGTAACGAAATAGAGAAGTCTGTGAGGACTCTGATGGATGATGATCACAGTGAATACCAAAGAATAAAATCGTTGAAAGAAAAGTGTAACAAGTTCAAGGAATTGGCCAAGAAAACCGTATTTGAAGATGGATCGTCATCTAAGAACTTCAGTATTGTTGTAGAACACATTATATCACTGCAAAGTAAGAAGAAAAAAGGAGTTTCAAATTCCAAGTAACTGCAACGGCCATATCAAAGAGAAAGCCATGCAGATATTACTATGGTTCTCCACTGTTACTTAGTAGTTTGGAAAATTTTGGAAACAATTATGTTATGTAATTATAGTAATAGTTATTTATATTTTATTATTCTAATTTGGACAAATTATGATAACTTGGGCCAATGAAATTTGTGTGGTTTCTGGTAAACCCTACCATGATAGTGAACTTTTTAATTTATATTATTCTAATTTGGACACGTTCTGATAACTTAGGCCAATGGAATACCATGATAGTAAACTTTTTAATATATGGGTGGACTTTTTGGAAAGTTTATTTTGAATAGTTTAGAAAGTATTTCAAAGTAATAAACAATATTTTATATTGAATTTATTTAGTATTTTATTTAATATAAATTTATTTTGATTTTGAATTTTTATAAGAATGATTAATTTTATATTTGAAAAAAAATATACTATTTAATTTAATAATATAATAAAAAATGTTTAACCAAAAATACAAAAAAATGTTAAAAATCATAATAACAAAATTATTTTATATTTTTTTTAAGAATTTCTAAATATAATTTATTATGTTATTATTTTTCTTATATTTTTTTAAGAATTTCCAAACATAATTTATGCTATTCTTTTCATAGAAATAGTATTGAAATCTATTATCATAAACTTTATTGAAATGGCATAATATCAAAAATAATTTTACAAATAATAAGAGGATATGTAAACATGTAATTCATCAAAAAGAAGGTCACTTTGTGTCTTCTTATAATTTTTCTAAAGAGGATTGTCCTCTGTAAGCATTTCATATCTCCTCATTTGTGAAGAACAATTTCCAATATTTCTATATGTCATAAATTATAAGTCTCCTTTGGAGTATGAAAACAATTTGAAAGAGTAGTTTAAATGCATATTGACTACTTGCTATTAGACCCATGGTTCCTTAGAATTCATACACATCAAAGCATCCATCTCTAGCAAAAACTAAAAGGAATGAAATAAACTAAACAAACCTAATATAAAGAAAACATACTAAATAAAACATACCTTTGAACTACCATGCCCATATTCTTTAGATATACTAACATCAAAATTCCCCATAAACCAAAAAATTTAATCTTAACCAAACTACCTTTAAGTTCCAACCATTGAATATCATAGAGAAATATTGGAAATCCCCAAAAAGTCACACCACAAATCCCAAAACAATATCAAGTTATGAGGTGATATGTGCAACAAAGTTATCCCACCTTCAAACACCATGTCAAAATTCAATGACATATGAATAGGCTTTCTCTTCATTGTGCAATAGTAATCTATGAAGCAATGAAATTAAAGCTTATCTTTTGCATACATGCGATGCAAACTTTTTTGTTTTTTGATATTATTGGTGCCATAGAAATCAATCTATATGCAGGAATTCCTTATATTGTTTTTTTGTTTATCTTAATGGAGACATACATTTAAATATCTTCATTATTTTCATTTATAAAATATTGTTGTAATAAAAACAATCAAGAATATAAAAAAATTCTATATTCTCATATATCAAACTTTGAATCATTATATGATATACATAATAAACATCTATAAATATAATAAAAAAATTATCCATAAATTTAAAAAATATGTATAATATTCTATAAACCATATTGTTTATAAAATTTATGCTAGTTGTTTTAAAAAAATCCAAATTAATTACATATAGATTTTAAAGGGAATAGCACTCTAAAATATTACATAATATAAGTTGTTAAACCCTTTATATATAAATAACTTTTCCTATAATTTAAATATTCTTTTAGAAGCCTAGCCCATTCCATTCATCTTACATTAAAGTTGAACAACTTTTCATGCTAAATTTTTTTTGAGTTTTCTAACCTCAATATTCAAGTTAATATTGTTTCCCTCATATTGTATGAGGATTATACTTCTAATTTTAATCATAAAGATCGATCTTGCAGGATGATTTATTGGATGGCTGCCTAGGGTTGTTTCTCTCATTAGATTTTGGATTATTGATAGTCTCTATTGGATGTGACCTCTCCATGATGTTTTGATTTTTATAGTCTCTCCTCTTAGTGACATTGGCATGCTTGGAGTATTTTTTTAGCAATTATCTAACACTTTTTGTATTCATGGAATGGGAACCCATAAACTTAGGGTCTCCCTAAGTTTTAAGGTGTTCATAGTTGCTCATTGATGAAGTATTTCCTATAGGATGAAATGATGTATGGGATAGTGGTGCATTTCACTTATATACCACTTGATCATGACATATTGATCACCCCTTGATGGAGCGCCCTAGCCTTGTTGGGTTAATTTGTTATCTTGATGACATGGGCTGCCACTTTTGATGGAGTGCTTGGCTTATATGCACGACTTGATGAAATGTGGAGGCATTATATTGGAGTACTCATGCTCATTTGATGTGATTGACACTTAGAGATGTTTTTTTTTTTGTTTTTCCTTGGAATGCCTTCCCCTCTAGCACACATTTTGAGGCATAACACACATCTTTTCTTGTACACCCTTGCTTCTTGGAATTTCAATGGCATATTGGCATGGTTTATCATAATTTCTAGTAGATCAACGCCTTGGTATTCTCTCTTGGCACATAATTTGATGCATGGTCATACTTTGTTTCTTGAAGAAGGGGGAATCCCCTCCTCATGGATGGTTTGGTGGTGTTTGAGTAATCCTAATCTAGGAAATCCTCGCTTGAGTTGGAGAAGAGACAACATAAAGAGAAGAAGAGGGTTTGGTGTGGTGACATTGGCATCCTTAATTTCATCAAAACCACATCTTGAGCTTTAATATTTTATCTCTAAGAGTGCAAGTTTAGGTGATAGCAGATTGAACATCATTGAAAAGTGTATATGGCATACTTATAATTCCAACACCACTTTTAAAAGTCAATTTACTCGCTAGTTAAATCAAACTTTTTAATTCAATTTGCTCTTTAATTAATATGAATTTACATATTCTAATAAATCACACAAATATGATAAATCTTAATACAATTCAATTTACTCTCTAATTAATTTGGGTTTACATATTATAATATTCTAATGAATTACACAAATATGATAGATAAAGAATACTTTTCAACTTCTTAATACAATACTTTTCAACTTCTTAATAGAGCAATCATCTAACTTAAGGAACCATTTTTCAAAGTTGTTACACTCTTACTAGTTATTTGTATCTAAATAGGAACCATTTTTCAAAGTTGTTGTCTTATTAGATATTTGAAAGTGGCACGAGGTGAAAGAGAAAAGTAGTTGAACCATTGACATAATGAAAGAGAAAAGTAGTTGAACCATTGACTTAATGAAAGAGAAAGTGTTAGCCTTTTAATATAAAAATTACATAAATGTTTATCAAGAAATTGTATATTAGTTGGCATTCGATTTAGTTGAGTATGTAGAACAAATTCAAGCTTTGCTCGACTTTTTTTTAAGACATTTAGTTATTGAAATTTATAAAAGCATATTAAAATCAATGATTAATAGTTAGGGGAGCTAATTTTAGATTTCATACAAATTCATCAATGTTAGGTATATTAATAAATAATTATGTATGATTAATTATTTATATATTTATAAAAATATATAAATATAATATGTAATATATATAATATGAAATTTGAAAATAAAATTAAGAAAATTCTAAAATGTTTAATATGGTCAATATGCTTTATTATTTGGTTTTATTAATAAAGAAAACAAAACTGCACTGCCATTTAATGATATATGTTTTTTATATTTAATATAAAACAAATCATTCTAACTTTAACATTATTTATAATGAGTTATATATTTTACATTTAAAAATGGTAGTTATTATATCCCACATCAATAATTTATGATATCTACTTGAGTGTAATTCATTTCTAATAATATTTAGTAATATATTTTTTTAATAACTAATAAATGATGTAATTTTTATTATAAATATGAAAATATGTTTAAATTCATTTCAAAAAAATTTAAAAATATACCATAAAATTTATTTTAATAATATTTACTTGATTTGTGATATGATTTAATTTAAAATAAAAATCACAGTTATAATTTAAAGCTAGAACAATTTTATAGTTTTGATATTATGTTTTAATATATTAAGTATATTTTAAATTAAATTTATTATATTTAAATTTATTTTTCATTTTTAAGAGATGTATTATAATATTTATTAGTTAAATATTTTGTTCTCAATTTGAGATATGGAAATTGACATTTGAGTGATTATTTGTGTTGATTGTTTTGATTTGAGATATGGAAATGGGTGGAGAAATTTTTTTTAATAGAGATTCTAAGTTATAAAATTAAAAAAAAATTATCTTAAATATTTTAATTTCTATTAATTTGTCTAAAATTTCACTATTATAAAAAATGAATCTCAAAATTTACCATTATTAAGAATGGAGCAATTTGGGTAACCAATATGATACACCAAAGATTTGTAAAAACTTTAATAATTGTTTGAATTCTACAATTTGTTTTTATTAATATAATAGTAATATTTCACACAAAAGGTTTACAAGAATTTTTATTTTAGATGTAAAATATTAAGATTAAAAAAATAAAAAATTATATCTTTAAAAAATGAATCCCTCTTAATACTTGATTGATACAAGTTTTAGATAGATTTATGCTATAAAAAAAGAATTATAAGAATTCAAACCATATATAAAATTTTCAACTATAACATCATTTACAATAAGCTATGTATTTTAAAACTAAAAATAACAAAGTCTCATTTACAATACATAATAGACTTGAGTATAATTCACTAGTAACATAATTTTATATTGATAAAATCTCTTTCTATACTTCTAAAAGATCTCTCCTTCACACATATATAAACCAACGTCTATTGTTTTATAATAATATCCTACTATTTATTTTAGTTGATGTAATTTAAAATAAAAATCATAGTTGTAATTTAGGGGCAGGACAATTTTATGTTTTGATATTATGTTTAATATATTAGAAGTTAATTATATTGATATTATGTTTAATATATTAAAAATTAATTATATTTAAATTTATTTTTTATTTTTAAGAAATGTATTATAATATTTATGTTATTGATTTGTCATGTAAAATGGACATTTAAGTGATTATTATAATTGTTTGATTTAAGTTAAGCAAAAAATTAAAATATATAACTTTATAATTTTTTTTTTTAAATTATGAATAATTTCAAATCAATTTTGAATAATTTTTTTTTTAAATTTTAATATATATATATCTATATATAACACTTAGTTAAAAATGAGTCTTAAAATACATCATTAATAATAGAGCAATTCAATTTGTAAAGAATTTAATGTCTCATTCAATAAAAGACCTAGGCCTACATCACATTATTTATGCATTCTGCATTTTGCTTTTATTAATATGATGGGGAAGTTCACCCAAAAAGTTTACAAGGATTTTTAATGTATGTAGCTTTAGAGTTGTCTCATTCATTCAAACATCCAGATCCGTACTTCTGCACAAATAACATCTGGACTCAAACTTGAGACATTACCTTCCACTATTTCATCCGTGTTTTTACATAAAAGGATAAACGTGACATCCGTGAGACAGAGCTTGGACACTTTGGTATGTGAGTCTCTTATTTTCATGTGAGTAGTTTAATAATTTTAAATGTATATGGATTTTGGTTTAAGTTATATTGATAGGTGTTTATATTTTAGAATTTGTGATGAATTGGTGTTTATGTGTTTTCTAAATTGTATAAGGATGTGACAAGTGTACTATCTAAATTAATTTTTATGGAAATCATTTCAAATTCGATAATTGGTAACTGATGCATAAATCATTAATAGTTGATGTATATATAACATGCAATTCAGGCAACTATGTATGGAGAATAAGTAACTTGTTCATGATACTGAAGTTACATATCTATATTCACCAACCACAAATTAAGTAATTTTGCTAACTTTTAAACATGAAGAAAATCTATAAAAATTTATATATGCTTAATATAGATTCATAAATATTAAACACAAAATCGGATGTTATTTAATATATAAATTGATAATATAATATATATTCTCAATTCGGCATTTCAGTATGTGATTTTTTTTTAAACAGAGTCAAATTTTGATTTTTTGGCCGATCGTATGCCTCCAATCGTGTTTCATCTATCAATATCGTATATTTACGGAATTACAAATTAGTACAAAAAGTAAGTATATATATATTGTATATTTATGGAATTGCAAATTAGTAGAAAGAGTATATATATATAATGAGTATGTTTGTTTAAAATAGTTTAAATAATTTGCTATTTATCTTTGAATAACGAACAATTATAATTTGGCTTGCTGAATTTTGTTAATAAATAAATAATTATAGAGAAAAAAATACTTCCATTAAAAAAAAATCAAAATCGTTGATTATTTAAAATCTATGAAATCGGACACATCCAAAACCCTCCATGTGTCCCGTGTCATCGTGTCAGGCACATACACGATGCAAACACATGTTTTGGTCGTGTCTTAATTGAGGATATGACCAAAACACGTGTTTGCATCGTGTCTCGCATTGTGCAAACTGTGTCCTGATTCTAGGACACATAAAAGGAGAAAAGGAGGCCCACGGGGGAGTTAAAACCCCTTTTTTTCTCATTCATTTTGTCATTTGCTTTTGAAGAGAGAGGGCTGAGAGTGCTTGTATTTGCAGGTGAAGAGGATTTGCAAGGATTTGCAAGGGTTTCTGAGTGCCTTTGAGGGTGGATTTCGTTGGGAGGATTCAAACTCACCATCAAGCAAGAAGAAGAATATCTCAATCGGCTAGGGAAACAGCTAAAGGGAAAAGGAAAGGAAGAAATGTCCATCTAGTGTCTCCCCTCCTCTTCCTCCAAGCACAGGCTCTTCTACTCCTATTAGTGCTCCATATGCTGCTAGTGGAGCTCATGCTCAATTTAACCTTGCTTTAGCAAGACAACAAGCCCAAGAGATAAAATACCCTTTGTCGAAGTATGTGACAAAAAAAGAAGGGCGTGTAGCAAAGCTTGGTGGGGGAGGCAATGTGAGTTGGAGTTGCAATTTCTACAAGAATGAGTTCAAGAGCACATATTACTGGGTTAAGGGTCATTTGTTGGCCCCTCCTTGTGGGATTTCTTCATGTAAAGCAGTGAGTGTTACCCAAAGGAGGGAGATGGAAAGAGAGGATCAAATTGTCTCAGGGAAGGTGGCAGCAACAAGCAAGACACAAAAGGATGAGAATCTTCTTCCATTCTTGAGGAAACCCTCTAACACTAGGCCTCCACATAGCAGATATGGGAGTGAGGTTGATACTCATCCAAAAAGAAAGAGGCCAACTACAAGTGGTCCAATGTACAAGATTTTCCAAGAAGAGGCGCAAGAAGAGGTGGACCTTACCATTCCATTGTTTTTCTATCTCAACTTTGTTTCATTCAATGTTGCACAGTCACCATTGTTTATTTAGATGTGTAGAAGTCTAATTGAACAAGCTCCAACTGGTTATGTGCCTCCTGGCTTGGAGAAGCTTAGAACCACATTGTTGGTTAAGACAAAGAAGGAGGTGGATAAAATTATTGAGCCAATTAGATCAACATGGCCCTCATCCGGTGTCAGTATTGTTTCTAGTGGATGGATGGATGCAGCAGGTCATCCACTCATCAATTTCATGGTGGCTTCCCAAAATGGACCGGTGTTCTTGAAAGTGGTGGATGCACTTGGGAAATATATGGATGCACAGTATATGGGTGAGTTGTTCATCAAAGTCATTGAAGAAGTAGGTGTTGATTCTTGTCTACAAATCATCTTGGACAATGCACCTATTTGCAAAGCTATTGGCATGATTGTGTAAGATAAATATCCACAGGTATTTTCATTTGGACACCTTGAATTACTAATTTGCTCATTCTTTAAATTTAGCTCAAGATTCATCTAGGCCCTAGGGGAAAGGTCATTTTATAGATTTATCATTTGAGTTGTTAGTTGTAGAGTCTAGAATCATTTATACTTGTTTTTATTGCTCTTATAAGTATTTTGGACACCTTGCATTGTCCATTCTTTGACTTTAGCACTGAGATCTATTGCTTCAAATGTGACATGGATTGGAAACCTTATTAATGATGCATGCCATATCTATAACTTTGTACAAAACTACACCAATTCCCTCACAATCTACAAAGAGTACACATATTTCATTGTTGAAGATTGCATATACTCATTTGTTTCCTCATTCATCATGCTCAAGAGGTTGAGGGAGGTCAAAACCACTCTTGGGTCCATGGTTATTTCAGAGTTCTGGTCTTTTTGGAGAAAAATGGATCAAATTGCTTCAAAAAGGTAAAGGAAATAGTCACTAGATGATGGTTGGTGGGAGAGGGTAGATCTTACCATTAAGATCATGAAGCCGGTCACTTCTTTGTTGCGGTTTGCAAACACAGACTAGCCCATCCTAGCAGATGTTTATGAGCGGTTGAATTCCATGATTGAGCCCATGAGGACCATTTTTATGGAGAATGAGTGTGTCGAGTATGAGACATCAGCAAATAACTTATGGTCCACCATATATGATATTCTTATCTCCAGGTGGGATAAGAATTGCACAACTTTGCATTGCTTGGCCCACTCATTGAACCCCAAGTTCTACAGTCATGACTGGCTCAATGGTGGGCTAGGCCCCTCACACAAAGTCCCTCCTAACATGGATGGGGAGACTTCACAGGGGAGGAAGATAGCATTTAGATGGTTATTTCAAGATAGAGACTTACTTTATGAGGTGGAGAAGATCTTTGTAGAGTTTTTCACTACTAGTGGGAGATTTGGAGGCTATGGTGTGCTTAGAGATAGGGGGTTAAGAAACCATATGTTTGGTGGGAAACTCATGGGGAAACATGCCCTATCCTATAGAATTTATCCTTGAGGGTCATCTCTCAAGTTACTTCATCCTCTTGTAGGATTTGGAGCACATATGGTAACTTGTACAACTTGAAGAAGAGCAGGCTTGAGTAGTCTAGAGCAGAGACGATGATTTAGGTGCACTCCAACCTTCGTCTTATTTACAGGAAGAGGGAGGAGCAGGTGAAGGGGAAGAAAAAGATGTGGGATGTCTTTCCTGATGATATGGGTTTGAACAACAATATTGAGTTGGCATTATCCAACATGGATCTTAATGATCCAATGCTAGATCCGGTCACTTTTGATGATGGTGATCCTTTGGAGGGGTCATCCTCCACACCAGCAGATGAATATCATCAGATGGGAAGAGAGGAGGACGCTGACGAGGATGAAGAAGAGGGAAGTGACGAGTTTGTTGATTTAGGCATGGTTGAGGAATATTGAGAGACGAGATTCTTCCATCTTGATTTACATTTTTTTGTATTTACTATTTTCCAATGGCATTCTGACATCTATGTAATACATTTTGATTTTGATGACTTAATGAGAAATATGGTTTTGACATCTTGAGCTATCGCCTATCATGATTCATCTATGTGTCTCATTGTGATTTGTGAATGTGTAATGTGTATTGATCCTAATTTCTACTGAATATTTGTAAATGTTCTAGTTTCTAAAAAAAATGGATCTCTCTCTCTCTCTCTCTCTCTCTCTCTCTCTCTCTCTCTCTCTCCGTATCGAACACTCGTATTTCCATGTCCTCAGTGTCCCGTGTCCTCGTGTCTTGTGAAAATACTTCCATTTAGGATGAGAATTTGATGGTCATGAGGCATTTTGCTGGTCAAATACAATAAATTTATTTTAAAACCGACGTTTACTGTATTTCCCAAAGGGTCATTAAATTTTCTTAGTATTTTTTAGCACATAGAAGGAGATATCAAAGAGCCAATGGGTTTTGCTACAATTGTGAACTAAACCTTCTGACTATCTTGCAATCAAGAGTATATATACTCAAAACATTGAAATAAAATTGTTTAAAAAATAAAATAAAAACAAATTCCAAACACTGCTTCCATTATCTACAACAAATTATAAAGTTGACCCTACATGATTCATGCAAGTGCTTTCAGACTCGTTTGTGGTAGTATAAATACCTTTCAAAATGGGGGTATTGGTTCTCACATTTCCTCAAGTCAGGTCATGGAGGATTTGCATTGTTGGTTTTGGAGGATTCGAATGTATGGATGGATGGGGTGGAGAGAATGTGTTACTTTGATTATAGATTTAATTTAAAGCCTATAATTAATTGTCCACGTGGTAAACCTTATTAAGTGGTTCGTAAATTTAATTTAATTTTGGAATTTATAAATCTCATAATTTGTTTTTTTTTTTTGGATAAAGAGTGTGTATGTATGTATATATATTAAAAGTTTTCTTGTATTTTAAGATGTTGCTTTTCTAAAGAATATATATATATAAATAAATATGATATTTTTAAGAGAAGCACAATATCCATGCAAGAAACAACATAGTTTATTTCTTGTCATTTTACAGTGGAGATGGTTAATTTTGAGAATGAGAATGGTGAAGAAACATCAATAGTACAAGAGTTGGCTTGATCTTCCTAATGTTTCTTGATCAAACTGAGTGGATCACCCCACATTTTCTTAAGGCCAACTTGCTTCTTGCAGCCAAGAAGGAATCAAGAAACCATAGCTCTGGTGTGTGCTCAATACACCTAGGTTAACTGGAGGCCTTGGATAATCATATATTGGATTGTTCCATGCACTGGTACGGATAAAGTGGGGAGGTAGACCTACCTGAGGGTATTGGGGAATTTGGATGTTATTCGGGTCTTGGAAAAATTGTGTAATATCTACAATTTGATCCAATGAGTTGGACATCATACTCATGTGCTTGATCTCATTTGCAGTATTGTCCACCTCCTCTATCCTACCTAGATCATTTTGAATTATTTGTTGCGCCTTTCTTTGTTCCATTTCCTACCTTGCCAATTGCCTTTTATGTTCTTTTTCTTCCCTTTCTTTCACTCTTTGGATCCTTTCCTGGTTTCTTTGTTCTGCTGCAATGATCCTTGCTGCCTTCTTCTCCTTTTCCAAATCCTTCTTCCTTTGTTTTACTTCCCGCATCTCCTTTTTCTTTTGTTCTACCTCAACCAATAGTGTGATGTAGTAATTTGAAGTGAGTAATTGTGAACTCCTGCTTAATCGAAGATGCTCTGTTGTTCTTGTCGATATTCGAGTTTCCACTCTATCCATTGGAAACTTCAGGAATCGACAAAGTACTAGTGTGGTACTTGGTTCATTGGAAGGATCAGCTAGGGGTAGTGCTCCATCTGCATTGTCTTCTAGAACTTCATTATCTACAGTAAGCTCTTCAACACCCCTGACATCCACATAATAATGGACAACTTCATTGTTCAAGGTTGTTCCCCATAGAAGGCATGTTGAGGCTTTCGTCATTTGTGTCTGTGAAATTTTTTTTGTTCATAGTAATCATGGCTTCTCCCATCCACTCGGGAAATGATGGATAGCTTGAAAATTTCAATTCTCCATTTTTTTATCCTAGTTCCTAACCAACTTCAATGGCATCTAGATCATCATTTTCATTATGACTATTCCATGTTCTCTTTGATAGGTTCATGGTCATATTGAGTATCACTTACCTCTTCGTCATTGTCGCCCAATGGGTGGAAATTCCCTTGAGAAAGGGACAACATATTTTCTGCAACATCTGCATCATCTTGGCCATGTATATCAAAGGATTGGTTGCAACCAATATCATGTAGAAGAGCATCATAGTCTAATGGAAAGATTCGTGTCTTCCTAAATCCATCCTTGATGTTTGAGGGGGTGAGATCCCTTTTGAAAGATTTACTTGCAAGTTCATCCAATTCAAACCTTTTTACCTCCATCCCTAGGTTCTTTTCCATCCATCCTACTCTCTCAAACCTGACATAAATATTGAAAGGACCAAACACACTCACATCAAGAGGTTGCAACTTGTGAGTGGTAGGTGCAGGAAAATTCAACAAGTCAATGCCTATCATGTTTTCCTCCTCAATGGTTTGTATAGCTAGGTGGCTTCCATGGCCATAAAAAATTAGTAGGTGTCTATTTTGAGGTGAGACACCACCAGGTACATATGCAACAAAGTGAGAAATCCAATTCAAAAACATTTTTCTGGTCATCCATGCATGGGGATGTGCAACCATGAATGCCCCTGATTCACAATTTTGAATATAATTTGTTAGTTGATTCAAGTTCCCTTAAACAAATAGAACCCATGGATTGATGCACCTATTGTGTTTACACAACACATAATTGTTATCCACTCCCTTCTCTTAGGCGGAATTTTAGGCACATTCCTACTCCCTCTCTTGGAAATTATCCACATGCCGCAATTCCTTCCTACTTGTAACCCAGTTTCATCACAGTTCCAGATGTGGTATGGATTGTACGAATGTTTTTCATATACACTGGATAGAGTGTCATAGAACCTTGACACAATTGCAGGGCGCATATTTAAAGCTCTATCTTTTCCAATCCCCTTTGTTATTTATAAGACAAGATCTGGATGCCTTAGTTTAAAGCTTTCCCACCATGATTTCCCTGGGAATCCATCTCTAAATGGATTTGGCCTCCCTTGACAAATTTGAGCAATAGTGGATTTCAGTTGAATCATCTCCAGGCCGTGGCCCAATTGAGCCATATATTTACACCAAACAATCACCTCCTCCTCCAATTATTCAGTCAACATTGTAAGGGGCCCTTTCCACTTTGTATGAGTGAGGCCATTTATCCAGTAATGCATGGATGTGCGTGCAATCCCATGTTTTTTGGAAGATTATCTAATAGAATAACCATTGAATTCTACATCATTTATTGCAACCAACATATCCTCTTATGTCCATCCTCTAATGGCACTAATCTTCTTGGTTGAAGCTGCACCTTGAACTGTTTTTGATGGTGGAACATCACCAATGGCCTCTGCCTCAATTGCCTCTTCAACATCCCAAGTATCATTGTTGTTAGCAACATTCTCGCCTCTGTTCTCATATGAATCGATGCAATGTAGTTGGGAACCCCTAGTCCCTCACCTCCTTTCCCTCCTTGAATGAGCATTGGAATTCACTCTTGGCATGTTTGCAAAAACCTACAGAACAAGAACAAAACTTCTTCAGCCATAGATATGTTATACATAACTCTATCTTGATATGTAACTCGAATTGAACAGTTTTGTATTGAAATGCATAGAAGAGACAACAAACGAAGAATCAAAATGGAAGAGATCTATTGTTGAATGGTTGATGTGCTACAATATTGGAAGAGTGTTAATAGTTTTAAACCTCATCTATACCTAAGAACAAATCAATTTCAAGGTTCTCATGTGGTGGGGGGACACAGTGATCTTGTGTTGTGTCTACTAAGGACAATGGCCTAGTATTCTAGGAGTATGTTCTATTGATTCTTGTTTTGTGTTGTATATATCCTCACTATAGCTATTGATTGCATTAGAGGTCTAAGGGAGAATGGAATTGCAACTCTGTCTTTATATGTAGCTTGAATTGAACAATTTTATATTGAAATGCATAGAAGAGACAAGTGAAACAATAATGTAGAAATGAGTTGCTTCATACTTAAGTGTATGGCAATAGTGGTCGAGCAATGATCCATGACCACTTAAGGGAAAATGGCAATGTGCCTCTCCAAGGGTGTCATATTCTAATGAATTGTCAACAAACATAATGTATAATCTTGATGAGATAACACTATTGTGTGATGATTTATTGTTTGGTGCCATATGTGTCTATGTCGATGGGCATTTGTGAATTGCATAGAAGATAATCATACAAAATACAAAACCCATGCATTAGAAAAACCATACATGCATAGGCTCATCGGTCTACTCAAACAATGACATAGGTTTGCATGTTTTAGATTATGAAGGCAGACTCGATTTTCGTTTGGGGCAACCTATAGTCAATGGAAGCCTATATGTTTGATTTTGAAGGTCAATTTATAGTGAATGGAATCCTTCCTGTTTGATTTTGAATTTGAAGGGAAGCCTATAGTGAATGGTAGCCTATATGTTTGATTTGGACAAGAAACCTACATGTTTGATTTTGAAGAGCAACCTATCTAGTCAATGGCAGCTTGTATTACTGGTTTTTGTTAGCAAATATGAGTTTAAGTATCCTACAATATCTGTAAAATTTTTTACATGAACAACATGTATTGTTAATGATCAATCATATTGCACAATTAATAAATAGTTTAATTCATCCACATTCAATCCCTTGTGTTTAAATAGAGGCATAACAATCCAGCATTCCTTGCATAACAGTCATAGAACATACTTTTGTTAGAAACATGTAGCATACAGTCATAGAACAGATACAGACAATCATAGAATAGATAGAATAGAACATACCGATAGATTGTTGTGAGTGTTGCTAAGATTAATGAACTTCTGAAATGCAACAAGTGTATAATGTACAATGGTTGATGCATCTTTATAGTTTTCTCCTGTTGTGTTTGATTGGTGAATTGAGTTGGCATGGATCACACACTTTTAAATTTGGATGAGTGCATAAGATTGAATTCGAGATCATCTGATGGCTAGAAAAGAGCCTGTGTTGATCCTTGTGCTTGTGAAATTGTTTATGGTTGATTTGATTTACTTAATTGGTTTGGTGACATTTATTGCATTTGGAGGGTTGAATTGGGTGTGATCCGATGGATGGGAAAGAGCCAATGATGATTTGTGTTGATCCCTGTGTTGTTGAGAATGTTAATGGATTATTTATGGTTGATTTGATTAATTAATTTGGTTTGGTGCCATTTATTGCAATTGGAGGGTAGAGTGGTGGAACATGCATGCATGTGAAGCTTACCAACCCCCCCCCCCCTTTAGTGTGTAGGAATGTATGGGAGTTGGTTTCAGTGGGCTCGTTGATGTATGGGTATCCTCTAGTGGAGATTCACTGGGTTTGAAGTGACAGGAAATATGTACTTGTGGACTGGGCAATGTTGGAAGCCTTCAGTTTCAAGTAGATCTTTATGTCAGACAATGTTTGGATGTGGCAAGGACAAGATGGGTTGTAATTTTGGACTGTCAATTGTACAGTTGGCAATAATAGGATTTTTTATGGACAACTATGGGCCTAGTCATCTCTCTCTCTCTCTCTCTCTCTCTCTCTCTCTCTCTATATATATATATATATATATATATATATATATATATATATATAATATTTGTGAATTGGGACGGGTTCTATGACCACAACTATTCCCTGCACCAAAATACAAGTCTCTCCCCTGCTATGAACACTATCCTTTTTAAAAAAAAAAATTACTCATGTGTCTCATGTTTTAGCCTTTAGGTTAGCATTTTTGTTTATTTGGAATATAAGAACTTCTAGAATAAAACTTATAAAATAAATTGTAAATATTACACACTAAATTATGCAATTGAAATGTAATTAAAAAAAAATTAAAAATTAAAAAAATCAAATAATTAAATAAACCCTTTTAAGTTGTTCAATGCATATGCACAAGCATTGATCTTGTACTAGTTTAGTATTGGGTTTGTATGGGTGCACATAGACTCTAAAGATATAATTAAAAATAGAATTAATTTGTTTTTTAAATGTGTTTGTACAAAATAATATTATTATTCTAATTCATATATTAAGTTGAAATAGTTAATTTAAGTTCAACTAATTGTCATTAATATTCAATCTTTAAAAATAGGAGGTTAAATTATACTTTTTCAATATTTTCCTTATGTTTCATTTTTATTAACTTCAAGTAGTCCACTTCTTAAATTCTCTCATAACTATATCATTTTCACTTAATTCTCTTCTTCTTCTAACAAATCACAATTTTATTTTGATTAAACATGAAACTTCAAACTCTATTTCATATGCTGGTAGATGAACGTGACTAAGTAGATACTCTTAAAAAAAACCTTTAAAACAACAGTATCCAATATATACACATAAGAACGTTATGTTTTGAATAGAGAAATCCCCTTCCTTTAAGCTCCATTAACTAGTGTGACCGTGAATGCACAATTCGCTCTTAAAAAATTAAAGATGGAATTGATAAAACTACTTGAAGCTCGAGCGAAAATATGTGAAAAATAGCCATAAATAAGATCTTCGAGCCGAGCTTGACAGAAAGGCAAGTATGTTGAACACAATAAACAGGATCTTGGAGTCGATACTAACAAAATGGTGAACAAACCCTCTCCTCTATATTTAGCTCCATATATCTGAGTGCGATTTGTGGGAGGTGAGCAAATCCAAAGATGTTTTTCTTCAAGCATGTGAGAAGATGGCATCCCTTTAATGTGCCATTTAATCCAGTCCCTTATAAGCTAATCAAGCTATTTTCTTAATTTAGTTTTTTAATGATTATTTTTAGGTTTAAAAAAAATTAAGATTTACTTCCTTAAATGTGAATCATCCAGTTTTTTTAATATTCCAGAGAATCAAGGTATTTTAACGTTACAATTATTACATAATCAAAGTAAACTAATCAAGCTATTTTCTTGATTTCATCTTTTAATGATTATTTTTAAGTTTAAAAAACAATTAAGATTTACTCCATTAATATTAAGTTATAAAAACTTTACATAACAATGGTTTATCAAGTAAATTAGTATAATCAATTACCAGTATTATAAATAAATTATTTATTTTTTATAAGTAATTTAGAAAAAGCTAATAAAATTTAACAAAAACATATTTATTACTCCACCCCCATTTTAAAACCTATCCGTATAATATAACTTTATTTCAGTTAATAAGTGCCATTTTCCACTCAAGGATAATTAAGTTAAAAACCCTACTTTTTTATGCCGAAGGCATACACAAGGGAGAGCTTTTTCGCAAAACTATGTCGTCCAGACCGTTGGTTTTGGGAAACTCTCTTTTGCTCACATTTAGTTTTGGGAAACCCTCCTTTGCTCACCTGTCCTTATGTCGTCATTTCTATCCACTTGTCTTGTGCCACTTTATCACACGCTGGCTGGTCCTTCTCCAAAGTCGCAGCCACTCCATTTATGCCATCCTTATCTGAAACCACCCGCCTTCATTTCCAGGTGTGTATCTACTGACCTTTGCTCAACTATTCCTTCATTCTCCATAAGTGCAGCGACATTTGGTGGGAGACATCGATCTGTGGGGCTGCCAGAGACTTCTAAAGACTTTTATGGAAATGATGGCTTGAAGCACCGATAAGAGCACGGTCACGGCCTCAAGCTGTTCGTGGAATGGGAAGAAGAGGCAGTAGATATCACTTCCCAACCCACGTGGAGAGGCTTTCTACATCCAAAATCGACAATTGTGCTCGTCACTAGATTGGGGTAGGTGTTCTTATTAGCTAAATGATTAATTAGTGTAGTCACTTAACTTGTGGTCGGTGAACATGGATAGGTTGCAAATTAAGTGCCATGAACAAATTATTTGATACTTGTTCTCCATGCTTAGTTGTAATGGCATGTTGTCTATGCCTCATCTACCTCTTATGTAATG
This sequence comes from Larix kaempferi, assembly GCA_027924585.1. Classification (NCBI taxonomy): domain Eukaryota; kingdom Viridiplantae; phylum Streptophyta; class Pinopsida; order Pinales; family Pinaceae; genus Larix; species Larix kaempferi. The sequence goes on along the minus strand of BSBM01001051.1, from coordinate 14,729,341 downwards.
ACATGTTGTCTATACCTCACTACCTCTTATCTATGCATAAGCTACAACTACCATATATATATATATTGTTTAATTTGAATTTTGAACGACAATACATTTGTTTCATCCTCCTTCAATCTAAGAAAAACATAGATAGTAATCCACCTAAATTCTAAGATATAAACACCTATGAATATAATTAGGAAACATATCTATTCATAGCTTTAGCGTTCTACACAGCTTCATCACTAAAGACAAAGAACTACACTTAATTCTTTCAATGTGATTTCAGTGCATACCATGGAATGTTATAAAGTTTTGTGTGTTTGTAAAAATAATCGTTATTAATATTTTAGATAGTTTTTTCCTATTTCCACATGAATTATAATTTTTTTAAAATAATAACCCATATATATATATATATTACAATGGGTTTTATCATTAGTGTTACCTATTCTCTAAGCTTTTCTCTGAATGAGTACCACCATCTCATATAACAATAAGGATACAAGCTCATGTTCATGGAATAGTGGTTACTCTATCCTCTTAATGGCATTAGTACTACCTATTTCTACCATTGACCGAGTTCCATATTATAGATTGACTGTACGATTCAATGCATATAGATGAGGTAAAGGAAAGCGTATGTATGGTAACGATACAATGGAAAAAAACCAGTTCTATTCATAACAGCTTGGAGAGTATAGCACTATAATTATATAATAAGGGCATGTGGTTATGATTATAACTAACTTCATTTCAATGGTAATCATTATGGATCTATCATCTTAATTAAGTAAAAGTAATCACTTACATGTTGAATGGGCACATCGTACATATGTAATATACAAAGTTACATTGCTCATATTATATATATATATATTATTGTGTTTCCAAAAATCCTTAATTTTAATGTAATTTACTCATTTTTTCCAAACACAGACACCAATTTCAAAATCGTGATTGGAGATCATTATCAAAATAATCGACCTCTCTAATAAAATAATTCTAATTGGAATATTTTTATGCTCAACATCATTAAAATGAAAATAATTTTATAATTAAGATCATTGAAAAGTTCACGTTGGCATTTCCCTATCCGCTATTGAAGGGGTAGGCAGAAATGTTGGTTTCACGAGACCACCAAGTTAAAGTTTATGGTAGGAATAGAACGACTAGAGCGATTTAGTTAATGACTGACGCACGTACGTCCTCAATTATTGTTTATGGACTGACAAAACCATGCATGGTGGAGAGCGCTTGCTTTAGATCTACGGTAAGTAATATGCATTCCGCAGCAAATTCATTAAGTTTGTTGCAGGGTCTCTGACATTTCCTCACTCTCTGTGCATTCTATTTCACTGCAAAAAAATTCAGGCCCTTTTTCGTTGACTCAGCCATACCTGACCACGCAATTCTATGTCAATTGGAGAGAACGCATGCTCTGTGAATTGAATAAAAAATACGGTTCAAGTTCATTCTATATCTAGAGCTTTGGATAGTAGGATAACGAGAGCCAAGATTCCAATTCGCGGCTGTATTTTGGGGTGGGCACGCAGCGCGGGCTACAAATTCAAAATCTAAATTTGAATCTCTTTGTGTCTATCCGCCTTCGGTGAATTCAAAATTCAAATGAGCATGGTTGCATTAATGTTGACCGTAGTAGTCTTCGGCGTGGTGTTTCGTATGAGTACATTGAGATGAGGTGGATGATGGTCATGGGCTTATAGATCCATGGGTATGCAGAATGGTGGGCATGGTTTGCTGAGCCAACCTAGAAAGCCGAAATTTTTTGCTGTGAAATAAGATGCACACAGAATCAGGGAATGTCAGAGGCTCCTGCAGCAGACTTAATTAGTTTACTGCCCCTGCAACAGACTTAATTAGTCTGCTGCAGGTGCATATGGCTTGCCCAGATCTACCACTCTATAAACTCCACCCTTCAACGATGGTATGCTTCCATATAATTGCATGGGCCCATAGATCCATGGATATACAGAATGGTGGGCATAGTTTGCTGAGCCAACCGAGAAAGCCGGAATTTTTTGCCGTGAAATAAGATGCACGCAGAATCAAGGAATGTCAGAGGCCCCTGCAGGCGACTTAATTAATTAGTCTGCTGCAGGTGCACATGGCTTGCCCAGATCTACCACTCTATAAACTCCACCCTTCAACGATTGTATGCTTCCATATAATTGCATGGTGGAATATACACTTCTCTTAATTTCATTCATCCATAGGTTTCCATAGATATTGTAGAATGGCTGCACTTCCACCTCATCTTCTCCTCCTGCCCTCCCTCGGAATTGGTCATCTCATTCCTTTCACAGAACTCGCCAAAAGGCTGGCTGCCCGAGGATTTCTCGTCTCATTCTTCGTTTCCTCTTCTCATGGCCTCCTCTCCCTTGCAAGAAACAAGATCGCAGACGCAGTCAATATTCGCATTGTAGAGCTCCATCTTTCCCACCAGATAAATCCCGAAGCCAGTGATTTAAGCAAAAATCATTCTTTAGAGCAGACTCTGCCACTGTTACTATCGAACCGCACGTTGCTTCAAGACGCATTCAAGAAATTGCTAATGTCTGAGGAGGACGAGAGTGGGTTTCGGGTCATGTATCCTCCTCCCCTCTGTATCGTTTCAGACTTTCTCTTGAGCTGGACGGTAACCATGGCTGCCAAGCTCGGAATCCCCCGGGTTAATGTTGAGTGCTCCCCTGCCTATTCCCAAAACTTATTCGAAGTACTCTGGACCAAACTGCCACGCAACCTGGAACGGAGCAGCTCTGGCAAATACATTGTTCCCCATCAGGCCAAACGCACCCTCCTCTCGCGCTCTCAAATGCCCCCTGATCTCCCCGATGCCGATGAAACCCACTGGACGCACAAAGTTAGCGGAGAATATTTTCGTTTGAGCAAGCAGAGCTGGATGAACATTACCAACACGTTCCATGAATTGGAAGGAGATCATGTGGATGAATTTCAGAAGCGCTATGCAGGTCCTGTCAAACCCATCGGTCCTCTGCTGCCGGACTCTTTTCCTATGCGGCCAATATCTCTCCACGCCAACGGCTCGACTGGTCTCAGCAGATTTAGAGTGGTTGGATTGTCGATCCCCCAGGTCAGTCGTTTACGTCTCTTTTGGCAGCCAAAGTTTAATCTCTGCTTCTCAGATCAACGAATTAGCGTTGGGTTTAGAGGCAAGCGGGAAGCCATTTCTTTGGGTACTGAAACTCCCAGCTTCTGATGTGAACAATCCCACCCTGGATGGGTTCTGCAGGCGCACAGAGCAGCAAGGACGAATAGTAAGCGGATGGACAGATCAGTTAGCCATTCTTTCGCACCCGTCTGTGGGAACTTTTATTACTCATTGTGGTTGGAACTCAGCGCTTGAAGCCATCTGCAGCGGTGTTCCTCTCATCTGTTGGCCGTTGTTCGCAGGTGATCAGCACTTCAATGCGAGGTTTATCGTGGACGAAGCCAAGGTTGGAATTGAGATTGTGAAGCGTGATGAGGATCAAATTGTTACAAGGGACAAAATAGAGAAGTCTGTGAGGACTCTGATGGACGATTGTCACAGTGGAGACGAAAGAATAAAATTGTTGAAGGAAAACTGTAGCACGCTCAAGGAACTGGCGAAGAAAGCCGTATCCGAAAATGGATCGTCATCTAAGAATTTCGATATGGTTGTAGAAGATATTCTGTCACTGCAAAATAAGAAGAAAATCCCAGTTTCAAATTCCATGTAACTGCACCTGCAATAAATTCCATGTAACTGCACCTGCAAATATAAAACAAAGAATAGCACGGCCATGGACATTGGCCGGACCGTTGGATATTACTGTGGATGTGCACTAAGGCAAGGTGTAATTTTTTTAAATTATAGTAATTAATATTTTGGAAATAGTTATGTAATTTAATTTATATTATTCTAAGCAAGTTTTAATGGGTTAGATGAATGGGATATGTATGGACGTGAGAAACTGTACAATGTCAGTGAACTATTTAAATATCGGCAGAAAATAATATCAATGTAGAAGTTTATTTTAGTTCAGTGTGTATGGTTTATGGGTGAACTTTTTTTTGGAATCTTTTGATCTCATTAGTGTGTATGTTTTATGGGTGAACTTATTTTCGAATCTTTTTTTATGTCACTAGTGTGCGTTAGTATGAGGACTAATAGGTTAGATGTTAAATATATTATCCTTTGCGAATTTAATTTATGGACCTTAATCCTCTAGGCATATTGTTCTGGATCCTTCAACATTACAATAAGACGTAACTATTAATTAATGTACTAATTTGAAATATGGAAATTGAATTTTTAAATGAAACGTAACCTTTCAACATCATAATAGGTTATAACCATTAATCAATGTATCAATTTGATATATGCAAATCTTTATGGACGTTATAATGCGGCATACCTATGTTATTAATAACTATTATAATGTGGTATAATTATATTAACAACTTGAATATAGTTGACCATATTTGATTAATTAATTAATTTTAACATTTCATTAATATAATATTTATATTATTAATTTCCATCATTCATTAAATATTAAATGGTTAATCATTTAATATAAATTATTAACTATTAAACATTAATTATTAATATGAAAATTTTCTTATTTTCTTATGAAAATATTAATTTTAATAATATTAATCATTTTATAATAATATTATTATTATGCTTTAATCATATTAATCATCAATAATAATCATAATTGTTTATAGTTTTCTAGATTTTTCACTACTAAGAGATTTGAAACCTACGTTAAATTTCATGATGGGGAGATAAAGTTTGAATAATCTTATTTAATCATAATTTTTTATATTATTAATCATATTAAAATAATTATAATTATTATATTATTATTAAACATTTTTTATTTAATAATATTTATTTTTATTTGTTTCTTGTCTAAACATTAATTTTTTATGATGATGATAATAAAGATTAACGTCCACTAAAACCCAGTTAGACTATTGGACCTTAAGAGCATAAAAAAATATTATTTAGATTGCTGTAAAATTTTATTCCTATGGTAAAAAAGCTTAGAAAGAAGCGATCATAGGTCACCATAGTTTTGACACATTAAAAGATCATGGAAGTTAGAGTTGTAGCAAAGATTAGGAAATTGTGATCAAATAGGATTAGAATGCATTGGAATGCATGAGAAGCTTAAAGCAAGTTTGAAGAAGTATATAGAACAAGATTGTTGGGCCTAACATTGTCATTGATGTCAAATAGGTTTGGAATGAATGTGAAGCTTGAAGACAACTTATATAAGTATATAGAACAATGTATGTGAAGCTTGAATCGAGTTTGAAGAAGTATATAAAACAAGTTTCTCATTGATGTTTAACCATGTGACATCAAGAACAATGAGATAGTTGTTGAAATGCATAGTTAGCAAAACAGGAAAAGGATGCAGGTGTGTACACAAGAAAGTGAGATGTCGAAGTGCACAACAGATAGTTGGTATGTTGAATAACCACAATAAAGGATGCACATATGACAAGTGCATACAGAAATCCGACAATAGAACTAACAAAGCAAGTAAAGCCTGTAAAATGTCGAAGTTTGTAGTAATGTCAAAGTGTGCAATATGTGGAATGTCGAAGTGCACAGTTGGTAAAATGATGAAATGCACAAATTGGTGAAATCTCAAAGTTTGCAGTAATGTCGAAGTGCGAAGTATGCAGTTGGAAAAAAGTTGAAATGCACAAGTTGGTGGGATGTTGAAGTTCGCAGCACAAGAAATGACAAAGTCATCAACAAGAAGAGATCTGATTGACTAGAAAATCATGTCAAGGAAAAATGTAGAAGACTTAAACAATACAAATGACTCTGAATCGATGAAAGATCAAGACAACTACACAGATAAAAGTGGACAATGAAAGTCTTGGTCTGCTCAAGCTAGTTATGTGGCAAACTTAACTATGAAAAAAGTAAATGGGCAAATGTGATCATGAAGAAAGAAAGATGGGTGTCGCCCACAAAGAAAATACCCTAATAGCAGTCCACTTAATTATAATAAACCTAACTGGTTATTAAAAATATATTTATTACTAGATTAAGATAATTAATTATTAATTATTGCTAGACACCAAGTGGTATCAAAGCTCTCTGTTCCTCCGGCATTCATCTTCTCTCATTCCCCTTCCTTTCATCACCTGCATTTTCACCTGTTCCTCAAATTTCATCTCTTTTCATTCCACGTTGCTCATACTCGAATCTACACGCCATCCTCTCTCATCCTTCACCTCTCCATTCTTCATCCCACTACTCATCCCCCATCTCCATTTCTCCCCCACGCTCCACTTCCTCCTACGCCACACTCCACCCGCTCCCCTTGCTTCTCACTTCTCCCTTCCACACCACTGCTCTCCTCACATCCATGTCTTCCTCCTACACCACACTCCCACATCTCGCTGCTCCCTTTCCCTCATTTGTTGTACCTTATGCACTCGCTCTCCTTCTATTGCTTTCCGCACCACACCACCTTCATCCCACACCTGCGCCATCCCACTCCTCGGCACACATCTTTGTTCCACCACCACCACCACTTCTCATCCGCTCCATCCTTCCTCGGCACACCCCATCCGCACCCCCCTCCGCATACCTCTGTCCTCACTCCGTCTGGCCTCGCTCCCCATCGCCACCGTCCCCACTCCATATCTCTCCTACTCGCTTCCTCTTGCGCAGTCCTCCGACCTCCAACCGCCTACCTTCACATCCTCCATCTTCCTTCCTGTCCATCTCCATCCACCACACCCACCGTGTGCTTACACTTGCGCATCTCACATCCCATGCGGCCTTCCCATTCCCACCTCATTCAAGCCAGGAAAAGCAAGCCCGACGCTGGAAGTTGCTCCAGTCTACCAGGTGTAGAGGCCCCTGCGTAAACTTGGTATCAGAGCCAATCAATCATCTATAATCAGGTTCTCATGGATTCTCATATTCCCTATGATAAGTTAAAAAATAAATCTTCTGCTGAATGTTCTACTTCTTCAATGAATGATTTATTTCCCAGTCGCGATATTCAATGGATACATCATGGTAGTTCTGAGTTTGTTAATAATGATCCTACAAAACCCTTTGAACTACCCCGACTTTCAGCAAATCAGATATATCAGGATATGTCTATGTTTTATTTTAAGTCTAGACAACTTTTCCAAGTTCGTGAAGGTATTTCCAAAGTCACTGTAAATAATAGTTCAGCCGGTCAGACCCTTGGTCTCCTTGACCCAACAGAAGTAAAAAGTTATAAGAAAAAATATGGAAAGAATTTTGTTAATCTTGGTAGAGCCCTCATTGGTGTTGAACCTCTGGTCTGTCCTAGGATAAATGCCACAGCCCTTGTCTGTTGTTTGGATAACCAACACAATAAGTTCATGGATGCATTAATAGGCGGAGTCCAAATGCCACTCTCAAATGGAATTCAATATCTAGATATAATTCCTGGCTTTAACATCTCTTTGAATGATCCCTAGATTCATAAAGTATTAGAAGTCAAGATTTACACATCTGGTTTTGATATGAAGCCTGGAGCTTTAAACCTCCGGATTCATCACTCCCTTGCCCTCCGATTTACTAATACTCAAAATCCAATTAATCAGTTGTATCCCAGAGACCAAGACACAGTTGCAGTCTTGGTTAGAAGTGATCCCAGGAATGGTTCCCTTGTTCCTTCAAAAATTTCTTGGAACCAACTCAGCTTTCCTCCTGAGTGGGTGGTGGATGCCCCAAAACAGCCTCTTTCTCAGTCTATCACCACCTCCGATATTCGTGAAGACTCCTCCTCTGCCGTCATCTCTTTCCCTCCTCCAACAGCCCAGCGTGGTGGGAATCTTCTACCCAGATCTACCTCTTTTCAATCTCCACACTCTAATAATTATTTCTGAACAACTTCTTCTGAACATGCTATAAGCAGGACCTCCTCTGTAAAAGAACCTTTCTTAAGATGATCCTACTTACATAAAGAAGTTCCTGTAAATATTCCCTTTTCTGTTGTTTGTCCTGAATGTCAGGACCTAGTCCCTCCCAAACAACCAAAAGATAAAGAAAGTTCACACAAATATCCATGTCCAAATCCTGAATGTGAACCTTCTCCTCTAAGTCAATATCCACATGAATCAGAATTCATGATGGCATCATCTCCCTCTAGCTGGTGGGAAGAAAATTTCAAAAAAGCATCTACAGGTATCACTGAGATCCACAAGGATGAAATTTCTGATGCCACATCCCAGTTAGATCGCATTTTGTCTGTCCAGAAACCCCACATGGATAAATCTGGTCTAGGATTCTGCCCACTCTCCAGCCAAACCAAAAAATTACTAGACCTACCTGCTCAAGAAATGGAAAAAGGTGAGCAATACAGACTTCAGGCCAGAGAACATAAGATCCAACAAAGAATGGCACTCCTGCCATCCAGGATGAAGCCTTGTACCAGGAAAGACATCAAAGAACCTTCTTTGGCCCAGAAAGAAATATTTGAGATAATAAAGTTCGGCCATGCTCCTTTTGATCCTAAAGATAAGATCATGAAAAATCTATTTTATTGGGATCTCTACACTCATCCAAAAGCTGAAGGATTCTGGAAACAAACATTGCCCCCAGGAGAAAGGAGAAAGATGTCTGAAAGATGGCACTTTGAGATGGATCTAAGAAATGAATGGATTTCCTTCTATGAATGGCGAAAGGAATTCAAACAGACACTGGCAATGATGCAGTCCTCTGCAAAGGCTGAGGACAAGAAGCCTGAGTCCAAAGGAGAAAAGACTCAGAGTGGCCATCTATGGAAAAGTCTCCAGGGTGAAGAAATCTACACAGAAGTAAACTTTCCACCCTTCAGGCCAATTAAGCTTGAATATGAAGAAGGATCAGCACCTGCAGCTCCCATCCTTCTAAATAATGATAAATCCGAACAAGCAAATTGGTCAAACTTGGCATTAAAAGGATTGGCCATCTAAAACATAGAAATACAAAATAGAATGCCAAGATCTACACAGATTGATTCTCTGCAATATACTTGCAGAAAAATTCATGATGAAGTTCAGCATATTCGATTGAATACTGTTGAACATATCCCAGTCTCTGCTCAAGAAGTCAGAACGGAAAATGATTCTTTAAGGGATGATTTGACAGATTCCATATCCGACTTAGACAAAAATGTAGGAGAAGCCTTTTCCTACATAGCAGAGAAAGTTAATTACACTGCCAAAACAGTTGGCAAGATCCAAGCATAAATTGCTAAGCCAAAAATTGATTCATCTAAGCTTAGCCGTCCTGGTGAATTATTTCTTGCTAGTTCACTACCTATCACACCTTCTGTGCACCTCACTCTGAAGATCTCTGGCAAAGAAGTCATTCTCATGGCTGCAGAATCCAGTTGGAATTATAATAAGCCACGCAAATTTGTGCCTCCAGATCTCCACAAAGAAGATTTAGGTTTCCAGGAATCTTTTAACCCAAAGAATTTTTATTCATGGAATTTGGATGATAAGAATGAAGGTGAAATATTAGATATGGTCAATAAAATGATGATATGCTTTCAAGCTTATATGTCTACAGGCAGACACGACCATGCAGAGGCAGTAAATGTTATTGTCTCAGGCTTCAATGGAAATTTGGGTGTTTGGTGGAATGTCCATCTCCCAAATGTTCAAAAAATGGAAATACAGAACAGCACTAAAAATGGTGAACCAAATATCATTGGTGCACTCCTGGCCGCGATCATTGTAGAATTTTGTGGCTATAGTGCTACCATTGCAGAAAAACATAAACAGATTCTGCTGCAACTCAGAATCAAGACAGTATCCCAGTATCACTGGTATCATAAGTAGTGTATGAGAAGAATCTATAAGATTGAGTTTGATAGAGCAGAAGAAAGAGTTTTCAAAGAAAAATATTTTGCTGGTTTACCCTCGGGGTTCCGGGAACTCCTGCGAGAAAAATTTGAGGAAGATCTGTCTCTCCACACATGGGGACAATTCAGAGCTGCTGCAGAAAAAATCTTCCTGCAATATTGTGAAAATAAAAAGCTAGATAAAGACCTCTCCCACTCGGTCTCTTTTCGTGGCGGTAGGGAAGTATGCCGGATGTTCGGCATTGAGCCTCCAAAAAAAGCTCACAAACATCACTCTGGCCATAAAACAAAAAATACATATAAAGGAAAGTCTTCTAGCAGATGGAAGGCAAAACATCCTCCGGACTCAAGAAAAGAGCCAGAGAAAAGAAAAATGAAATGCTTCTATTGTGGCAAAGAAGGCCACTCTGCTTCTGAATGTTACAAACGAAATCAAGATTATCAGAGGAAGCAGAAAGGAACAAGGACCTGGTCTAACAGAGTAAAGGTATTCCCCAAGGTAGAACCTTTTGATGACAATCTCAGAGGGATACCTAGAAGGGCCCCTCCAAAAAGACACAACTTGATGCATGTAGCAGCCTCAGATGAAGAGAACACAGATGAGATCACTGAATCAGAAAGCAATGAACCAGAAAATATTGATCTCATGCATGTCCACCAGATGTACAATAATCCTTGCAAATGTGGTGGAAAATGTACTGAATGCCGAGAAGAGCAAGTGAATTATGACTCAGATAGTTCTTTGCAATCAGACGAACATAAGTTGTTTTCTGCTTGGACTAAACAAAATATTAGAACAAAGTCTTCCTCTTCCTCAAGCGATTCGGAAGCAGCAAATTGTTTCATGGCTGGTACCGATGATGAAGATGAAGAAGATCCTAAAAGGCTGGTAAAGAAAGCTATTTCCAAAATGAAAGAAGGCAGTAAAAAAGATGACTTGGTAAATAGCTTTAACAAGATTTTCTTGGGCGACAAGAAGGGCAAAGGAGTACAAATCCCAAAGCATAAATTTAGGAGAAAATATGTCCAAGATACAGAATCAGAGAAAGAAAGCTCAGGAGAAGAAAAATTCAAATGGTCATGGAAAGCTGCTAATCTCCCGAGCATGGAAAAGAATGTATATCCTCTCTTGGCTAAAATGCAGCAAGAGCCACAAAAGATTGACCTGGCCACCCTTCATAAAGAGCATCTAAAGCTGGTACAGGAAGTTAAAGAACTCAGGTTCTTGATTGAAGAAATGAAACAACATCCAGGATCATCACAGTTAAAGCCTGAACAGTCTGAAGAAGATATGCATTTAATGGTTGTTGTACATCAGCAAACAGTAGTCAACTTGCATATCAAAATACATGAAGATGAAGTCAAAGTGCTTGCACTCATTGACTCTGGAGCAGACCTGTGTTTCCTAAAAAGAAAGTATGTTGATCCTCATTATTGGGAACCTTGTCGAACTCCAATTCGAGGATTTGGAGGAAGAAAAGCAATCGAGTACAAAACCAGTTTTGGAAAGGTATGTCTTGGCAATTTTTATATAAACTGTATCTTTCTACTGGTTGAAGATGACTTTACTCATGAATGTATTATTGGAACTAGTTTGCTATCTACTACTATTCCTCATGGTGTCAAGTATAATAGTAGAGGCCAAATTGGTTATTATTTTACTATTAAAAGAAAAGAAATATTTCTTCCACTAGTGTCATCTGAAGAAAAAACTCACTCAATCTAGACCCTAGAAGTAAATACTGTAAGGAAAAAAATAAAAGAAAAAGGGATCCAGATTAGAGCAATCAAGAAAGCTGAGAACCTATACAGGCTAGAAGAAGAATTAAAGAATCCCGATGTACAACAAAAAATTGAAGAAATAAGAAAAGAATTTGCTGACAAGGTTTGCCACACGTCTCCTAATGCATTCTGGCATAGGAAACAGTTTTGGGTAAACCTAAAATACAGAGAAGGGTTCCAGGGAAACCCTAGTAGAAGCAGATCCATCCCAATGAATAAAGAATACAGACAACTCTGCAAAAAGGAAATTGAAGATTTGCTGAACAAAGGACTCATCCAAAGATCAAGAAGTCCATGGTCATGTGCAGCATTCTATGTCAACAAACATTCAGAGCAGGTTCGAGGAGTTCCTAGAATGGTCATCAACTACAAACCTCTGAATGATGCTTTGGAATGGATCCGGTATCCAATTCCAAACAAATCTGATTTGATCAAACAGATAGTAGGAGCCAAAATCTTTTCAAAGTTTGATCTCAAGTTTGGCTTTTGGAAAATTGGCATAAAACCAGAAGATCAGTATAAAACATCCTTCAATGTGCCTCATGGACAATATGAATGGAAAGTAATGCCATTTGGCCTGAAGAATGCCCCTTCAGAGTTCCAGAGAATTATGGAGTCTGTTCTGGAACCATACATGGACTGGTTGATGGTATATATTGATGATATTTTAGTATTTTCAAAGTCCATTGAAGAACACATAAAACATCTCAGAACTCTATTGCATGTTGTACATAAGAATGGGTTCGTTCTTTCAGAAAAGAAGATGAAATTGTTCCAAACTGATATTGAATTCTTGGGACAGAGAATTAAACATGGAAAGATAGAAGTTCAGAAGCATGCCATTGAGTTTGCATAAAAATTCCCTGATGTAATCACAGATTAAAAACAATTACAGAGATTTCTAGGATGCTTGAACTATGTTGCAGCCTACTATGAAAATTGTGCTCAAGATAGAAAGCTGCTTAATAAAAGATTGGGAACAAACCCTCCTCCATGGTCAAAACAGCACACTAAAGCGGTACGAAGGATAAAAGCAAAGGTGAGAACTCTTCCTATCCTTCATGTTATTGATGAAGATCTCATGAAGATCCTTGAGACTGATGCTTCAGAAGAAGGCTGGGGAGCAGTACTGAAGCAGTGCAGGAAAGAGTGCAATGGCAAGGATGAAGAAATAGTATGGTTCACTTCAGGAACTTGGTACGATGCACAGAAAAAATACCATACTATTGATAAGGAAATAAAGGCTTGTCTAAATGCAATTCAGAAATTTGAAATTCATCTAATGAATAAGAAGTTCTTAATAAGAATAGACAGCCAAGCAATGAAGTTTGTATTGGAAAATCCAATACGAAACTCTACTGCTAAAGCAAAGTTTGCTAGATGGCAGGCAATGTTTTCTCAGTATGAGTTTGAAATTAAACACATAAAAGGTTCTCAGAATTGTATTGCTGATTTTCTAACCAGAGAACATTTGCAGGAAAAATATGGAATTTAGACCCCAAGTTGCATGGTGATTATCACAGAATGGCATGAAGGAAGTAACACATGCAGATATTTAGATGAACAAATGAGTTGGAGTAACTACGCTAACTAATGGAAGACAACCTGGCAGCTTAGGTCTACAGAGGTATTGGATGAAAATCTGCAGCATCCCAACCTATTAATAAACTTGGTCCCAGAGCATCGACGGTATCCAACGTCAACAGTCACCGTCCCAAACATGGTTTACGGCCGACAACTCCGACAAGCAATAGATGCCTCCCATACTCTCCAGACACATTTCCAAGACTTGCGTCTTATCAGTACAGAATCTGCTTTATGTCAAGTCCTTGAGCAATATTATTGTATCAATCAAATGCGTGGTCTGGCAGCTTGGCCAGGAAATGATGATGCCTTAAGATTCCCCCTCACGGATATCAACTATGGCAGCTATCAGAAGATGTGGTGGGATTTCTTAAAAAAGGACAATAGAGACCATGATTACTTTGCCAAAATCAAGTTTAGCCTCCAGCGAGCCCATGTGATCCATGGAATTCCTGACTGGATTCATTGTTGGTGGAATGATTTCGGCCTCAGCAAAAGCGGAGTGGACCCTGCAATAATTCAGCACGAACATAGCCAGTACTGTATCCCGTGCTCCAAGGTGGAAGACATGTATATAAGTGATGTGTGTGATAATACTCATTTACTACATACTTTTATTTCAAATAAATTCCAGTGGCTTGTGAAGACCAAAATCCAAGTACAAAACAGAAATGGGCAACGCATCATCATCCGGAGCATCTATACAAAAATGTGGGACCCCACTTATCAGCGTCGGTATGGCCATCCATACGACGATATGATAGAATGGCCCCAGACTCGTACTGCCTACAGTTTTTTGATTGATGACAATTGCTAGTGTCCTCATCATGAAAGGTTTTTCGTGGGATTCCTCTTTCAAAATCTCCACTGTGTAATGTCACTTCTGTCATAAAAGTTTTTCTGTGGGATTCCTTAATAAAAATCTCCACTATGTATTGTCGTCTCGATAATAAGTAGTTTCCGTGATCTCCACTTTGTAAGGAGCCACGATCATGGTTTGTCACATGGAGACTCAGGACACTTTCCTGACTTCTGGTGCGGTTTGACCCACATCTCCGACACAAATCTAACTGGCCATCTTTAAGGACGATTTGATTCGATTTCACGAGACCTACAATGGATTCTCCCAAAGGATCCAAGGCTCCTCCATGTTATAAATATGAGCATGCCTTCTTCATTTGGCATTCGCATTCTTAGAAAGTCTAGAATTTGAGTCTGCAAGTGTTTTAGTAGTTGAAGCTTGCAAGGTCTGATAGGTGTCTAGGCAAGATTGTATGCTCTGCGAGTTGCCAGCATTGGTATAACATCGCATCAGAATATCTTAGCCTGTGTGTCCAAGATAGGTGTCGTTCTGATCTGTCTGCGCAGTGCTTCCAGAAGCCTTCGAGTAGGTTCGGCGCTTCGGCCCTTACCCAAAGATAAATGAGCCTGCGTGCATAAGACAGAGGAATATTAGAAGTCTGAGAACTATTTGTAATTTGAAAGCTCTGTAATTATTCCGCTGCAATTAATATAAAGTCTGGGTACCATTCCCAGTTTCGAATTTGTGTATTTTTGGTTTGTCTAAGCCGTATCACCCATTAGCCCGGGTCTGGAATTCCTTGCTATCTCGTAAGATTCATCGTTCTGGTCATGAGTAGCAGTAAGTCACAAAGTAAGTCTCGAGGGAGCAGCAGTGCATGTTCGACAAGTTAAGGAGCGGTCGAAGAAAGATAGCAGGCGTGTGAGTTTCAGTCATTCAAGCCAGGAAAAGCAAGCCCGACGCTGGAAGTTGCTCCAGTCTACCAGGTGTAGAGGCCCCTGAGCCTTTGTGCATAAGACAGAGGAATATTAGAAGTCTGAGAACTATTTGTAATCTGAAAGCTCTGTAATTATTCCGCTGCAATTAATATAAAGTCTGGGTACCATTCCCAGTTTCGAATTTGTGTATTTCTGGTTTGTTTAAGCCGTATCACCCATTAGCCCGGGTCTGGAATTCCTTTCTATCTCGTAATATTCATCGTTCTGGTTGTGAGTAGCAGTAAGTCACAAAGTAAGTCTCGAGGGAGCAGCAGTGCATGTTCGACAAGTTAAGGAGCGGTCGAAGAAAGATAGCAGGCGTGTGAGTTTCAGTCATTCAAGCCAGGAAAAGCAAGCCCGACGCTGGAAGTTGCTCCATCTACCAGGTGTAGAGGCCCCCACCACCGTCACTTATTTCCTACTCGACCAGGCCCGCATGCTTCACCTATGTGCATTACTCTTCCATCCATCCACCCACACTACATTAGTGTGCATTACGTGAACACTAGGGTTTAAACCCTAATCCAAATCCAATTTGAAATTTATTTATTTTTTATAATAATAATATTATTAAAAATTATTATTATTATTATAACTATTAAAAAAATATAATAGTTTTTATGCATAATAATAATAATAGTCTTATTTAATAATTATTATTATTATCATTTAAAAAAATTTGAAAATAATTCAAAATCCCCTTGGAATATTTTTAAGGTGAAGTCACTATGTTTCTAGCTTTTAATAAGATCATTATTAGTCCATTCCACAAACCTAAAAGGGATGAAAGAATTGAAGTCAAAGATATAAAAATGATCGAGTTTAAATAAATAAAAAGAAACCAACAAGAAGAGATAAAAAGTGGATATGAAGACATTATCAAATTAGTTAAGGACTTGAAGTAACACAACGTCAAGAAGAAGCTACAATGACTTATGAATTCCTAGGTCAAGAAGAGCTGGAAACTGCATCTACACCCATGTCAGAAGAAGGGACTCCTATCATAAACAAACAAGCTATGTCAACTTCCGAGTTCTCAGGTCAAGCAGATATGGGGTCTACATCGGCACTCACGACAGAAGAATGGACTACGACCAAAAAAGAAGAAGCTATTACGACTTTCGAGTTCTCAAGTCAAGGAAATATGGGGTCTACATCGGCACTCATGAGAGAAGAAGGGACTACGACCAGAAAAGAAGAAGCTATTACGACTTCCAAGTTCTTAGGTCAAGGAGTGCTGAGATCTACACCCACGACAGAAGAAGTAACTGTGACTCTTGAGTTACCAAGTCAAGAGGAACAAGGGACTACTGTGACTCCTACGTATTCAAGTAGGGATGATTATAAAATCGCTACTACCCCCAGGAAGTAAAGGAAGCCTGGCCGACCAAATCCTTATACCTCCCCTCACAAAAGATCTATACCACTAGACACCAAGTGGTATAAGAAAAGACATCCCAACTACAAACCTCAAAATGCGATACTTAGTAAAAAGTATGCACGCCTACCAGAAGTTCGTTGTGGCTTCTTACAAGCTAGGGAATTAAGGCACATTAACATGCCATTTGAAAAATCTATAAAATTGTTTAGTAAAACTCCAGAACATGGACTTGTTAAGGAAGTCGATTATAAGGACAATGAAACAGAAGAGGTAGAAGACAAGGATATGGAAGATCAATATGATATTGACAATCACAATGTCAATATCAAAGAAAATGACGATGTCGTAGATTGTAATAATAAAAAACAAAATACGGTAAAAAATGAAGGCATCATTAGCAACAATTATGAAAGAAACGAAGTGGTAGAAGAATGCAATGATAAAAGCGTCGGACATATCGTTAATCATGGTAATGGAGAAGAACGAAACCCAGAAGATGTTGTGACAAATGAAAAGATGAGCATTCTACCAGTGGCCGCAACTCAAGTTATTCTAGAATCTCAATATCAAAAGGCTCACCGGGTACAACTAAAGATAAGCTTGCCACACAAGGAAGTAAGTACATTATTGGTAATTAATGCTACATATAAGAAAACCATATCAAAGCATGTAGAAATATCAAAGATCCACATAAAGTTAGAATAGCAAAGGAACAACGTCGGATTAGCAGATCCGAAATATACGTTGCTTAGTTGTTATGCGTTCATCTACAAAATCATAAGCATGATAAGATTTGAATGTAAATGTGACCAATTATTCCAAGAATTGCTAAACCGTGGCACAATTATTCGTGGCAAGAATTTCAGCTACAGCACCTTCATAGAAGATTCGTGGTCGAATCTTTTTAGAGCGGGATGACTTGTAATAAACCTAATTGGTTATTACAAATGTATTTATTATTAGATTAGGATAATTAATTATTAATTATTAAACGACATGTCTATTTATCAATAGACATGTCTATTCCCGTTAGGCCATATTTAATATCGGTCATTCCTATTGTAAAATTATCAATCAATTATCAAAAATATATATTTATCAAAAGATATTCCATCATGTAAGGTGATACCTTACATTAATAGAATCATGTCAATATAAATAAACAAATATTGAATCATCTTTAGGTGTGGAAGAGTGTGTGGAGTTGAGACAGTATGTAGAGAAAAATATAAACTTTGCGAAGATGAATTCAGTCGAGGACAAATATTCATTTTGATATGGAATATAGTTGCCAATAAAATGTGAGGACAATGAAGTGACAAGGAGATAGACTGATGAAGATTAATCTAGGTAGAAGAATAACTTTTCGAGTTAACAGAAAACGAAGTAATTGGTGCCAAATCAACAAGAATACAGTGTAACAACCTTTCAGGTTGAACAAAATGATGTCACAACAATGAAGACTCAAATTTTAGGCTAATAGGAAGATGATTGGTAGAATGAGGAAACATAGTAGCTAATAGCTAAAACACACATTGCATAATGTAATATTTGACTGGGTTGGAAGATGCAAATTAACTCACAGATTGAATTACACAGTGGATAAAGGATTTCCATATTACAATTTGAGAAGCGTTTAAAAGGAGTGATTGCAGTTAAAGGAATTTTGAAGACCAAATAACTTACATTGGTCACGATTGATGTCCTTTGTAGGAGATTAGTGTATCCACTTGACAAGTCGGGTCTTTTATGCAAGTTGGGTATTGAATTGAGGTTTCGATTCCTTGCAATAGGTTGGATTATGTCTGCAAGATGGGTCTTGCACTGAGGATTGGATTCCTGACCCCTCAATTGGTGTTGAGAACCCCGAAGATTGGTGTCTTCTACAAACTGATGGAGTTGTGAATTATCAAATATTTATATACATATCTTGTGTGTCTCTTGAGTGTGATACTTATTGTTTATAGATTGCAACATTAATTATGCATGCTTAATAGTAGTGTTTAAACAAAGAGAATTAAAGTTAATTAATATGAGACACTGATTCACCCCCTCTCACAGTGTATTGGAGTGTTCAACAATTGGTATCAATGCAGGTTCCTTCAGAACAAATAACAATTGAAAGGAGATCCTTGAACACATAAATGGATGGGAAAATAGTATTGTATACAAATGAAGCTCCATTCTTTGATGGGATAGATTATTCTTCCTGGAGGGAAAGAATGAAAGGATATCTGAAGTCAAAAGGATCAGGTGTTTGGGAAACAATTTCATGCAAATATACCCCTTCAAGAAACCAATCAAAGTATCTAGCAAAAATGGAATCAAGGAAAAATGACTCAATGGCATTGGAGGCTATCCTCAACGATTTATAAACTCAAATCAAAGAAAAGACGGGACAATGCACGTTGGCCAAAGAACTATGGATCAAGATGGATAATCTCTATCAAGTCGAAGTAAAAAACAAAGAATCGAACCTCAGTAAGGATCAACTGCAATGTTAAAAAACAAAAAAAGCAGGGTCCAAGGATGAAAACACAGTTGATGAAGGTAAGCACTCTCCTAGACATTCAGAATGCCCTGATTAGAAGAGTGAGGTTGACTATTATGTTATAGATGAAGAATGGGACATGAAAAAACTCAAGAATGATATTTTAGCCACTTTAGAAGAAGTTTTAAGGGATCATAATATGATGCATATGTCAAAATATCAAGGGATGATCTTGATATTATTAAAATCAAAGTCGTGTGTGTACTAAAAGAGATGGAGATAGATCAAAGGAAAAATGTGTTATTACAACAACAATTCGAGGAATCTATGAAAAGGAAACAAGAAATGCATGAACGGGTCACCAAAGTCATGAGCGATTTAAAGTTCCAAGGGGAAGAAGCCTTGAAAACCAAAGAAGAATAAATCATGAATATAAAGACATAAGTCGATGACCTAACATAGGAAGTGGAAATGTAGAAATAAAATGACAAGCTCAATAAAAACATATAAGTCCTAGAGAGTATAAAAGAAGTGGTCGTTGGGTTAAGAAAACAACTTGAGGAAGCCAAAAGAATAGAGGAATTCTTAAAAATCAGCTGATGGAGAAACAAGACACATGTCACAAGCTAAAATTGGAAATATTAGAAGGAAATACTAAGGAAGAAAATGTAAGTTCAATTTCAAGAATAACTCATCAATTTTGGATGAGATACTAAACAGACAAAATTCATCTTCGTACAAATCTAGACTAGGTTACAACAAGACAGTTGAAAAATTCAAAGATGACAAAAGGAATCTGAGTTGGATGCAAGAGATAGGTTCTTCCTTTTTTAAAGGAAAGGGTGAAGTTGTAGATCAAGAATATGTTCTAAATTCAGTCAACCAACAAATCTACAAAAGAACAAGTCAAAAGGAACATCAAAGGGCGAGCTCTTCATATCAAAACAATTTGGGAGAAGATATGTCACCAGAGTGGGCTCAAAGGACCAGGTATGGGAATTTATTTAATGGTTATTTTTTTTCTTGTTATGAGTTCGATCATAAAGCGTCAGGGTGTGAGAATGATGGAAAGAAAAATTCCAATATTACCATAAGATGTTTTAGGTGTAATTACTATGGACATATTGCAATGTATTGTCATACAGTAAGATGCTACAATTGTAATGTTTTTGGGCACAAATATCAATGTTGTCAGAGTCCAAGAAGACAGTCGGTGAATGCTTCATACAATATAAGGACAGCTAAAACATAGTATCAAATATTGCATTCCGAAAGGCATGTGCACTTTCAAAACTAGATGAGGAAACCTTCAAAGCCATATGTCGATGAAACTTATAATAATAATCTTGAAGGAACAAAATATTGTTGCATATTCTTATAATTTTTTCAACATCATAAGAAAATCGTTGATTTCAAATGGAACACTATATAAAGATCATGAATTCAAGGACAAACACAAATAAATGTTGAGTATTGTTGATGAAAAGAAGATTGAAGCTAGATAACATTTGAAGACTGCCATACAAGAATATATTCATTCACATCCTCTAAAAAAGATCAAAATTTATATTATATAAAGGACCTATTGTCGTAGTAACCAAAAAGTACATCACGGGGGGTTCACTCAGTGAACTTGTTACATAGCACGATCGTTCACATGATATTAAATAATACCCCTAATTTCACTAAATATTGGAAAATGCATCCTAAAATTGTATTGTTGAACCTCCCTCCCAATATTCCTTTCCAATTAAGAAAACCCCTAGTTTCACTAGATATTGTAGGTATCCATTTTTATCAACCCATTTTTAACACCCCCTTTATATCATATTATCAAGTTGCAACAAAAAGGAGCCCTAACACATCTTAGTATAAGCAAACAAGATGCTAAATACAATAATAGTATAATGCTAATAATGATCCCACTAGGATTGCGGGGTTGACTGATCAATTTGTAGCATTGGATAGTGGAACACCCGAAGAAATAGTACTAGGGAAGCCAAAATGCGTAAAACGCAACCTAGTCAAGAGATCAACATAACAAAGAATGTAAAATATTTATAGTCCAATTGTTAGTGCAATGCTTAGAAAATATGAGAATTGTAGATGTTTCACACCACAACCTACAAATACACCAATTTTATATCATGTAAATATGAATATAGCCATAGAGAACTCATGTTTTCTATAAGCTTAATAAATTAAACTCCATAAAAATTCAAAATTGAAACCCTTTTGTGATGGACGCCCCTACCTTCCTATAAAAACAAACATCATTGATGTTTGAACCCAAATGAACATAGAAAAATTCCTTTTACTTTTCAATAACACCATATGATCATGTGCAAAGCTTGGATTTGGGTCATTCACAAGATCCAATGAATTGTCTCTACTTACTCTACATTTATTCTTGCAATCAAGCGAATTAACAAAATTAGTTACCTTTTCTTGGGTTGTACTTAGTTTTTTTAATCTTTAAAGGATAGGGAAATATCTCCATTGTTAGGTTTCAACCATGCAATAGTTATAAAGATACATAGATGGTGAAACTTATATGATAACATTTCATGGTAATGATAACACATAGGGTATGTAAATAAGGATTTAGATTTTCACTTATGTGAATCATGTTAATTCCAATACAATATTAAGATAGATGCCTTGCATATAAGAATTGAAATTACAATTATGACTGTGCCACATATAACTCAATCTAACAAGTATTCCTAACTAGCAATGTGAAAATATTAAAGAAGAATACAAAAAGTTGAAAGAAATAATTAGTCAAGAAACATTGATCTAACATTTCTTGGTTCCAATGAGCCAAGAATGATTGATCTCACTTTTCTTGGTTGTCGTGGAGCAAGGTTTAATTGAATATCAGTGCCCACCTAAACCCTAACCTAAAAAATGAAGAGTTAAATATTTTACTTGAATGCCTACAAAAATACAATACAATTGTTCAAGTTTGGAACTCTCGATTAACTACATCTCTTAACTTAAAGATGAAAAACAATATAACATCAATTCAAACCAAGCCTAAATAATATATTAAATGAGGATTGCTCAAGGCCAATATTCCAAAAAGACTTCTATCGATATTATCATTGGTACACTATTACCATATTTATGCAAAACTTAGGATCATAAGCAATATCAAATAAAAATGGAAGGTACTTAAGGTTTAGGTGGGTATGAATTGAGCCCATGATTTGGAGGTATGAATTCATCCCACGATTTGGAGGTTATTCCTTAGCACACCCAAATAAAATAACCCCCAATATTTATATTACTATGTGAAATTAAAAACCCCCCTTGACCTCTTAATACAGGGCAATATATTTTCTAGGTTTTTAAGAGTATTCAACCCCCCAATATGAATGGACGTGATATGATATTGCATCACTAGTGAACCCCCCGTGAAGTACATACATTCAAATTGACCCTCTCTAGCAAGTGTATCGATGTCATTGGTCTAAAAAATAGATGTCCTCTTCTCATGTACAATATTTACGTTCGAAGAACAAATCAAAATTATAGCAATGGTTGCGAAGAAATTGCTAACAGACGAAGCTCAAGTGAAACATCCAAGAGTCTGCAAGGAAAGATGTAATTCAGTATCTGGAGAAGGGCGCTCTTTGAAACCAGCATTGTTGGGAATCATTCAAAGCTATTTAAAAAGGACCAAAATTTGTCCCTTTTGCTCTTCTAATCATTTAATTCAGTTCTTCAGAGATGCAATTTCCTCTATATTTCTCTTATTAAATTGTTCCTGAGCATACCATTCTCTGATGTTAGCTTCTTTCATTTGAGATGCTCATCCAATTTGTTCTTGAGGTTCGTGAATTCTTATTACTAAGACTGAAATATCATGGAAAGACTTGCTATAGAAGAATTAACTTGTTGTAGAGGATTAGACATTGTGACCGAACTAAGGGAATTGGCTCAAGGATAATTGGACACTAGCAAAATAATGCAACAAAAGGAGTTGTATGAACTCGAATGATTTGAAATGTAATGGCTAAATTTGGTCAAAATTATGACCAAGCATCGCTCATAAATGAGTTTAAATCATTGCATGCTTCCGGAAAGGTTGAAAAGATGCAAAAGTATAATTGCATTCTTTTTTGGCACGAGCGAATTGACAATTTATTCTCTATCCATATTAATGTTGGATTTGCATGCTCACGTGATATATCTAACAGGTACCAAGGATACTAAATGACCGAGTCATGCATACGTTCACAATATTTGATGGAAAATTTGGCTCATGGGGATTAGTATATTGCATAATTGGACTTATCAAGAACTGAAGAAACAATATAACAAGTTGACAGAATTAAGATTTTCATACATGGGAAAGAAAGTTCAGTGTCGAGGCAGAGTTTTGGTAATTGGACGAGTGAAGAAGAGGATGAAATGTCTTGAAAGAAACATAATCATAATCTATGGGACTCCCAATATGGGGCACATGACAGATGAAGCAGTCAAATTTGTGAGGAATCCTCTTAGGTAGTAGCATGAAGGCTTGTGATGGTTATATAGTGATGTCTTAGGAGCAGAACACAGTAAAAACCAACAAAATGCCAAGATCAAACAACAAAAATCTAGGCATAACTCAAGGGGGAGCAAAATCAGAACAAGCATATTATTAGGGAGAAGGCGTAGACTTAGCTGGAGTAACATAATCAAGATGAGAACCTACCATTGATGTCAAACGGGGAGAAATTAACAAAGGGGGGGCTCTTCCACTCAAGATAGGAAATATGATCATGGTGAGCTTTGGTTTTACTTGGTGTTGACATCAATGCCAAAGAGGGAGATTGTTGGGCCTAGTGTTGTCATTGATGTCAAATAGGATTAGAATGCATTGGAATGCATGAGAAGCTTGAAGCCAATTTGAAGAAGTATATAGAATAATATTGTTGGGACTAACGTTTTCATTGATATCAAATAGGTTTGGAATGAATGTGAAGCTTGAAGATAGTTTGAAGAAGTATATAGAAAAATGTATGTGGAGCTTGAAGCTAGTTTGAATAAGTATATAAAACAAGTTTCTCGTTGATGTTCAAAAGCCATGTGACATCAAGAACGATGAGATAATTTTTTAAATGCATAGTTAGCAAAACAAGCAAAGGATGCAAGTGTTTTCACAAGCAAGTGAGATGTCGAAGGGTGCAACAGATAGTTGGTATGTTGAATAACTGCAATAAAGGATGCACATATGAAAAGTGCATATAGAAATCCAACAGTAGAACTAACAAAGCAAGAAAATCTTGTAAAAATTTGAAGTTTGAAGTAATGTCGAAGTGTGCAGTATGTGGAATGTCGAAGTGTGTAATTGGTAAAATGACGAAATGCATTAACTACTGAAATTTCAAAGTTTGCAGTAATGTCAAAGAACGTAGTATGTGGAATGTCGAAGTGCACAGTTGGTAAAATGACGAAATGCACAAATTAGTGAAATGTCAAAATTTGCAGTAATGTCGAAGCGCGTAGTATGTGCAATGTCAAAGTGTATAGTTATCAAAATGTTGAAATGCACAAGTTGGTGGGATGTTGAAGTTCACAGCACATTGAATAATGAAGTCATCAACAAGAAGAGATTTGATTCACTAGAAAATCACTTCAAGGAAAAATGTAGAAGACTTAAACAATACAAATGACTCTGAAGCCGACAAAAGATCAAGACAACTACGCATATAAAAGTGGACAATGAAAGTCTTGGTTGGATTAACTCAGTTATGTGGGAAAAATTAACTATGAATAAAGTATATGGGGAAATGTGATCATGAAGGAAGAAAGATGGGGTGTCGCTGACAAAAAGATCCCCTAAGAGAGGTCCACTTAAGAGAATCATGTCAATATAAATAAACAAAGATTGAAGCATCTTTAGGTGTGGAAGAGTGTGTGGATTTGAGATAGTATGTGGAGAAAAATCTAAATTTTGCGAAGATAAGGAAGTTGAGAAAAAATATTCATCTTGATTTGGGGCATACTCACTAGTAGAATGTGAGGAAAATGAAGTGACAAGGCGACAGACTAACAAAGATTCAGCTCGACGGAAGAATATTTTTTTGGGTTAACAAAAAATGAAGTACTTGGTGCCAAATCAACCACGGGGAGTTCACTAGCGAGGAAATATCATATCACGTCCATTCATATTGGGGGTTTGATTACTCCTAAAAACCTCAAAAATATATTGCCTTGTATTAAGGGGTTAAGGGGTTTTTTTAATTTGACATAGTAATATAAATATTGGGGGTTATTTTATTTGGGTGGGTCGAGGAATAAAATCCAAATTGTGGGATCTATTCATACCTCCAAATCATGTGCTCAATTCATACCTCCAAATCACGAGTTGGATTCATACCAGTCCTATTTTTAGCTAAGGAATAACCTCCAAATCACGGGCTAGATTCATACCTCCAAATCATGGGATGGATTCATATCAGTCCTAACTACTGCTCAGGAATAACCTCCAAATCGTGGGATCGATTTATACCTCCAAATCATTGAACTTATAAAGTCTTCTTTTATTTAGAATAATTTTCTTCATGAATGGGATTTATCTAAGCTTTCATTGGCCCCGGGGCCATGAAAATGGGTAATAAAAAAATTCGATGAAAATAATAAAATTCATAAATGTGGTCTTCCCATTCATGAGTTGTACTCTTAAATTCCTATTCAACTGCGCCTCCATCCATAAACGTGATCCATCATTTTAAATTCCTAGTGTTGTTTGAATAATTTAATGTGATCCATGCCTCCATTCAGTTGTTGAGGTCCACATTTTTACGACACAAGCAATTTTCCCATCCATATTTTGTCACCCATTTAATTTCTCGTAGGGCCTAAATAGTTTTCTATTTATTTTATACCATTTGTAGTCCAACTGGGAAGGAAATGTTCGAGAAACTACTATGTCCATAGTTTTTTATATTTATATTGAATTCTGGTGCTCCTCCATGCATCTGCCATGTAGATGTGTAAATCGACCTATACAATTTTTTTGTGGGTTTAAATTTTCTACTCAGTTGCATTGATTTCAACAATTTAACTTATTTTTTCATTTTTTCATGAAGCCTAATTTACATTTCCGTGGTTGTTACAAGTTTAAAAAAACAATCATCCTCTAAAAGCATGTCTCCCAAAAAAGAGATTTTTTTATGCACATAAGGGCCAATTCATGTAGAATAATTTAAAAAAAAAGAAAAAGAAAACATATTTCATCTCTTAGATATCTGCAAATCTTCCTTTTCATTTGCTCCTATATATATATCCTTTGCAAGAAAAAACAAAAACAAAAGAGGATTCGATGAACTCTAATGCTTAATGGTTGTTTCAATCAAACCTTGCTCCATGACAACCAAGAAAAGTGAGATCAATATTTCTTGGCTCACTGGAACCAAGAAAAGTTAGATCAATCTTTCTTGACTAATTATTTCTTTCAACTTTTTTGTATTCTTCATTAACATTTTCACATTGCGAGTTAGGAATAGTTGTTAGATTGAGTTATATTTGGCACACTCATAATTTTAATTTTAATTCTTATATGCAAGGCATTTGTCTTAATATTGTATTGGATATGACATGAACATAGGTGAAAATCTAAATCCTTATTTACTTACCATGTGTTATCGTTACCATGAAATGGTATCATATAAGTTTCACCATCTCTGTATCTTAATAACTATTGCATGCTTGAAACTTAACAATGGAGATTTTTTCCTCTCGTGTAAAGATTAAAAAAACTAGATAAAATGTAACTAAACGCTGTTAATTCCATTGCCTGCAAAAATAAATATAGAGGAAGTGGAGGCAATTCATTGCATATTGTGAATGACCCAAATCCAAGCTATGCATATGATCATATGGTGTTATTGGAAAGTAAGAGGAATTTTTCTATCTTCGTTTGGGTTCAAACTCCAATGATGTTTGTTTTGATAGGAAGGTAGGGAAGTCCATCCACGGAAGGGTTTTAATTTTTCACTTTTATAGAGTTTAATTCATTAAGCTAATAGAAAACATGAGCTCTCTATGGATATACTTGTATTTACATGATATAAAATTGGTAGATTGATAGGCTTGTGTGAAGCATCTACAATTCTCATATTTTCTAAGCATTGCATTGACTATTGGACTATCATTCTTTTACATTCTTTGTTATATTCATCTCTTCATTGGGTTTCCTTTTATGCATTTTTCCTTTCCCATTACTATTTTGTTGGGTCTTCCACTATCCAACGCTACAAATTGATCAGTCACCCTTGCAATCCCGATGGGACCATTATTAGTATTATACGATTATTTTATTTAGCATCTTGTTTGCTTATAATAAGATTCTTTAGGGCTCCTATTTGTTACAACTTGATAATATGATATATTAAAGGGGGTATTAAAAATGGGTTGATAAAAATGGATACTTGCAATATTTGGTGAAACTAGGGGTTTTCTTAATTGAAAATGTATATTGGGAGGGGGGTTCAACAATACAATTTTAGGAGACAATTTCCAATATTTAGTGAAATTAGGGATATTCTTTAATATTCTATGAATGATCATGTTATGTAACAAGTTCATTGAGTGAACCCCCTGTGAAATCAACAAGAATATAGTGTCGCAACCTTTCAGGTTGAACAAAATGATGTCACAGCGATGAACACTCAAATTTCAGGTTAATAGGAAGATGATTGGTAGCATGAAGAAACAGAGTAGCTGCTAGCTAAAACACACATTGCATAATTTAATATTCAACTAGGTTGGAAGATGCAGATCAACTTGCAAATTGAATTACGCAATGGATAAAGGATTTCCATACTACAATTTGAGAAGCGTAGTAGAAGGAACAATTGTAGTTAAAGCAATTTTGAAGGCCAAAGAGCTTGCATAAATCACAATTGATTTCCTTTATTGGAGATTAGTGTCTCCACTTGACAATTTGGGTCTTGCATCGAGGATTGGATTCCTTGCAACAGGTTGGATTCTGTCTACAAGTTGGGCCTTGCACTGAGGATTTTATTCATCACCCCTAAGTTGGTGTTGAGAACCTCAAAGATTGGTGTCTTCTACAAACTAATGGAATTGTGAATTACCAAATATTTATATACATATCTTATGTGTCTCTTGTGTGTGATGTTTATTGTTTACAGTTCGCAACATCAATGATACATGCTTAATAGTAGTGCTTAAATAGAGAGAATTAAAGTTAATTAATATGAGGCACTGATTCACCCCCATTCTTAGTGTCTTGGAGTGTTCAACAATTAGAATTGGGGTAAATTCCTTCACAATGGCTAATAGCTGGAAGGGTATCCTTAAACACACAAATGGATGGGGAAATAGTATTATGTACAAATGAATATCCATTCTTTGATGGGATATATTATTCTTCCAGGAGGGAAAGAATGAAAGGATATATGAAGTCAAGAGGATCTAGTGTTTGGGAAACAATTGCATGCAAATCTACCCCTTCAAGAAACCAATCAAAGTATCCAACAAAAATAGAAGCAAGGAAAAATGACATGGAATTAGAGGCTATCCTCGATGGTTTATCAAGTCAAATCAAATAAAATACGAGACAATGCACATCGACCAAAGAACTATGGCTCAAGCTGGAGAATATCTATGAATTCGAAGTAAACAACGTAGAATCCAACCTCAATACGGATCAACTGCAATTTTCAGAAACAACAGAACCAAGGTCCGAGGATGAAAACATAGTTGATGAAGGTAAGCACTCTCCTAGACATTTAGACTGTACCTATTTGAAGAGTGAGGTTGACTATTCTATTATAGATGAAGAATGAGACATGAAAAAACTCAAGAATGATGTTTTAGCCATGTTAGAAGAAGTTAAGGGATAAAAATATGATGCATATGTTGAAGTCTCAAGGGATGATCTTAATATTCTTGAAATCAAAATCATGTGTTTACTAAAAGAGGTGGAGAGAGCTCAAAGGAAAAATGTGTTATTACAACAACAATTTGAGGAATCTAAGAAAAGGGAAAAATAAATGCATGAACAAGTCACCAAAGCCATGAGTGATTTAAATTTCCAAGGTGAAGAAGCCTTGAAAACCAAAGAAGAAGAAATCATGAATCTAATTAATAGAAATCAATGACCTAACAGAGGAAGTGGAAATGCAAAAATCAAATCACAAGCTAAATAAAAACACATAAGTCCTAGAAAGTACAAAATAAGTGGTCATTTGGTTAAAAACACAACTTGAGGAATCCAAAAGAATAGAGGAAGTCTTAAAAAATCAGCTGATGGAGAAAGAAGACACATGTCACAAGCTTAAACTGGAAATATAAGAAGGAAATACTAAGGAAGCAGAAGGTAAGTTCAATTTCAAGAACAAGTCTTCAATTTTGAACAAGATACTAAATAGCCAAAGGTCACCTTCTAACAAATCTAGACAAGGCAGTTACATCAAGACAGATGAAAAATTCAAAGATGAAAAAAGGATTCCAAGTTGGAAGCAAGAGATAGGTTCTTCATTTTTAAAAGGAAAGGTTGAATTCACTTGTATAGCTAAAATAGTCTAGTTCTTTTATGGATTTTGTACACTAACAGATTTGAAGCTATGTAAGAGCTATACTTAGTATTAATTTCATGGTTAAGTTAAAAGTTTATTTAGATGATCTATACTTTAGCTACTATGGAGGGTCAAGTAAGATTATTGCCTTGAATGCACCTCTTCTTATGTGATAGAGTGATTTTTAGTTTGTTCTTTCTTTGTTCCAAAAGGAAAATAAAACCTTATATTAGCATATACAATATGACTTGTTTTCCTGCAAATTGCTCATGGATTTAGGTTCCATACTTAGTCAAATAAAGTGCCCCCTTGCCTTTTTTGTGACCATAGAACCTTTTGTAAGAGACCATGCTTGTGTCTTAAATCACTGATGTAAAATTATATAATATATTATATTTAAGGGTGCTAGGTGAATGGAAGAGAACATGCCTTATAGGAAGGAGGTTGGTGGTTTGATTTCTCCATGCCCTATATATATTATGAAACCACTAAAAAGAGATAAATTACCACTACAAAAATACAGATAAATGACCAAAAAATGACCAAAATCCGCATATAAACAACAAATTTTGAGTTGGAGACCATTGGTCACAAATTGGAGATCACTTATCACGTGACCAAAAATCTGGTCATATTTAACTTGGTCGTTTATAGCTTATCTTGTGGTCATATTTAGCTTAGTTGTTTATAGCTTATCTTGTGGTCATATATTTGGTCATTAATTATGACAATTAATGACCAAATATATGACCACAAGATAAGCTATAAATGACCAAGTTAAATATGACCAGATTTTTGGTTGTGTGATAAGTGATCGCTAATTTGTGACTAGTGGTTGCCAACTCAAAAGTGGTCGTCTATATGTGGATTTTGGTCATTTTTTTGTCATTTATCTTTCATTTTGTACTAGTGAGTGTTTCCAGAGTAACGGTCATTGAGACCTGTCATACTGGTAATAACAAAAACATGTTTAAATGTAATAAAAAGGAATCATTTTAAAAGCATTATTCTTAAATATGTTTTTATTTAATATGTATATACTACTATAAACATTAAAAATTAATATTTCAACTATATTTACTTTCATATCAATATAAATGGTTTTTTTAGAATATTTTATTTTTCAAGAAGATTATGAAAAATCCAAATGATGAACAAAGTGATATCCAAAACATGACAGCAGGGATGCCCAAAAAAGTGTTAGGACAATGGATGCAATCTTGACACACAACTTGAAAAAACCAAAAATAAATTACACAAAATAAAGATTTACCTCACCTTAAATGTGTACTTCTAATATGAGGTGAAAAAAGAGGGTCCCTCATTTCTTTTTTACATGAGAATGTGTAGTAGATATTCTTGAAGGTGAATAGATTTTCAGGAACATGGAGTAGGAGAAGGAAAGGGATATTTTGTGGGGCATCATTGAATAAAAGGAAAGTCTTTTGTTATCCCACCTATTTTTTTTTTTAATTTATAGATTTAAAATAAAAGGGATCTGGGTTTTGGAGATGGGAGATGCGATTTGGATTTTGGAGATGAGATTTGGGTTTTGATGGAATATTGGATATGGAAGATGGGATTTGGATTTGGGGACATGATTTGGATTTTTTATGGAATATGGGATTTGGATTTTTTATGGAATATGGGATTTGGATTTTGGAGATGGGATTTACAAATTAAAAAATAATCCAATGTACGTTTAGGGGATATCTCTACCTCCGTTTTCCTCTTCCTCTCTTCCTCTCCCTCCTCTCCTTCTTCTTCCTCTCTTCCTCTCCCTCTTCTCCTTTGACTTCTCTCTTCCTTTATTTCTTTCCCTCTTCCTCTATTCCCTCTCCCACTCTCTCTTTTTCTTATGCTCTTTCCCTCTTTTTCTTCCTTCCTCTTCTTATAAGTTTTAAATATTTCCAAGTTAAGAAATAAATGTAGAATCTTAATCAAAACATAAAGTAAACAATATCACGTGTGCATGTGCGCGCGTGCACACACACACACACACACAAACATTTATGTTGGAAATGTGACAAAATTTAGATGTACACTTCTCTCTTCTTCATTGTGTTAACTTCACTACTTTTTTTGCAGAACATCCATTACAAAAGGTTAAAACTACGTTATATTACAATTTCATAAATCCCTAAGAGTAAAAAACCACAAAATCCAAAAACCCTAACCCTAGGAGCTAAGTTGGTGAAAGGATTATGGGTCCTAAGGTACCTAGTTGGCATGTCAACTTCCTAGGGCCATAACTTTCTCATATGAACTCTGTTTGGGATGTTTTTTCACCAATTTGAAATGTCTTGATAATATTTATAAGAAGGGATGTTTGAACTATGGGAAATCCTACTTGAAATGAAAACCCTGGAAACATTGTTTATGACTTGAAAAATGTGTCAAAATTTTACAACCCAAAAATTTGTTCTAAAAATGATTATAGCGTCGATTATCAGTTTTGAGGTGGTGGAAATATTGAATGGACAATTGGATTAGCCTTCCTTGTCCTCTTACTTATTCTCCTCCTCCCTCCTCTTCCTCTTCCCCCCTCCCCACCTTCCTTCTTTTTCGCTTTATTCTTTTTATTTGTCCTTATTCTTCTCTTCCATCTTATATTTGATTCTCTTCTCCTTTTCCCCTCTTCCCTTATGTCCCCTCACATTCTTTAGACTTGCAGAATACCCAAGGTTATCTTTTTTCAAATGGATAAGTTAAGTTTTGAATGACAAAATGTTGGACAAAATTCTATCCCGAGTATATCTATGTGTATTATGGATTGTCTTATTTTCCTAGAATCTATTTCTATTATTTCATTTATGTTCTAATTAATCTCCAATAAGTATCTAATTATGTACATACCTTGTTAGAGATACGAGTTTTAGTTGGATTTGAATATGGAGTTCATGATGACGATTGTAGGAGAAAGGAGATGGAAAATTAAAAGGGGAAAAACAAGTTGTTGTAGACACTGATGACAAAAAGAATGGTGAACAATGATCACTTATAATATACTTTATTTTATTCATGAGGATTGAATCATTATGGATGGATAATCTAAAATTTCCAACAAACATCTCATATGCTACAACAAACAATACACTCCCATGAAAATTTATATTTATATTTTCATGGAAATGTGAGCCCATTGATGAAGAATTAAGGTACACCCTCGGGAATGGTTACCAAAGAATGGTGAAATATTTAATCCATGCATGAGGTAATTAATTCTTAATTATGTTTTTGTTTATTAACTTATATATATTTGGTATTAATCATTAATTGATTGAAGTACATTATATTCTTCCTAATGATGACAAGGGTGACTCAGAGGGATCAAAAGGTTTTGACAAATATTTAAACTATATGTTTTTACATCTTTAAATGTTAGAATTTTTTTATTTCATTGATCTCATGTTCTTTTATTATGTTTTTATAAAGTGATTATTGTGAGGGTTTAGAAGATGGGGAGGGAATTGGTAACAATTCGACCAATCTTTGATGTCAATTTAATTTCATTTCCTTATATGTGTACATATTTTTTCAATCAAAGTTTTGTACAAAGTTGTTAGGATATTTAGACACTTAGGAGTTAGTTAAGATCAACTTGTGTAATATATCCGTTAGGGATAGTGTGTTTCTTTAGTATGCATTAGTGTGCATTTGTAAATACTTAATCCGACGGTCATGATATGTTTCCGACATAGAGTGATCCGACGGCTCAACTTCTCTTAGATCATACCTAACCTTGATCTATGGCTTAACACTCGATTGGTCCATGATATCTATTTAAAGAGAATGGAGGGTCATTGTTTAGTTGATCGATTATGAGAAGCTCATTTGTAACTTTCTTTCTTTGCATAATAAATTGTCCCGTAGAAACTATTTGGTTGGGGCCGTGGAGTGTTTCCCTCACGAGGGTTTAAACCACGTCAAAACATCGGTGTATCGATCTGTGATCTATTTGTGTGAATTGGTTTCTCTAGGTGTTTGGTCTTTTGGGAGTACCCTGTGTACCCGAACATGGTATCAGAGCTTTTATGAAGAGCCGCTTCCGATTATGATCTAGATCTTGAACTATTGTTGCCGAAACGCGAAAGGGTTTCTGGTTCTGGTATTTATGTAAATTTATGGGCTGTGGGAGGTGTTCCATTGCGTCTGGAGCATCGTTTCCATTGGGAAATAGTTTTCGTTTGATTGAAATCGGTTCCCAGTTGCTCCAGAAACGCGTATTTCATCAGATCTGAAGGTATAATGTTACAGTGACGCATTTTTTATTTTCTGTTTTTAAAAGAAAAAAAATCTCATATTTTATCATTTTTTACTGTTAGATTTTTTTTTTGGGTTCAGATTGTTGTTTTTTCCGTCTGCATATGCTCTTTGCCGTGCACCTTGAGCGATCTCGGCAAATCAGAAACAGAAAGGGAAAGGGTTTTTCTCGGCTGCGTATGCTCTTTGTCGTGCACCTTGCGCGATCTTGGCAAATTAGAAACAGAGAGAAAATGAGACTTTCCGGGAAAGCTAACGAGATCTAACTCCGGAAGTGTGGAAAAGTTTTTTTTTGTTTCGATTTGTGGTGTGTTTTGTAGGAAAAAGAGCAAGCACGCAAACCGAGCAAGAAGAGTAAAAAAAAAAAAAAAACCCTTCCTCATTGCCATATTTTACATACTTTTTAATCTAGCTCACTTGGTTCAAAGTTGTTTTATTACTTATTAGGTCTTGAGTTCAAGTCTTAAGAAGTTACTTTTAAAAGAAAAAGTGCATGCAATTTCTATTTTCAAGTTACTTTATTGTAAATGAGCATCTCACTTAAATAATAAAAAATAAAAATACAAGTGAGCCACTTAAGTTCTTTTTTATTGTTGCACTATTTAAAAGTAATATCATTGTAAAAGTGAAATCACTTATTTTACAAAAGTGGTTCACTTAAAGCAACTTTCTTGTAAAGTGATTGTCAAAAGGTTCATCTTTGGAAGAGGGGGGTTCTTTTTTTTTCTGAACATTCTCTAGCAGCCATGTCACTATTGGGGACATCTTCAACAGTTTCTTTGTTCAAGCATAACTTCATCATACAGAGTCAATTTTCAGTGCCGTTTTTTTTTTTTAAACCGCCTATTTTTTCGAGCTCTTCACATCAAGACTATTGGTTTCTGCTTTTACAGCCATTAATTTACAAATATGGCCACCCCTTGTGATATTCTACTTAACAGTTCCAACTATTTCTCATGGAAATATCGTATGGAGGATGTTCTAAGAAGTAGGGGACTTTTCAAAATTACCTCAGGGAAAGAAACAGAACCCACTGATGATGATAAGAAAATAAAATGGGAAAATAGATGTGACGAAGCTCGTGGATTGATTGGGATGTCAATCTCTACTGATTTGCGATTCCACATATCTGGAATTGATGAACCTGATGTTGCTTGGGACAAGTTGGAATCTGTGTTTGGTAAACATAATGAAATTCAAGGTCACCAACACGAAAATGAATTGATTTCTTTAAATCCAAGTGACTTTTCATGCATTCAAGATTATTTATCTAAGTACAAAACTCTTAAACTCTTATGTGTAGAATGTAAGATTAAGAGGGAAGACAAACAATGCATTTATCATATTCTTTCCAAACTTGGACCTGCATATTCTTTTTTTGTATCTACATTTTACTCCATGAAAGAATCCTTGAATGCAGCTAGCTATCAAGAGCCTAGTCTTGAAAACTTTTGTGATTTCTTGATTAGAGAGCAAGATAAACTCATTCATCTTGGAATAATCAACAATGCAGATACATCTGGGAAACCCTTATTGTCCCAACAGAAAGAAAATTTCAAGCCTCCCGAGAAACAAAATTTTCGCAATAATAAGTCAAACAAAGGTCCAAAACCCTCTCAGTCAGCTCCTTCTTTAAAAAATGACAAGGATCCAAGCCAAAAGGCAAGAAGATTAAGCGTCATTGCAACTATTGCGGGAAAGATAATCATGATGAATCTAAGTGTTTCAAGAAGATGGCAGCCTTGGAAGCAGCAATGAAGAAGCACCACATCAGCCTAGATTCGCCTTCAGAATCTGTTTCTCATGGACATGCACTTTGTGCTTCTGGTTATTATTATAACGCATCTTCTTCTTCTACTTCAAATGAATGGCTCATTGATTCTGGAGCATCTTATCATATGGCTAAGGATCAAGCCATCTTTTCTACTATGCATGAATGTAACACCAAACAAATATTTGTTGGTGATGATAGATCTCTAAGTGTTGTAGGAGCTGGAACAGTTCCAGTAGATAATGGTCATTTTAGTGATATACTATGTGTTCCAAAAATTTCTTGCAATTTGTTATCAGTCTATCAGATCACTCATTCTAGTGAAGGTAAAACTGTGACCTTTACACCTCACCAAGTTGTAATCAAGGATTTTAAAGATCCTCAACAGGTCCTAGCTACCGAAATTATTGATGATATTACCAGGTTGTACAAGTTTAACAACTTTGGGTCATCACCTTTCCCTTCAGTTTTTGTTTCTCATAGTGATAACTTGAGCAAACTTTGGCATGAGCGATTTGGTCACTTAAATTATCGCTCATTGCAACAACTATGTAAAGACAATATGGTGACAGGTCTTCCGATGATATCTTGCAGGGATGGTGTTTGTTCCGGTTGTGTACTCGGAAAACATCATCGAGACAGTTTTGACAAACGTGCCTCTTGGCACGCCTCGGTTCCCTAGGAGCTTGTGCATAGTGACTTGTGTGGTCCTCTTCCATCTGCTTCTTTTTCTGGTTTCAAATATTTCTTAACTTTCATTGATGATTACACTAGACGCACTTAGGTTTATTTCCTAAAACTTAAGAGTGAAGTATTTAACATGTTCTTGGCCTACAAGGCCCTTGTTGAAAAACAATCTGGTCATCAAATTATTAAGTTAAGATCTGACAATAGAGGAAAATATGTTAACAACAAGTTCACTACTTTCTGCACTGAACAAGGAATCCAATAATAACACACTGTTCCATATACACCACAACAAAATGGTGTAGCTGATCGGAAGAACCACACTTTAAAAGATATGGTTAATTGTATGATCCAATCTAAGGGACTAAGTCTTCAATTTTGGGTTGAAGCCATTAATTGTGCAAATTACATAGTTAATTGCACCCCCACTAAAGCATTACAAGGTATAACACTGGAAGAAGCATGGAGTAAAACTAAACCTGATGTACGCCACTTCCGTGTGTTTGGTAGTGAAGCATGGGCTCACATTCCGGATGAAAAACGGAAAGCATTATAGCCTAAAAGTGAAAAGTGCATATTTGTTGGATATTCTGAAGATGTAAAAGGTTATAGACTTCTTCAACCACATTCTCATGATATAATCATTAGAAGAGATGTTAAATTTGATGAAAATCTCTTGGCCTGCGAGCCTAACTCTGCGATTGTGCCATCTTTGGCCTACGATCCTGATTCGGTGTTTGTGCCTTCTTCTTCTTCTTCCAACTTCATTGATAGGTTTCCAACTCCAGTTTCTGATGATGACAGTGAAGATGAAAATCCACCTCCGCCTGCTCATGTTCCTCCAGTTGCACCAGCACAAGTGCTTCCTCGATGGGTCCGTTCAACATGTGAAGCAACTGGTGATCTTGCCAGTGATCCTAGAGATCAACGTCGAACACGTTCTCAGTTTCAGCGAGCCTCTTCTCTTTTGGCTCAAGTTTCCGAGAATCATGATCTAGAAACTTTTGCAGAAGCTTCAGGGAATCTAGATTGGGATGCAGCCATGGATGAAGAATATCGTTCCTTAATGGCGA
This sequence comes from Larix kaempferi, assembly GCA_027924585.1. Taxonomy (NCBI): domain Eukaryota; kingdom Viridiplantae; phylum Streptophyta; class Pinopsida; order Pinales; family Pinaceae; genus Larix; species Larix kaempferi. Next base: position 14,692,132 of record BSBM01001051.1, on the reverse strand, counting down.
ACGATACTTGGGATCTTGTACCTCTTCCAAAAGGAAGAAAACTTGTCAGATGTAAATGGGTCTACAGAACTAAGTATGCATCAGATGGAAGTGTTGAAAAACTTAAGGAAAGGTTAGTTGCCAAAGGTTTTTCCCAAGTTGAAGGGATTGACTACAATAAAACCTTTGCTCCTGTCGCAAAAATGAACTCCATCGGCCTTGTTCTTTCCCTTCCAGCCTTACATAACTAGGAAGTCCATCAAATGGATGTCAAGTCTGCCTTCTTACATAGTGATTTATTGGAGGAAATTTACATGGAACAACCTCCTGGATATGTTCAGAATAACTCTAGCCTTGTCTGCCGCCTTAAGAAATCCTTATATGGCCTTAAGCAAGCTCCTAGAGCTTAGTATGCCAAAATGGATAACTTTCTCCTTGACACTGGTTTTTCTAGATACCATTCTGACCCCAATGTCTATACCAAGCAAGTAGGAAACCATCTCATCATACTTGTTCTATATGTTGATGACCTTATTCTTACTGGTAGTGACCCTAAGCTTATAACCCATGTGAAATCCAGTCTTAAACAAAATTTTGAAATGTCAGACTTAGGACATTTGCATTATTTTCTTGGTCTCCAAGTCCTGCAAACCAAAGAAGGAATCTTTCTTTCTCAGTCTAAGTAAGCTTGTGACCTTTTTCGTCGCTTTCACATGAAATATTGTACACCAGCCCCTTCTCCCTTCCAGTCTGGAGTCAAACTTTCTGCCACTTGTACTTCACCTGAAGTCGATGCCACCTTATATCGTTAGCTTGGTGGTAGTTTCTTATACTTGACTCATTGCCGTCCTGACCTTTCCTTTTCTATTGGTCGTGTTGCCAGTTATATGCAAACACCTCATGAAAGTCACTAAAAAGCAGCTAAAAGAATACTTCGATATATTCGAGGTATAGTTCAGTTTGGGATTCATTACAGTATAGGGGGGGAACCTTTGTTGGTTGGTTTCACTGATTCAGATTGGGCCGGCGATCCTGATGATCGAAAGTCTACTGCAGGTTATGTTTTCAGTCTAGGATCTGGACCTATCACTTGGGCTTGTAAGAAACAACAAGCTCTTTCTCTTTCTTCATTCGAATGCTCTTCCTCTTCACTGGATTGCTCTTCCTCTTCACTGTACTTTACAAGCCCACTTCCCCCTTAAAACGTTAAGGCAGCTATGACCAGTAAAAGAAGCAAAATTGCACTGATACAATAAATCGGAAAGAGGAAGATGAGCTTCTACATTATAAGAGTGCATGGAAGGAGGAGAGCAACGTCAAGGTGGATTTGGTACACGTAAATGTATGGAGAAAGACACTTGGTGTCCATGCACATAAGTTTGAATTTAGGGTTTTTGCATTGACACAAAGGCCTCGGGTTATGGACTTATCTTCGTGGATAACGTTCCATACATTATTTAATTGACTTTATATTTGGGTAATTAGCATCCGTCTTCAGCTAATTCAGCTAATTCGATTGTTTCATTAATTCTGAATATGGGTCTGTCAGAATTTCAATTTAATTGTTAAATTTGAGATCTCATATGCCAGTATTCCAGATTTTAAGCTGGTTTTGAAAATGCATATATTTCAAAATTTTCATCACCTAGGTAAAGAGTTCTGCAAGTATTTCAAAATTTTTAAATAATTCGAAGGACTTGTTTAGAGTGTTATTTTGAACTGCGATCGAAAATCCGTGTCGATTATCAAACGATCTTTAGAATCTGCTTCAGAAAATAAAATGTCTATGTATTCATACTCTCCTCGGGGAATTTTGCCAACTGTAGGCCATTTAACCCTGCACAGTGCCGCGTCGTACCCGTTCAGCCTTAAATGCTTCACCAGGAGACGCCTAATACAAGTGTCCTTGCACTTCATACCGCTCCATATATCAAAATCGGTTTCATTAAAGCCGGAAATTATAGATGCGATTAACTGGTTAAATTCTCTTTCATGCAAAGACATTGACACCAAAGCCTGCAGATATGAAGTTCAATATTAGAATCGATTCCAAAGTAAAATAAATCTGACCTGAAATAATTTAGGTACAAATTCACAGAAATATTTCCAAACATGACAAAAGGAGAATAAATGCACCTGTAAACGATCTTTGACAGTGTTAAATCTTCAGTATCACGTTCACGCCAGTGAGATCCATGATCTTAAGTGCTGTTCTCTATGAAGTCCTGCACAATGGCCTCAACATCGTTTTCTGAGTCACCACCGGTTTTATCCTTCAAAAAATCACCGTTCAAATCCTTTGCCGGCATCTGTCGGCCATTTAACATCCGAGAAGCTTCTAAATGTGAAAGTTTGCATGTCTTATTAGATTTCCTTCCAGAATAGAAAGGCATTCTCTTCTGAAAATCCAGTTTCCGAGCTCTGAAGGGCGAAGAAGTTAAAAAAGGTTTGGATTTGGCGGCTTCAAGAGGTCCAGAGAGCATCCACTGTAAAAACGAAAATGATGACAGAGGTTTGAATTTAGGGTTTTTGCATGGACACGAATGCCTCGGGTTATGGACTTCTCTTCGTGGATAACGATACATTATTTAATTGACTTTATATTTGGCTGAGCTAAAATATTATGCTGTCTCTGTGGGAGGTTCGAGGATCACAAAAGCATTAAAAAGCAATGCAAATGTAAGAAGCAACTCATCTATATTAAACAGTATAAATATGGCATAGCAAATGCAAAGTGAATATATTAATCATTTTTCTCACAAATGTGTGGTGGCTTTGTGTGGTGTAAGGGAGCTTTATTATGGCTTTCCTAATACATGTGGTTGATTTGTTCCATGTTGGAGCATTACTATTGTTGGCGATGGTAACAATGGCTATGGCTTTGGAAATTATTTATATGTTATGTATTTATTTTTATTTTTTTTATTGTAAAGTTTTTTAATTGTTTGTAAATTATATCAAGAATTTGTATGTTTTTAATTGTTTCTTAAGTGTTTATTAGTTTAAAAAAGTTTATAATCCTATAAACATAAAGATGAAAATACAACTTAAACATATAATATTAATGATATTGTTTATAAATATGTGATGCATGATAATATATTTATATGTTTTATTAATAATATTTAAAAATATAAATATTAAAGATGTATATTTTAAATGTATATGTTTTATTATTACTTAATATTTTGAAGTTCTTATGTTAATTTATTTTTTTAAGTTTATATTCATTATAATATTTAAGTATTATTATTTAATTAGTGCATCATAATAATTTTGTAGAGGAGTTTTGAATGTAATAAAAGAAGTTATTTTATATTAAAATGTATTATAATAAAACTAAAATATTAGAAATTTGGTTTTTTTTTGTTATTATTATAGATATTATCTTTGAATTTTATATTTGAACATTTTCTAACATTATTCAATTAGAAAAATATTTATAGTTATTTTATTTTTATAATTTTTTTTATATTTATTTTTCACTTTCATATTACAAATAAAATAATTGAAGTGAGTTGTCTTGTACCTCACTAAAATATATAAAATGTTACAAACGTTGAAGGTACATAGGACTCGCACGACACAACAATGACCATTATAAATAAATGAAAGATATTCTCGAGAACAGCCTACTCTAAGATCTCTAAGATCTGTGTCACATTGTTAGTCCTTGTCAAATAATGTATTGTGTTGAATCTTTATTAAATCACTTCGATTTAGCTTTTTTTTTTTAAATATATGAATTTATGTTACATTATTAGTCTTTAACAAATGTCAATTACTCTTATGTTTTTTCCCTTTCGACGTTCGCATTCACGTTCTTTTTGAAGGGGGGGGGCATCTCATAGTGGAGGATGTGTTGATTCGCTGAGTGTGACAGGTCAAGTACTGGGTAAGAACAACTATGGAATTTCATACAAGGCGAATCTTAGCTAGGGAGGAACTATTGCTCTAAGGCTTCCCAAGGAAGGCACTTGCAAGGACCGAAAATAATTCTCGCAACTCGTAATTAAGGATTTGGGTCAGCTTCGGCATGAAAATGTAGTCCATTTGAGAGAATTTTATGAAGGAACAAGAGAGAAGCTTCTTGTATATGATTATCTTAACAATAGATAATCATTTACAACCACCATTATGAGGATAGTTGGTGTAGAAGAGCGACATCTCAAAGATGATTTAGTTGGAGTTGGCTACCTCTCGTAGCTCCTCTGACACGATCTCCGTATCCATATGCAGCCCCATCCATTTGGCAGCTAAAGCTTTTGCAAATAAATCTCGTTGTTTGATATTTCTCGTGGCTATATCCTTTACAACCACCGTTTTCCTATAGCCAACGACAACTAAATCATCTTTGAGATGTCGCTCTTCTAAACCAAATATCCTAAGTAGCATCCACCGCCAGATCTTTGAGTAACTCCAAAATCAATAGTCTTACTAGCTCATCCTCATATTGGATACACAAGTCTCAACAAATTTCCTTCGATATAGAAGAAAAATGCTCCATAATACCATTAAAACCCCAAACATAATTACCAACATCACCTGAACATGATAAACCCATACCTTTCACTGTGTTGAGAAAAGTCTTGACTCCACCTTTACTATTGTTAGGATGTATACTAAATGCAAAATCACTCGTGCAATCCACCCAAACAGAAGGAGATCCAACCAAAACAAATTTTAAAAAAATATTACAAAATTATACCACACCTCATTATACTTCTATGTTTAACTTTTTATATTACCAAATTTTGAAAAAATATTACAAAAGTATATCATTCCCAATTATAAAATATTACAAAATTATACCACTCCTACTTATACTTCTATATTTAACTTTTTATATTACCAAATTTTGAAAAAATATTACAAAAGTATATCATTCCCAATTATACTTCTATATAATAGGTTATATAATAAATTATGCTTAAATATATTTTTTATAAAAAAATGTTTAATTTAATATTCTCTTTGTCTTCATTTCTAAGTAAATAATTATTTATCAAAAAAATAATCATCTATATATATAATTAAATAATAATAATTTTCATTATAATTATAATACAAGTAAAATAAACAATAAAGTTAGTTAGTAAACCGTATTTTAAGAAAAATGTGAGAAAAAATAGTTAAGTATGGTTAAAAATTAAAAATTATATATATATATATATATATATATATATTTTGATTAACATAAAAAATACATCACATTTTTAATTTTAATTAAAATTAGAATTACATTTTAAGATTTATCTTTTTTATTTGTATATTATTTGAAATGAGAATTGTTTTTAAGTTTTTTTTAATTATCATATTTATTTATTAATTCAAAAAATTATATAATATAATTATTATCTTTAATTTTTTGTACATTTCAAAATATTTAATGAACATACATTGCAAATTCAAACGTTAAAAGTGTAAAATAAGTTCAAATTAATTTGGAGAATGACCTATAATCATATGAACATGTGTAAAAAAAAACCCAAAATGACACACTCTCCACCATTCAATTTTTTTGCTATTTTTATTGTTAAGTTGATTGGGGAAAGGTTTTGTCACACAAAGAGAGCTGGTAGAGTAAAGTTCCATGTTATAAAGAATATTACTTTGGTTGGTTTGAGGTAATGCTATGTGTGGCAGTAGTCAAGAATAATATCTTTGAAGGTTAATTACAAGTAGATTTATTTGCAATAGAAGGGAATCCACAATCCATTTTACACATAAGCCAAACACATCAATCAAGGAGGGGTTTAGGCTTATGATCCCTCCAATATATATGATTATCCCTTAAATATATGTGGGAAAAGTTTTAACAATTGAGAAAATGGACATTTGATTGAGGCTTAAATTAAGAACATTAAAATGAATGTGCATTTTCTTATACATTTATCCATCTTTAAATTTCCTTATAAATTTATTTTTTTCTATGTTTGAGGATTTTAACTTTAGATTCATTTCCACATTGAGCATGGAAGGAATCACACATCATCTTCATTGAGTTGTATAAAGCACTTATCGACTCAATAATCCAACCTTTGGAGGACCTACTTTAGATGGCCACAATGTGGAGGACCTACTTTATGCTTCTTGTTAAGTCTGCAAACTTGGCGTGGAGTAGCGAAGCAGAGGATCTCACATATAAGGTCTTCTGGAAACTCTTGTAGATCAATATTCTCAGGCTCAGGCTCAGTTTCTCGTTGAGGCTGTGGTAATACTGCAGCTGAATTCTCCATGACCACTTCGGCTCGGAAATTAGGACACCAGTTGCAACACTGCCTACGATGCAAATGAAATACTGCGATGCATATTTTTTCCCAGCCGAGTTTAATGGGAACCTTTAGCCGAAGAGACAGGCCAGTGATTTGCTCTTACAATCCCTTGCTCTTGTTTCCTCGCCAGACGAGCAATCGTCCGAGGCCAAAAAAGATGCTCAGAAAATTGCTGCCGCATGGAAACCTAAGCTCAACCTCGACACTCCATCCAGGAATGATGCTCATTCTCTGGAGGCACACGTGTTCCTACAGCTCTTATCTTCTTATTGACATTCGACATCTGGAAACATAACCACTCAATTCACATGCAAGTGTAAATATTATCAAATACAAATGGGTGGTTGATTGTTAATGGTAGATGAATGGCACAAATGACATGGATCATCAACAAGGGGATAGGAAATGCCACCCAATCTTAGCGACAACTTGGTTTTCAAGTAAACGAACTATTTACAATATATAAATGTTGTCTTTTGTGGTTTGTTGTATTGTTTCAACATCAAGTTGGTTAAAACGATTGCTTTTCTGATTTATTGGATTGCTTCACAAATGATGTTTGTTAAAAGGGACTTAGCATGAGGGTTTAATTATTTCATCCATTTCGTGCCAGAGTAGGGGGTGTGGCATGTGATGGTTATGGTTTTTTTATTAGGTTCATAAATTTTTCTCATTTCAATTGTTATAGTTTTAACTGTGTAATTATAATGTGGTTGATGCCAAACAAAATTGTCACTGATATAATTCTGCTTAAAAATATTGATTTTATATATAATTTTTTTTTGAATAGTTATTTTTTATATGACATTAAATTTAATATTGCTATATTTTAAGTTTGTTAACAGATTGATTGTAATTTCTTTAGATCTAATTGTAAAATACATTTTGTTGATGTATATGTAACTTCGGAATGTATTTCATCTATGTATTTCATATATATTTATTGTACCCTTATTAGAGATGTGTTATTCCTCTATAAGGAAGTGTCATCATGTGGATTGACAAGTGTCGCAAGTGTGTGTACTTGCCGATGGGTTATTAGACCACCATGTGTGGGGTCGGCCCTGGAATATATATTATATTGTGGATGTATCTAGATAGACAAGTCGGCCCCATAGTGTAGCTGGTCAAACAAGTTAAGTATAAATAGAGATCGGGAGATCTCTATTTGGATCATTCGGAAAGTCACACTTCTCTCACTCAGAAAGTGCCGCACTAGTGAGGAGGAGGATCATTTGCTATTAGGAGACTATCTCAAGCATATTTTGGTTGTACTTTGGTTGAGCCATTGCTCTCTCTATCTCTGAGGAAGTTGTGGGGTTTTTCACCTTAGGGTTTTCCCCACCGAAACTCTGTGTCTCTTGTCTCTCATGCTTTTGATTCTTGTGATGCTTGTCATGCTTATTGTGATTTTTATGCATTGATTTAATATATATGTTATTCTCTCAGTAAATATCCAAGAGTATTGTGAATTCATGCTCAAAATTTAACATGGTATCAGAGCTAACCTGAGAAGAAGACATTTTGCAGTAACGAAAACTTGAGTTTCTTGTTTATTGGGTTTCTCTCCATAGATTTTGGAAATGAAGTATAGTAGATTGACTCTACTCATCAAGGAGAATCTATCTGTCCAATCAGAATTCAATTCTGAGCATTTTCAGATTTGGCCCTAAAAATTAGGGTTTCCACAAAAATAAGAATTTCTGAAATATGAAGCCATAGTTGGAAGCGCCTTGCACAAATCGAAGTTTAGAGCTTTGGATCGAGATTTTTGGCTGGGTAGATCTCCGGGAAACGCAAACCCTAATTCAGGGCTCTCCCGAGTGAACTCGGGAGGACAAAAAGGCAAATCTGAAGGGTAAAGCTTTGCTGATCTCAAGAGAAAGTTTCATGCTCATGCTACTGAAGATGATGAACCTCCAAAGAATAAAGCTAGGGAAGAAAGTGATGATGACTCATCAAATGAAGAAGAGTATGTTCTTATCTCTGCTCTCACATGTACTATCTCACATGGTTGTAATGATTGGTTAATTGACAGTGGGGCTTCCAAACACATGACTGGGTTTAAAGAATATTTTGTAAATCTATCTAAAAATGAATCACCCCATAAAGTGAAACTTAGGGATGATTATCAATACCCCATCAAAGGAAGTGGTGAAGCCTCCTACAACCTAGATTCTGGAAAACCTTTGAAGATGAAAGAAGTTATTTATGTACCTGGGCTCAAGAAGAATCTTCCCTCCATCTCTTCATTGGATGCAAAAGGCATGAGGGTTGCATTTGAAGATTGCCAAGTTCTGATGTGGCCAAAGGGTAAAACTATTGATGATGCAGTGGTGATTGGAGAGCAAGAGGGAGGATTGTACAAATTGAAGGGACAACCTGAACATGCCATGGTGACATAAAGACAAAGATTCATCCATAGTCATGGATCACATAGAGGTATGTATAATTTGTTTTGCAAAAGTTAACTAATGAGTTATGCAGGTCATTGAAGAGAACAAGAACACATTGCTAGACATAACTAGCAAATATGATGACTAGGTATGTGTTTCTTATATCATAGGATTTATTATATAAGTATGCATGACATGATTGATGTTGTCTATTCGTGAAGTCATAGGTTTGAATAATCATGGGTATATGCATATTACATGTCTTACCTTATTTAATGTTATGACTAACCAGAAGAGTCATAGGTTTGAGTAATCACAGGTTTAGACATGTTATGACTAACCATAAGAGTCCTATATATAAACCTTGAATGCTAATGCTTAATATTTCCGTTTATGATCATGACTATACATGCTTGAGATTATCGTGTTTTGATAGTATTGAGAATATACTAATGAATGTATGATTTTGTATGAGATTACAAGGATAACACAATCATGATACTAATAAGCATGCATAGGGACCAAGGATGAATATAAGTTCAAGGTCAGGTAATCCAGGAAGCAAATATCAAGAGGGAGCACACTCCAGCAGCTCCTGCAAGGATGCAGATATTTAGAGGGAGTTGACCATCTTTCTAGAACAGAAAGGTGCAGAAGAAGCTACTTCAGCAGCTCCTGCAAGGAAGTAAATACTTAGAGGGAGTCCACCCAATAAACAAACAAAGATAAGTATTTTAATTACCACTTCTTACATATGTGTTTGTTTAAATAAAATTGTTCAATAATACATGTGCTTATGTTCCTAGACTTAGGATATGTATTTTGCATATTTGCATTAATGAACAGGATATTACTAATATGCATATGATGGGTAAGTGGCCTATGACACTATACAACATTCCATTGCTACTTATCTAGAATGAAACCTCTGTGCTGACATGTTGGGAGTTGTGCACACTCTTAACAATGTTCTCGTAGAGATTGGAAGGCATTTAGAAAGTTATGGGATATGGATAAATGTTGTATTGAAGCATTGGCTTAAATAATTGCATGACTGTATGACATATTTCTTTATGTATAAGAATTTGTTTTGAAAACTATGAGATGTTTCTAATCATGCAATTTAACTTGTCTTGTAGGAAAGATCATATGCCATCACCTACAAAAGAAGAACTACAACATTTGTCCAGCAACAAAGATATCTATTAAAGATATTGAAGTTCCTAGGATACAGGAAGAATGCCATGATCCATCGATCATGAAGAAAGATGTTTGGGATGCAGTCCCAAGACCTGAAGGGGGGTCTGTAGTGAATTCCAAGAGGATCTACAAGATCAAGCATGTTGCAGGTGGCAGCATAGAAAATTTTGCTTCTGTAGCCAGGTACACTTCCATCAGATCGATACTTGCCCTGGCTGCAGCGATGAAATGGAAGATACACCAGATGGATGTCAAGACTACCTTCTTGAATGGTGTAGTCAAAGAGGAAGTGTATGTGGAGCAACCACTCAGTTTTGAAACACATGACAGGGAGTCACATGTGTGCAGATTGAAGAAATCCTTATATGGCTTGAAGCAAGTTCCCAGAACTTGGTATGGTAGGATGGACAGTTTCCTATCTAGTTTGGGCTTTACCAAGAGTAAAGTGGATTCCAACCTTTACTACAAGGTTGAGGAAGGGAATCCTGTGATTCTACTCCTGTATGTGGATGACTTATTTGTAACAGGAGATGACAGATTGATTGCAGATACTAAGAGGAAGCTTGCTGCCGAGTTCGATATGAAAGATTTGGGAATGATGCATTATTTCCTAGGTATGGAGGTGTGGCAGAGTGTAGGTGGGATCTTCCTTGGTCAAGGGAAGTACACAGTAGATATCCTGAAGAGATTCGGGATGATGGATTGCAAGGCCATGGCCACACCTATGGAATCGAATCTGAAGCTTCTATGTGATGCTTCATCTGAGCCAATTGATGTCTCTATGTATCGTCAGATGATAGGGTCCTTGATGTACCTGACAAACACGAGACCAGATATTTGCTTTGCGGTGAACACATTAAGCCAGTTCCTGACGGATCCGAGGAGTGTTCACCTGATTTCTATAAAGCATGTTCTGAGGTACCTGAAGGGTACAGTGGATTATGGGCTCAAGTATGAAGCGAATCAAAATTTTAACCTACAGGGTTATGTTGATTCAGATTGGGCTGACAGTGCTGCAGATAGGAAGAGCACATCTGGGTGCTGCTTTAGTATGGGATCAGGTGTGATCTCTTGGTTTAGCAGGAAGCAGTCCTGCGTAGCACTAAGTACAGCTGAGACAGAGTATGTTGCAACCTGTTCAGCTAGTTGTGAGGCAGTATGGCTACGGAAGCTACTGTCTGATTTATTTGATCTCCCATTGGATGCTACTGGTGTGAAGCTGTCCAAGAACCCAGTGTTTCATGACAGGTCGAAACACATAGAGATCAAATATCACTATATCAGGGATATGGTGCAGAGAGGAGCTGTGAAGCTCCTGTACGTTGCAACGGACGAGCAGATTGCAGATGTCCTGATGAAGCCACTAGCCAGGGTGAAGTTCGAGTACTTCAGGGAGAGGCTTGGTGTTCTTCAGATTGATGACACTTCGAGGAAGAAGTGATGGACACATTTGCTGAAGCCATTCCAAGCATGTTGGAAGAAGGATCCTTCACATGGCTGTGGATGTAAGCGCTGGATGATGATCATCAGGATGATGTTCTGGTTTCTGCTTTATATGATCAGTTGGATCATTTATATGTATATGTATGTACGCATCATGTTGGATGCTGGTTATGATCAGTTGGATCATTTATATGTATGTACGCATCATGTTGGATGCTGGATATGATCAGTTGGATCATTTATATGTATGTATGCATCATGTTGGATGCTTGGACCATGTATCTGTATATGTATCAGGTGGATACATTGTATGATCAGGTAGATCATGGATGTTGATATGGACCATGTATCTGTATATGTATAAGGTGGATACATTGTATGATCAGGTAGATCATGTATGTTGATATGTATCATGTATTTGTATTTGTATTAGGTGGGTACACTGTATGATCAGGTGGATCATGTATGATGATATGTATCAGGTAGATACTTGGTATGCATCAGGTACATGCATTGTATGATCAGGATGATCATGGATGACGAGCTTCAGGATGTTGCTCCAGATGACATGCAGCAGGATGTTGTAGTGATGATGATTAGGATGATCATGTGTACATCAGGATGATGTATGGTGAGTATCAGGTTGATACTCTGTGGCCATGGAACAGGTTGTGCAGATAAGCATGTAATTTGTGCCCTGGGAGATTTGCAGATATTCTTTCGAGGTTTTGCCTATGGCATGTAATTTGTACCCTGGGATATCTAGCAAATGCTCTTTTGAGGTTTTGCTTGGGAGGACATATAATTTGTGCCCTGGGATATCTGCAGAGAGTCTTTCGAGGTTTTTCCTATGGCATGTAATTTGTGCCCTCGGATATCTGGCAGATGCTCTTTCGAGGTTTTGTCCCATGGCATGTAATTTGTGCCCTGGGAGATCCGATAGGTTGAGCCGTGTACTCGTAATCAGTCTTGGGATGCTCTTTCGAGGTTTTTCCATAACCACATGTAATTTGTTCCCGAGGAGATCCAATAGGTTGAGTCTTGTGCTCGTAATCAGTCCCGGGATGCTCTTTCGAGGTTTTGTGGTGACCACATGTAATTTGTTCCCTGGGAGATCCGATAGGTTGATCCTTGTGGTCGTAATCAGTCCTAGGATTCTCTTTCGAGGTTTTGTGGTGGGGTCACATGTAATAAGTCCTGGAGATCTGGATAGGATAAAAAAGGCCTCAGATGCTCTTTAGGGTTCTTTCTAGTCAAGAGACTCTTTTAAGGTTTTGTGACGCACGTAATAAGTCCTGATATTTCCATAGTATGGCCAATGATGATGAAGACCTTCAGGTGGTGGGCCTACATCCAGTATGAAAAAGGAATGGCTTTGTAGAACTTCCTATGACGAGTAGATTCAGAGATTGGTTGAGATAGCAGCAGCAGTGACGATGATGATGACGATGATCCCAAGAAGAAGACTTGTCTAGAAGATCTATGTCGAGAAATACCTTCCTAGTTAAGAGGGAGTGTTGATGTATATGTAACTTCAGAATGTATTTCATCTATGTATTTCATATATATTTATTGTAGCCTTATTAGAGATGTGTTATTCCTCTATAAGGAAGTGTCATCATGTGGATTGACAAGTGTCGCAAGTGTGTGTACTTGCCGATGGGTTATTAGACCACCATGTGTGGGGTCGGCCCTGAAATATATATTATATTGTGGATGTATCTAGATAAACAAGTCGGCCCCATAGTGTAACTGGGCAAACAGGTTAAGTATAAATAGAGATTGGGAGATCTCTATTTGGATCATTCGGAAAGTCACACTTCTCTCACTCAGAAAGTGGCACACTAGTGAGGACGAGGATCATCTGCTACTAGGAGACTATCTCAAGTGTATTTTGGTAGTACTTTGGTTGAGCCATTGCTCTCTCTATCTCTGAGGAAGTTGTGGGGTTTTTCACCTTAAGGTTTTCCCCATGGAAACTCTGTGTCTCTTATCTCTCATGCTTTTGATTCTTGTGATGCTTGTCATGCTTATTGTGATTGTTATGCATTGATTTACTGTATATGTTATTCTCTCAGTAAAGATCCAAGAGTATTGTGAATTAATGCTCAAAATTTAACACAATTTTGCCTCTCCATGTGATAATAATGGGCAAAGCTTTCCTTATTTGTCTAATCTATGTTCTATGAATGGTTACAAGTTTTATCTAAAGCTTTACTTCACGCATCCGTTGAAACCTCTAGTTTGATAAGCTTTTGCATTTTATCTTCTATGAATTATTTAAGAAACCATAACTTTAAATATTCGTTGTTCCTACAAATATTCGAGGATAAATGCATTGTGAGCAAAACCTTTTTTACAGGATGTTAAAGGACATCTCTATTAATTAAAGAAAGTTTTCTTCTATTTGCAACAATCTCATTGGATTTAATGTGAGAAAGATTTCATAAAAACTTCAATATCTACATTTTAATCTGATTTTTAGAGAATATTTACTTTATACGCCTACTAAAGAATAATTTAAAAATGTTATTTTTTTTATTAAATTTGAATTTAACTGAATTTTAGAAAATATACATAATTTATTAACACAACTTTTTGTATATTAATAGATTATTTTTTAAAAATGAGAAAAATAGAAAAATAAATAAGATAAAAATTAATAGTGGAGGGATGATTACTATAATGAAACAAAATCAAATAAATATTATTTTAAATAAATAAATACACTGGATGTATGAATAGAAGAACTTATGTAGTAAGACTTAGTAAGACTCTTAGAGAGATAAATGAAAAACCTGTGATAGTATATATTAGTGGATTTATGAGAGAAACATTCAATATTTGAACTTATTAAAAAAATAAAAGTTATTTTAAAGAAGATATAGAGGCTATGATAGGTTGCAATTAAACATTTTGTCAAAGGAAATGGTTTTGATCTTTATAATGTAACTATGACAATAGTCAAATTTGGAGGCCCACCCTTGCATGTACTTCTCAAGGGCTACAAAAGTGATACCTATTGGCCTTTGATGCACTTCCTTAATAAAAGTGTTATATAGAATGGAAAAATTAGATAAACAATTATTTTTTATTATTGAAAAGATTTGAGGCTCATGTTGTAGACAGGGTGGCTGGGACAGTCTGTTGTGGCCGTCCCCACCCCGGATCGACCCCGCGCCTTGTGCTCTTGAGGCACTTTCTCCTACGGGTCTATGCCGGTTCATCTACCTGTATGAAAACAAAACAGTTGTCGATACCCATAATAATAAAAATAGATGCAAGAAAGTAAAATCAATAATAATATTAATGTGAAACAAGTTTTCCTCTATGTCTAGCATTATTTGGCTTATTGAATTGTTGATTTATGTATATGATGTTGTGACATGACATCTTAATGCTTTAAAGAAATTTTAAATATACTTTGAAATAATATTTGATATAAACAAAAACAAAGGTATGCTTAAGATAGTTGGGATAGGAATATTAACATCACATTAAATGGTGACAAATTAGAGGTAGATGCTTCTTACATTTCAATTATAATTGAAACACTTGTGTGGAAAAACCTTGAAATAACAGGCATGGAGTCCTTTATTCTATGAAAAATAAGCGCATACAAATACAACTCTGTAGTTGAAATTTGATTGAGTTAATAATTCTAAGAGAGCTACTTGAGGCTCTATAAAAAGTCCTTCTTAGAGTGAATTGGAGTAAAAATGCAAACCCTTTCGTCTATATTGTTAGAATAAACAAGTATGTAATCATTATGTCAATTTATGACATGTATATTCAAAATAAGGGATCATGTAATTCAAAAGATTAGTAACATACCAACTTCCAATTGGAGCTATACTTTCTAGAGATAGGGTAAGGATTTTAAAAAATATATTCATGTAGAGAGTATCAAAAAAGGTATTTCATAAGAATTGTTTTTTTACAAATTTTGATAATAAGCATATCCAATCTAACCATGAATATCCCAACATATATTACTCTCTACTGAGTGTACATTGTTTTCCAATTGTATTGGCATTCTCCAAATACTTCATCATCACCACTCCAAGGAACCAATTATCTTATAATTAATTTGATCGTGTTTCTACACCACTCGATTGCTTGAGAGTTTGAATTTATGTTGTTTTCTTTGAATTTGTAATATTTGTGATGCTTTTTGGGTTGAGTCATGAATCTTAGACTTCAATGTTTTGCTTCATATCACCTCGTTCATTTAGACGTGCTATGTTCTAGGGGAGTTGTGACTTGTGACATGCAACACTGGAGTCAAAACCCATTTCTCATAATACTATATGTTTTCTTTAATCTCTTTTGCCATGGATGATATGTGTTGTATCAGTAATCACATGATCGTTGTTGTATCAACTATTTCATCTTAATTATTTCTCATGGATTATGTAACATTTGCATAGGAATCAAATATGACACTAGTCATTCGAGGTTGAAGCAAAAAGAAAAGTTGAGCATCAAAATTGGTTGAATATCACCATTTAATGCTTAAATAATGATAAGTATTAGTTCTCTAGGCCACCAAAAAATGACACACAATTGAAAATATGAGCAAAGTAGCAACTATAGAATGAGTAGGTCCATAATGAAGGATCTTGGAAATTTCTTATTGCGTGAGACAACATATTTTAGTGCCACAAACTGACGATAATGAATTTCTTTTCTAGGCTCATTATGTGTGTGGTTTGTGTGGTTGTATGTAGCAATTCTAAGCTTCAATTTTCAACTTCATCAATTTTCTATTCAACATAGAAACCTTCTTTTGCTTCTGTTGATTTCAAATTCAATTTATAGTGTTCATTTTCCATTCATTGCTTTGCTTTGTTGCAAAGTTCTTTCTCCGAGTCTTCTTATGTCTTTTACTTTGTCTTCCACTACTCTCTAGACAATATTATATTAGCATTAAATGAACATTGTTGTGTCCCTTTGGTGGACACTTCTTACCACTCTTCACTTTCATATGCCAATTCCTTTACCTTTCATTAGCAATGCAACTTAGAGTAGTCTCGAAATAACCATCACCGCCACGTTTTGGCCATGCACCCTGGTCTAGTGACTAATCCATTTCGAACAAGGGCAGGAATAGCCATGGAGCCCCAATTGCTTCCTCCTAGCCTATGCGAGCCCCTTCCTGCATGTGAGGGAACACGATGGCAAGGCTATGTGCTGCGAATGAAGGAGATGGTATACAACAAATGAACCCTCACAAATACATTGGTCTTCACTTTAAACCCTTATCTATTGATCGTCCTATCACTGGAAAATTTATACTCATCTTCTCCAAAGTATCTTTCATGGATACCATAGCGACCTCGGTCGTGCAATGCCCAACGGATTTGTCTTTGATTGCTCACAAACCGACTCGAAAATGGCGGAATTCTCGCAATTTAGCCTTCTAAACGAACTTCGATCATTTGTTTTCTCGAGATTTGCAGTCAGAAGTTTAGTGATGGTAGGTTTGAGTATATGTGGAGTATAGAATTCTATTTTAGATTGCTTTTACCTTCTCATTTGCCCTATTTTCCTGTGAAAGGATAGATTTGTTAAAACTGGAGTAGTGTGATCTATGATTTACTAGGGCAAGGATTGTAGAGGATTAATTCATCTATGATGGTTGTTTGATTGCGTTAAAAATGGGAAAAACGAATCCTAAGCAATTGATGTGCACAATGGTCAAATTTGAGTTTAGCTGTCTTGATGATAAGGGCTGAAACCAATGTGTTTAATCCAAAAATTATTTTGTATTCTAGCCATTATCTACATTTAGTTATAGGGTATATACTTTTACAATGGTCTCTTTTATATTAGATTCCCTCCAATGTGTTCACCTAAAACTGTTTCTATTTTTTATCTCTATGTTTTCAGCATTTCATCAGCTTATTAAAATTTTCAAATTAAAAATTCGTAATTAATATATTTATTTGTAAGGTGCTAATGTTTAACAGGCCCTTTCACCGAATGCATTGCCTAAAAAATTTCGACTGAATCTATATAATGTAATGTTTGAATGGGGTTTTTGGATGAATTTAATATTTAATTTACACTACCAATAATCTAATGTATGAGAGTGGTCTTTACCTTCTCGTTTGCCCTATTTTCCTGTAAAAGGATAGATTCGTTAAAACTGGAGCAGTGTGATCCATAAATGTTGAATTCGGGGAATTGGGAGGTTTGCTTTGCAGTTTTGTGTCATCTTGTGCATTCTTTTACGGAATTATGAGGTTAAGGTGAAGCGGAGATCGGTATTATGGCAGCAGAGTGGGTATGCATGTTTTTCTCTAGTTTTGCAAAACTCTGAGTCATATATTATACATCCCTCTCCTATCCTTACCTTCCCATCATTCGGCCCTAGATAAATATTTGGAATCTCTCAAGAATGTGGTTTTTAGCACGTATTGAGAATATAGTTATATTCGCCCTGCTATTATATCAATAAAACAATAAGTTATGTGTGCTTTGCTTTATTTATACCAATAATTTTGCAATCAATAAGTAAAGCACGATTCTATTGTTGAATTGATTGTTTGAAAAAAATACGTACCTCCCTACTCTTCTCCATGACCAGGAGTGTCATTAGAAGAGATTTCATTTCCTGGCAAAGGATAAACTAGATGCAGAGACTATCACAAGGCCACTTTGTTAAACTGGTTCTCAAAACATTTCTCTTGGGACCTTGGTAAACTTTGATGATGGTTGGTTGATCTTCATTTAGAGTTGAAGATCATTTCCTCTTGTTGGGGTTTATAACTATAACACCATCCCAATATTAACCAAAACATGATTCTATTGTGATAATGGCCAAACTAAGTTGGATGAATATAAGTACTGTATCCACATTGCATATGGAAATATTGTAGAACAATTTGGATACAATATAGATAGGATACATCAAATTATATATATGCCACACAAATTTCAGAATGTCATTCATGGATTTAAAAATAAAGTAAAAAAAGAGAGTTTTCATTCATATTGGAAAATGTGATATGAAAATATTACATGCAAAATGAGTGTCTCGTCACTCTACTTTGTACTATCTAGAGACTACACCAAATTCATTACAAATTAGGAATCACATATCATAAAAAACATCTTCATCCAATTACTGAAGCACCACATCATTAAAATCCTCTCAAGGGTAGGCAATTTTTGAATATGCAGAGAATGCCATATCCACTTGAAGAGGCTATTATTGAAGCTTCATCAAGCAAATTTAGGTGATTCATGGATCCCAACACTGAGATTGAAGTTTTTGAGGCCCCCAACCTTAGAAAAAGCTCCCAAACTCCTCTAGTAATGCACCATTTTTTGTTGTTCAGTATCCACAAGGAAAAAAATATGCCACATATTCTTGGAGAAGTTGTTTTATGCCCTTTGGAAAAATAAGCGATTTAGCTCCACGGCATAATACTCCACAATTAAAATGATTGATATAGATGCCTGCTGGAGATGGGGTGCACACAGAGCAATTGGCTTACAACTGGTTCAATAATTTATATCAGCTTCTTGGGGTATGAGAAGAACAAAGAGGCAGCTCCATTTGTGAGGGAAACAAACAAAGGAAAAATGCCACTGTTGTGACTAAGGATGCGATCTGCATATCTGAACCATTTTTTCATTTGAAGCACTAGATATAACTTTTCAGAAAAGGTTGTGGAATCCTTTCACTATCCCATGGCAATCCAGCAATTCGACCAATATCCATACTCGTCTTCCCAAGAGGCTTAATTGGATCAAACCTGTGACATTAAATTCCCTTGTTGGTTGAATCACACATACCCATAACCATCCGCGACGATACCCTCTTATACCCATAAAAATCAATTTTAGGGGTGCTACTACAGGAATACATTATATACTCCAGAAATAGATCTTAAATTTGAACTTCGTGCCTTTCGTGAAATGTCCGTAAATTGATGCCAGACTGCCTTCTTTTTGGTGTCTGCACTTCTTAGACCACGATGGACTATAGGCATTAATAATGATAGAGATGTAGTTCTGGCCTCTCGCTCGGAGGGTTGTCAGGTACCGATTTGGTCGCCGTGTCTCCAACATTTAGGCCGACCGTTTCGCAAAGGATAGGCTAGAGTCACCGAAACCAGTTTTTTGCTTTTTATGTGGTTGCAATTTTTTGTTCATTTTTCGCCGCCCCATTTCGCAGTGTTTTGACTATTTTGGCCGAAGCTGATCATGCGATTTTGTTTAATTCTAGCCGAAACGGCCGCAGTTTTTTAGCCATCTTATCATCGACTTTTTTGCCAACTTTTACTTATCTGTTTCCGATCAGCCTCACGGTTTGTGGTTTATCTTGACCACTCGTATCACAGCGTTTTCACTATCTTCCGCCGAAGGAGTCGCGATTTTTATCCCATCCATCACCAACCCAACCTTTTCATACCGACGTCAATATTTTCTTTGTCATTTCTGCCCAACTCTATCGCTTGTCCATCGTGGCATTCATTTTTGCCCCTCAAGGGGAAAATGCTAATATGTAATGCAACGCAATGCTGATACGTTGCAAGAAAGGTTTTTGTGTCACATTCTTTGTCACTAATACAATTTCCTTTAAATAATGTGTAAAAGAAGATGACATATTAGTGTCGAATCATAAATGATGCAAATCATGACACACCCACCAACAACATTGTGTTTCGTGTCATCCAAACTTGATTATGTTGTTAATAATCAAATAAAATGAAAACCTTAATTTATATATACTGGAATCTTCTGATTAAAACAATGAGTAGAAAATTAATAGCGGAAGCATACCTGAATCCATTGAAGGAGAAACCTTACAGGAAGAGAACCCTTTGAGATGATCTTCCAATTCTAGCCACTAGATTCTGCGTCAACTTCTCTCTGAGAGGATTTTCAGAAATTGGAATGCGTCGTGGTAGAATGGGGACCATAACCTTATTTATAAACCGCTAGGGAAGTTCACAATAACCGCTAGGGCAGTTTTAACTTTATCATAATTATATTTCCGCCTCTCATAGAAATAATAATTATCTAATGGTATCTACACAATAATCTCATGACAATTATACCCTTAAGCCAATTAATCAATTAATTAGATCACTATATTTAGGCTTAATTAAATGATAGCACACACATTTTAATTATTTACATGTGTGGCCCAAATTATAGATTAATTTCAAAAATTATTCTAACAATCTCCCACTGGGCCACATGCATATGTAATCAAATAAATGTGCTTAACCTTATGAGCTCAAAATTTGCTATCATGTCCTTAGGGTATATCCGAACAATCTGGTCCATTAACTATACTGACATAGGATCAAGGTGGCCTTTGTTACATCAATCGTTACTAGACCAATCAATGGTCACATATATCTGCATAGCTAAATGACATAGATCAATCATGAGTGCATAGCATGGAAATTACATGCAATGTGATCTATTCATGCCTATTTCCAACTGGTCCTACTTAACTTTATTAAGATCAAATTTTTATCATAATTTAACAGAGTGCAATAAAATGAATACTTTATTTCTGCAGAACACAATCCAAATGTATAGATAAAGTCTAAACATAACATAGAGCAATATACAATGAATAATATAAACTCCCACTAAATTTGAATATCCTCAAATGAGACAACACCCATATGAGTAGTGTGCTCATGAAAGACCTTGGGTGGTAATCCCTTTGTAAGCGGATCCGCTATCATGGAGTTTGTTCCAATATGCTCTATGGATATCTGTCCACTCTGTACTTTTTCTTTTACGACTAGGAACTTGATATCAATGTATTTTGATTTTGTAGAACTCCTGTTGTTATTGGAATATAAAACTGCTGATTTATTGTCACAAAATATCTTCAGTGGTCTTTCAATACCATCCAGAACACGCAGCCCAGTGACAAAATTTCGTAGCCATATTCCTTGATTGGATGCCCCATAACATGCTACAAACTCTGCTTCCATGGTGGATGAAGTTATGAGTGTCTGTTTGGAAGACCTCCATGAAATTGCTCCACCAGCCAACAGATAAATATAGCCTGATGTGGATCTTCTACTGTCTTGGCATCCAGCAAAGTCGGAGTCGGAATACCCAATGATCTCTAACTGATCCGATCTCCTATATGTAAGCATGTACTCTTTTGTTCTCTGTAAATATCTCATAACCCTCTTGGATGCTCTCCAATGATCCATTCCAGGGTTACTTAGATATCTGCCTAACATGCCAACAATGTACGCAATATCCGGACGTGTACATACCTGAGCATACATTAGACTCCCCACAGCCGAAGCGTAAGGAATCTTCTGCATTTCTTGACTTTCTAAACTATTTTTAGGGCATTGATTAAGACTGAATTTGTCTCCTTTAGCGACAGGGGTATCACCTGGTTTGCTATTTTGCATGCCATACCTTTTGAGAACTTTATCAATATAGGTCCTTTGTGACAATCCTAAAATACCCCTAGAACGATCTCGGAGTATCTGGATTCCTAAGACAAAGGAGGCATCACCAAGATCTTTCATCTCAAAATGTTTTGATAAAAATCTCTTGGTGTCGTGCAATATGCTAATATCATTTGTGGCTAGCAATATGTCATCGACATATAAAACCAGGAAAATATACTTACTCCCACTGAATTTGTGATACACACATTCATCCATAAGATTTGCCTCAAAACCACATGAGACAATAATTTGATGAAACTTGAAGTACCACTGACGAGAAGCTTGCTTGAGCCCATAAATGGATTTAGTTAATTTACAAACCATATTCTTTGAGTCTTCGGACACAAAATTTTCTGGTTGTACCATATAAATTGTTTCATCAATGTCACCATTGAGAAACGCTGTTTTAACATCCATTTGATGTAACTCAAGATCATAATGTGCAACTAGTGCCATGATTATCCTGAAAGAGTCCTTCGTAGAAACTGGAGAGAAGGTCTCTTTGAAGTCAATTCCTTCTTTTTGAGTAAAGCCTTTAGCTACAAGACGTGCTTTATATCTTTCTACATTACCATTTGAATCCCGCTTGGTTTTAAATATCCATTTACAACCAATGGGCTTCGTACCAACTGGTAATGGGACAAGTTCCCAAACTTTATTGTCTTGCATAGATTTGTACTCTTCATTCATGGCTTCAATCCATTTCTAAGAGTTGGAACTTTTCATGGCTTGCTGGAAGTTGATTGGATCATCTTCCATCATTCCACTTTCTACCTCACGTTCCTGGAGATATACGATATAATCGTCCGAAATTGCACTTCTCCTCTCTCTAGTGGATCTCCTTAATGGCATATTTTCTTGAGGTTGTTGAGTTTGTTCTTCAGGAGCAATGTCCTCATTTGCAATGGGTTGAACAATCAAGGGTTGAACAATATTGTCTGTTGGTTGAGGATCCAAGTTTACTTCTTGATCAATGATAGGTAGTGAAACCTGTACATTATCAAAAGCAATAGTAGATCCCTCTTCCTCCTCAAAGACAATATTCCTAGCCTGATTTCTCCCCCCAAACTCAACATCCTCAAAAAATGTTGCAGTTCCCGTCTCAAAAATTGACCTAATAGTAGGATCATAAAATTTAAAACCCCTTGATCGTTCTGCATAGCCAATAAAGTAGCTGCTAACTGTTTTAGAGTCCAGTTTCTTTTCATGAGGCTTATAAGGTCTCGCTTCAGCTGGACATCCCCAAATATGAAAATGCTTTAAACTGGGCTTTCGACCTGTCCAAATCTCATAAGGCATTTTAGCAGCCGCTTTAGTTGGCACCCGATTTAGGATATAAGCTGCCGTTTTGAGTGCTTCACCCCAGAGTTTTTCGGGTAAAGTAGAATGACTAATCATACTCCTTACCATGTCCTTAAGAGTTCGGTTTCGTCTTTCTGCTACACCATTCATGCTAGGTGATCCTGGCATGGTGTATTGAGGGACGATCCCACATTCCTCTAGGTATTTAGCAAATGGTCCTGGACGTTGTTCACCTGATCCGTCATATCTACCATAGTATTCACCACCACGGTCAGATCTGACGATCTTTATTCTTTTGTTGAGTTGTAACTCAACTTCTGCTTTAAATGTTTTGAACACGTCCAATGATTGTGATTTCTCATGTATAAGAAATAGGTAGCCATATCTTGAATAGTCATCTATGAATGTTATAAAGTACTGTTGACCATTCCAAGATGCCGTAGGGTATGGTCCACAGATATCTGTATGAATTAATTCTAAGACGTCTGTAGCTTTATTGGCACCTAATTTCTTTGTTTTGGTCTGTTTTCCTTTAATACACTCAACACAAATATCAAAATTTGAAAAGTCAAGTGATTCCAAAATCCCATCGGACACAAGTCGCTCAACTCTAGATTTAGAGATATGACCTAGGCGTTTGTGCCACAATGAGGCCGAATTATCTTTATTCAATTTACGCTTTGTACCTCGTGATTCCACATGCAAGGTTTCATTATAGGACGGAACAGTTTCCAACAAATATAGATTATCATAAACATTAAGTAAACCGGTTCCAACAGCATTTGAATTAATAGATAATGTAAATTTATTGTTTCCAAATGAACAACAATAACCTGATTTGTCCAAAACAGAAACCGAAATTAAATTCCGTCTGAAAGACGGTACAACAAAAGTATCTATTAAGTCCAAAAATAACCGGATTTCAATAATAATCTAAAGTGCCCTATTGCCTCTACTTCTACCGACTGACCATCTCCGACATAGATGCATCTTTCAGCATCACTTGGTTTTCGGTAACTCAGGCAACCCTGCATAGAAACACAAATGTGAGTAGTAGCACCAGAATCTAACCACCATGTATTTCTAGATACTGAAGCTAAATTAACTTCAGAACAGACCAAAATAAGAAATATACCTTTCTTAACACGCCAAGCAGCATACTTGGTACATTCCTTCTTAGTATGTCCATGCTTATTACAGAAGAAACATGTTATCTCAACTTTCTGTTTCTTTTGTTCTGGACCCTTATAAGCAGCAACCTTATTATCCTTATTCTTTCGTTTGCCCTTATCCTTGGAAGTGCTAGCCAGATGAGCACTTTCGGTCTTGTCTTGCTTCAATCTCTCTTCCTCTTGCACACAAAATGAAATGAGCTCATTAAGAGTCCATTTATCCTTTTGACAGTTATAACTGACCTTGAATTGATTAAATTGTGCAGGAAGAGAGATGAGAACCAAATGCACGAGGAAATCATCAGATAACTCGAGTTTCAAAGCCTTAAGTTTTGAAGCAAGATGAGACATCTCCATGATGTACTCCCGAACATTACCCTTGCTTTTGTACTTCATTGAAATCAAGCTTGCTAAAAGCGTGCTTGTTTCAGCCTTATCGTTTTTGGCAAAACGTTTCTGAATTTCTGCAAGGAAGTCACTGGCATTAGTAACCTCATTGGTTACCGCACCTCTGAAAGCTTCTGGAATGCCGTGCTTCATGATCATAAGACTTATCCTATTTGAACGTTCCCACTTATCCCAATAAACCTCATCCTCTTGAGTACTATCCTCATTGAGTTCATCGGGTTTGGGCATTCTCAAGGCTAAATCTATATCCATGCAGCCTAAGAGAATCATCATATTCTCTTTCCAGTCCTTAAAATTAGTCCCATTTAACATAGGGACATTATTGATGTTGGCAGATATAGAAGTAGTTGATATAAAAGCTGAAATAGAGAACAAAATAAAATGAATTAAATAAACCATCATGTTCACATAAAATAAGCAATTAAACACATAATCTTTAAATTTAAAAACAAATTATGACATTTCAAGATACCTGGCACAACATTAATATCAAGTCTTTGGACAGTAATATTAACTGTAAGTGGTACTCTTGTTGTAGTGATCAAACATTGATGATAAGTTATGTCAAATAATAAATCTATCTTTGGATTGAGTTATTATTCACATTAAGTTACCTTTATAATCATCACATATTTATCACCACAGGTATGTATGCAATTTGACCAAATATTAACTTTCCTTTGGGCCAGTCAATACCCGCATGAATCACATACACACAAAAAAATATAACACCTTGAACAGACTAATCTACACGAAAGATGTCACTGGTGATTTTCCGCTTTAATTAGCCTATTTAAAATGCTAGATTAATAACTTAAATATTAATATCAAAAAATGCTATTAAATAATAGTACCAAATATATTTACTGCTTCATTATTTGATGGACTGTCACGGGGTTCAAGAAAGGCTTACCCCATCTAACTAAGTTAACTTCAATTAAATCAGTCTCTGAACAAACAATCTCCCCTGAACTAGAGTTCTAATGCATGATACAATATATATGTGAAAACAACGATTCAACAAAAAAACACACATCTTCAATATGACATTAAGAGAGAGTCCAAGTAAATAAATTCTGGATAACACGTATGACAAATCTTTCACTAAAGCAAATACATTCTTTTGAAAAAACTCAATACGATTATCCCAAAAAAGTATATATATCACTTCAGCACATACTAGTTTAAACCTTTGTTCTATCCCAGAATCAGACCTCTGTACTTATTCAAGGATCTATTTTGACATAACAGTGCCCTATATGTATAACTTAACACTAGATCACTTAAACACAAAGAGGTTTAGACTTTTTTATTTTTTATTTTTTTTTTTTATTTCTGCATCATGCCTGTGTATAATACAAATTACATTGGAAATGTAGTTTATTGAAAGTAAATAGGTTTGACAAAATAAAATGATAAGTTGGATGAATACCTGATTGTTTCTTTCAATACGATTTCTTTCTTTCTGAAATTGATTATCATATCTAAGAAAAAAAAAAATTAGAAAACAGCTGAACAACATTCATAGTTGCAATTGGTAATAAAATGGATCTCGGGCTATGGCTTTATGGAGTTCGCTGCCAAGATAATCCGTAATAAGTATACTGGACAGTTATGGAGTTCGTACAGCACTGAACAAGTCTTTCAGAATATTCTAGGGCGCATCAATCGTTGGAAGATATATATATATCTTCTGATGGAAATTATGAACTCAAGTAAAACAAGTCTTTCAGAATGAAAAGGGCATCTTTTAGCATGGGAAAAAAGACGCCGATGGTTTAATGGTGTTGCCAGAATTGCAAGAACCAGAATTCTGAAGTTTAAATACAATGTAATACAAACACATGAAAGAAAGGCGTTTGGATGGAGGCCCAGATTAATCTATAAAATGGATTCAGATGTCTCAGATTTGGTCTTGCAGAAGATCGCAAATACAGGGCGTTCAAAAATTACAACTTCGATGGAAGTCCACAGACTAAAAAAAAATTCTTTGCTGTGCAGATATATTTAATAAATGAAAAAAAACAGATTGCTATTCGAAGCATTTATAATGATTTTACTTTCTCTGAGACTCTAAAAAAAAAATTCTGAAGAGAATCCATTGACAAATATATATATATTAAATTAATAACTCAAAGAATTAATCAAGAAGTAAGCTCTGATACCACTTGTTAATAATCAAATAAAATTAAAACCTTAATTTATATATACTGGAATCTTCTGATTAAAACAATGAGTAGAAAATTAATAGCGGAAGCATACCTGAATCCATTGAAGGAGAAACCTTACAGGAAGAGAACCCTTTGAGATGATCTTCCAATTCTAGCCACTAGATTCTGCGTCAACTTCTCTCTGAGAGGATTTTCAGAAATTGGAATGCGTCGTGGTAGAATGGGGACCATAACCTTATTTCTAAACCGCTAGGGCAGTTCACAATAACCGCTAGGGCAGTTTTAACTTTATCATAATTATATTTCCGCCTCTCATAGAAATAATAATTATCTAATGGTATCTACACAATAATCTCATGACAATTATACCCTTAAGCCAATTAATCAATTAATTAGATCACTATATTTAGGCTTAATTAAATGATAGCACACACATTTTAATTATTTACATGTGTGGCCCAAATTATAGATTAATTACAAAAATTATTCTAACATATGTGAGTAGGGGTCGAGGAGGTGGGCTCTCGACAGTGTTCTGTACGCTAGCATTTTAATTTCCATTTTTGTACGTTGGTCTTGTTATGTGACTTTGCTCCCCCTTCACTATCGAGACAACTGTTATGTCGACAGCACACACCACTCTTGCCGCGTGTTCTTATCACGTGTCCTTATCGGTCGTTATCACCGTTCCAACCAGCTCATCACCTCTGTTCATCACATCAATTACTTAAAAAATAGAACGTACATGTGTGGCATTTAATATTGAAAGCAAATTATAAAATATTATGCTCTCTTTATTTTTATTTAAGAAGCATCCATTGAGAGCCGCCAAGTCTGCAAAGACAACCAAGAAAGCGGCCAAGTCTACACTTCCTGCTGCTGCTGGCAAGGTCGCAAAACCAGCGAGTGCAACATCTAGGAAACCATTGGCCGTGAAGAATGGCTCCCCGGCGAAGAAGGCCGCTGTTGTGACAGAGGCAGTGAAGGGAAAGAATCCTACTAAGTCTACCAAGTCCTCCGCTAAATCTCCTGCCACTGCAAGGGGAAAGACTAAGGATCCTGCAGCTCCAGCAGGGAAGAAGAATTGATAATTGATATTCGCGTGAATTCGCATTTTCTTTTTCTTGAAACTGTACTGGAGGTGGAGTGGAGGGCATTTAATGATGGAGAGGAAGAATGCCATACGTTGTGTAGGCTGTAGAATGAAGAGGCCGTTCAAAACCAGTTACGTTACGTTACGTTACATTTGACATGGTTACATGGTAAGGTCTGTGGTTTAGTCTTCAGTCATTGTTATTTAAAGTTATTCATTGATATTTTTGCAAAATTATATATATATATATATATATATATATTCATTTATTTATAATAGAGATGAGATAAATGCAACATGAATTTATAAGAAAAGAATATAATGGAAATATTATTAGCAATGGTTTCATTTTGGGTAAAGAAACTCTTATAGAAGTAACAGATAAAAAATGTCAAACACATATATTCATTTAGTGTTGGTATGTTGATTAAAAAAACAAAAATAAAGAGAACTCATATGCATTGCATAATCTTTAAGATATATTACATTGCATGATTTTAGATATATTGAATCTATAGTTACAATAAGTATATGTGTATTTCATCTTAGATGTATTCAAGGGAAACCATATAAGAGGAGACAATGCTTGAGCATTTACTATGGTTGAGTGATAATGGTGGAGCATCGTCTTTGGTGAAAAACAACCTCTTCTTCATACGCACACTACCCATAGCTTAGCTAGTATTTAAGTAGTCACTCATTCATTTTCCTTATCTTTGGTTCGTTTTGATTGCCCAAGTAACTTTGTGTGTATTTATGCCTGCCTTAGAGATGCCATTGTTTAATAGAAAGTTTTGTTAAATTTTCAGAATTTACTTCAATTTGATCTAGGATCTTAACTGAGAGAACAACATGTATAACAAATCTACAGCATATCAATCATGGACACAATAATGCAAGCACACAAGAGACACACAGTTTACTTGGGGAAAACCATAAAGGTGAAAAACCCCAATAACTTCCTCAGAGATAGATAGAGCAATGATACAACCAGAATACAAGAGATAGTCTTCTGCTAGTAGCAGAGCCTCCTCCTCCACAAGTGCGCCACTCTCCAAAGTGTGAGTGAGAGAATAGAATGTTCAAATAGAGATCTCCAGATCTCTATTTATACTTGTTCTGTCCTGCCCAATAAACTAATGGGGTCTACAGGTCTAGCTTAACCCATGGTTAACTTAATCTGGGCCGACCCCACACTTGGTGGTCTAATAACCCTTTGACCCACATGGCCGACCCCCAACAAGGTGGTCTAATAACCCATCAAGTATAAGTTACGACACTTACAATATAAATGATGACACTTCTGTATAGAGGAATAATAACATCTCTATAGGAATACAAACACTTCTGTATAGAGGAATAATGCCATCTCTATAGGAGTACAAAATACATATATGAAATACATTCCAAAGTTACATATACATCAACACTGCCTCTTAACTAGGAAGGTATTTCTCAAGAGAGGTCTGCTAGCACAAGTCTTCTTCTCTGGATCATCATCATCGATGCATTGTCATCGTCACTGCTGCTGCTATCTCAATCAATCTCTGAATCTACTCGTCATAGGAAGTTCTACAAAGCCAGTCCTTTTTCATACTAGATGTAGGCCCACCACCTGCAGGTCTTCATCATCACTAGCCATACTATGGAAACCTCAGGACTTACTACGTGCGTCATAAAACCTGGCTGAAGCTTCCCAGGCTATTACGAGCACACAACTCTACCTGTCGGATCTCCCAAGAGCACATTACATGTGACCCATCACAAAACCTGGCTGAAGCATCCCAGGTTGTTACGAGCACACAGCTCTGCTTGTCGGATCTCCCAAGAGCACATTACATGTGATCTCACCACAAAACCTGGTTGAATCATCCCGGGCTGTTACAAGCACACAACTCTACCTGTCGGATCTCCCAGGAGCACATTACATGTGGTCCACCACAAAACCTGGCTGAAGCATCTGAGGCCTTTTTCATCCTGTCCAGATCTCCCAGGAGCAAATTACATGTGGTCATGGAAAAACCTGGTTGAAGCATCTGAGGCCTTTTTCATCCCGTCCAGATCTCCCAGGAGAAAATTACATGCCATAGGACAAAAACTCGCAAGAGCATCTCAGGATGTTACGGATACACAACTACGACCTAAAGATCTCCCAGGGAACAAATTAAATGTCCTCCTAGAGCAATGTCTTGAAAGAGCATCCCAGGCTGTTACGGGTACACAACTCTGACCTATAGGATCTCCCATACATGCTCATCTGCACAACCTGATCCACGGTCACAAAGTATCATCCTGATACTCACCATACATCAACCTGATGTACACATGATCATCCTGATCATCATCACTGCATCGTCCTGATGCATGTCATCTGGAGAAGCTCGTCATCCACAATCATCCTAATCATACAATGCATCCACCTGATGCATACCAAGTATGTACCTGATACATATCACCATACACAGTGTATCCACCTGATACTTATCACCATACACAGTGTATCCACCTGATACATAGATACATGATCCACACAATGTATCCATCAACATACATGATCTACCTGATCATACATGATATATATCAACATACATGATCTACCTGATCATACAATGTATCCACCTGATACATATACAGATACATGGTCCAAGCATTCAACATGATGCATATACAAAATACATACAAATGATCCAACCGATCATATCCAGCATCCAACATGATGCGTACATACATATACATATAAATGATCCAACTGATCATACAAATCAAAAACTAGAACATCATCCTGATGCTCATCATCCAGCACTTACATCCACAGCCATGTGAAGGATCCTCCTTCCAACATGCTTGGAATGGCTTCAACAAATGTGTCCATCACTTCTTCCTCGAAGTGTCGTCGATCTGAAGAACACCAAGCCTCTCTCTGAAGTACTCGAACTTCACCCTGGCTAGTGGCTTCGTCAGCACATCTGTAATCTGCTCGTCCATCGCAACATACAGGAGCTTCACAACTCCTCTCTGCACCATATCCCTGATATAGTGATATTTGATCTCTATGTGTTTCGACCTGTCATGAAACACTGGGTTCTCAGACAACTTCACACAATTATGGTTATCGCAGAAGATACCAGTAGCATCCAATGGGAGATCAAATAATTCAGACAGTAGCTTCCGTAGCCATACTGCCTCACAACTAGCTGAACATGTTGCAACATACTCTGCCTCAGTTGTACTCAGTGCTACGCAGGACTGCTTCGTGCTAAACCAAGAGATCACACCTGATCCCATACTGAAGCAGCATCCAGACATGCTCTTCCTATCTGCAACACTTCCAGCCCAATCTGAATCAACATGACCCTGCAAGTTAAACTTTTGATTCGCTTCATACTTGAGACCATAATCCACTGTACCCTTCAGGTACCTCAGAACATGCTTTACAGCAATCAGATGAACACTCATCGGATCTGTCAGGAACTGACTCAATGTGTTCACAGTAAAGAAAATATCTGGTCTCGTGTCCGTCAAGTACATAGAGGACCCAATCATCTGAAGATTCATCGTGACATCAACCGGATCAGATGAAGCATCACACAGAAGCTTCAGGTTTGATGCCATAGGCGTGGCCATATTCTTGCAGTCCATCATCCCGAACCTCTTCAGGATTTCTACTACATACTTCCCTTGTCCAAGGGAGATTCCATCTGCACTCTGTCACACCTCCATGCCAAAAAAAAATAGTGCATCATCTCCAAGTTCTTCATCTCGAACTTGGCAGCAAGCTTCCGCTGCGTGTCGACAATCAATCTATCTTCACCTGTAATAAACAGGTCATCCACATATAAAAGTAGTATCACTGGATTTCCTTCCTCAACCTTGTAGTAAAGGTTGGAATCTGCTTTACTCTTGGTAAAGCCCAAACTGGATAGAAAGCTGTCTATCCTACCATACCAAGTTCTGCACATATATGACTCCCTGTCATGTGTCTCAGAACCAAGTGGCTGCTCCACATACACTTCTTCTTCAACTACACCATTCAAGAAAGCTGTCTTGAAATCCATCTGGTGTATCTTCCACTTCATCACTGCAGCCAGAGCAAGTATGGATCTAATGGAAGTGTATCTGGTTACAGGAGCAAAAGTCTCTATGCTACCACCTGCACCATGCTTGATCTTGTAGATCCTCTTGGAAGTCACTACAGACTACCCTTTGGGACTGCATCCCAAACATCTTCATGATCGACTAGTACTCCTCGATCATGGCATTCTTCCCAAATCCTGGGAACTTCAATATCTTCAATATTTTCAATAGATAACTTTGTTGCTGAACAAATGTTGTAGTCCTTCTTTTCTAGGTGATGGTATACAATCTTTCCTACACAACAAGTTAAATTGCATGATTAGAAAACATCTCATAGTTTTCAGAACAAATTCTTACACATAAAGAAATATGTCATACTGTCATGCAATTATCTTAGCCAATGCTTCAATACAACATCTATCTATATCCCGTAACTTTCTAGATGCCTTCCAATCTCTACCAGAACATTGTTAAGAGTGTGCACAACTCCTAACATGTCAGCAAAGAGGTTTCATTCTAGATAAGTAGCAATGGAATGTTGTATAGTGCCATAGGCCACTTACCCATGTATATTAGTAGTATAATGTTCATCAATGCAACTATTCTAATATGCATAATACACAACCTAATTCTAGGAACATAAGCATATACATCATTGAGTAACATTATGTAAGAAATGACAATTCAAATACTTATCTTTGTTTGGTTGCTGGGTGGACTCCCTCTGAATCTTTACAACTCCATTTTGATGTGGATTGTGAGAAGTGGTCAACTCCCTTTGAATATCTGGATCCTTGTAGAAACTACTGAAGTGTGCTCCTTTGCTTTCTTGCAGGAACAACTGGAGTGTGCTCGCTCTTGATCTTTGCTTCTTGGATTACCTGTCCTTGAACTTACATCCATCATTAATCACTATGCATGCTTATTAGTATCATCATTGTGTTATCCTTGAGGTCTCATACATAATCACACATTTATTAGTATAATCTTAATACTATTAGAACACAATAATCTTAAACATGTATAGTCATGATCATTCACAGATAATAAACATTAGTATTCAAGGTTTCAAAGAAGTCTTCTTTTACTCATGCATATTCTTATTTGATCATAGGACTCTTCTGATTAGTTAAATCATCAATGCATAAACCCGTGATTACTCAAACCTATACCTTCATGATTCTTCTGGTTAGTCATATCATCAATTATGGTAAGAAACATAATATGCATACAACCATGACTATTCAAACCTATGACTTCATGAATAATCATTATCAACAACACAACATTATAAGATCCTAACACAAGGTAGGATTCTAGCTTGATATAGGAAAAACATACCTGGATTAGCATGCTAGCTAGATATGTCTAAAATACCCGCATAATGTCTTATGGTTCTCTTCAGTGACTTGTGCTAGTAACTTGCATGTCTCATAAGTTAACCATTGTAGAACCAAGTTATACATACCTCGTAAGTAGATCTTCTATGTGATCCATGACAATGGATGAATCTTTGTCTTCATGTCACCATGATCATATGTTCTTGAAGTAGAACATGATTTGTCTTTCTTGGTGTACCTTTTATGTTAGCAGACAACATAAACCTCATACAACACCATAATGCATTAGTACAATCATAAGTGTCAACACCATAACCAATGAATATCTTCTATCATGCATTCATAATTTTGTTAAGGTGATACGACAAATCTCAAATCAAGATTGTACTAACCATAATAATCACGAAGACAAACATACCATAAACTTAAACATGAACAAATCTCAAAACATACTTCGATGAGTCATACCTGTCGATATCGCTTGTAATCTTCTTATGTAAGGCCTTAGCCTCATATTCCTTTGAAACAAGAACTTCTTCACTTATGCAGGTGACCAATCCAACTTATTCTAGGATTAACCCAATCCACTTGATTTGCAAGAACTGGACTTGGAGCTGGATTAGGGTTTGTCAGAGAAACCCCAAAAATTCAAACTTTGAATTTCAAACTTCTGAAAGGATAGAAATATGCGCCTTGATGAGCTGATCAAGCTGGTATATTCAGAATTTGAAAATTGCAAAGTTTCACTCCTCAATTTTGCCTTTGAAACTTCTGGATTCACTGGACGTGACCCCAAATTGGGGTTTGATGAAGCCCACTCTTCTTCCCAATGAAAAGGGTTGATCCAAAGCTCTAAGCTTCTATTTTTATGAGGAGCTTCCAGCCGTGGTCACATATTTCAAAAATTCCCATTTTTGCAGAAGCCCTAATTTTCCACTTTTCTGATCATAGTCCCGAACTAGGGTCTGATCAATCTCGGCCTTCTACCCAACCAAAAATTCTGATCTTGGTCTCTAAATTTCAATTTTGATGAGTATCATTCATCCATGGTCTCCGATTACAAAAATTCCAACTTTATCCGAAACCCTAAATTCCGGAAGCCGTGAATGAAGGTGCTCAAAAATAATTTTGTTTTGATAGAACTATGTACCTGATTGTTTCTGCTATAACTCCAAACTTTTCTATCCATAGGGTATGAAATTTTTTCCTGAGATAGCCCGTCCTGTCATATTTCCATCTCGATAGTTCTAACCTCAATTGGATTCTTTGCGAGAGAGTTATGCCAAGTGTCGCAACATGACCTATTTATGGGATAAAACAGAAGAGCTAACTTGTACGGAGTTCCACATGTCACTGGTTCAACTTCGTCCTCTGAAAAATATTCTTGAGATAGTACAGTCTGTGTATTACCTGTCACTTTTTATGAAATTTCATTTGGAGCTTCCTATCCCAAGTTATGACCTTTTTTCCAAGGTCACCTGTGTTTGACTCAGATCTGGAAGAGGCAGAAACCCTATATTGTACAGATCATAAATCACAAAGTACAACGAATTAGAGGTTTTCCTTTGGACACAAGGTACATGGGGATCTGATCTTTGATCTGTAAACGTTTTAGATCCGAAACCTTCTCCAAAATGGATTTATAGCGAAACTTCTACGATGACTGGTTTTTTCTATATCAAGCCCTAGCAACGTAAGTGCAACAAGTGTCATACATGCCATATCATGCCTTCTTTCAGGCTAGCTCTGATACCATGTTAAATTTTCAGAATTTACTTCAACCTGATCTAGGATCTTAACTGAGAGAACAACATGTACAACAAATCTACAACATATCAATCATGGACACAATAATGCAAGCACACAAGAGACACAGAGTTTACTTGGGGAAAACCATAAAGGTGAAAAACCCCAATAACTTCCTTAGAGATAGATAGAGAAATGATACAACCAGAATACAAGAGATAGTCTTCTCCTAGCAGCAAAGCCTCCTCCTCCACAAGTGCGCCACTCTCCAAAGTGTGAGTGAGAGAATAGAATGTTCAAATAGAGATCTCCCGATCTCTATTTATACTTGTTCTATCCTACCCAATAAACTAATGGGGCCTACAGGTCTAGCTTAACCCATGGTTAACTTAATCTAGGCCGACCCCACACTTGGTGGTCTAATAACCCTTTGACCCACATGGCCGACCCCCAATAGGGTGGTCTAATAACCCTTCAACCCACCTGACTTATACAGGGCCGACCCCAACAAGGTGGTCTAATAACCCATCAAGTATAAGTTACAACACTTACAATATAAATGACGACACTTATGTATAGAGGAATAATAACATCTCTATAGGAATACAAACACTTATGTATAGAGGAATAATGCCATCTCTATAGGAGTACAAAATACATATATGAAATACATGGGTGAAATACATTCCAAAGTTACATATACATCAACAAGTTCTTCCCTACTCTTATTCTTAGCACCTGGTCATACAATGTATTAAGTCCACTTTTGATAGCCTTCTAGTAGGTGGTGTAAAAGTAATTCCAGTTAACATTATAACATGTTAACTCCTATTGCTCTAGCTCATTTAATTATGAGTGATGATTAGTATACTGGATTTTATGTTGGATTGGTGTTGTACATATTACTTTACTCTTTCGGATGTAGTGCGCTTAATGAATGTGCTAATCATTTGTTATCGCATTGCAAAATTACTATACATCACCTTAATGGTGAGCCTCGTATCTACATTCATATATAGGACATGTCTAAACTAATCGCACAAACCTCAAATATTGAATTACATCACTAGGATTTAGTGAATTCTCAACTCCATAGTATGCAATATCACAAGAAGAATGCCTAACTTAGAAACAAAAAAATGCAATCAATGAAATCTCTTATCCTAATACATATAATGTTTGCAAAGAATAATAATACAAAAAACATGTTCATGAATAAAAATTCTAGATGCTTGAGTAATCCTTCTAGAGGCTAGAATCCAAAGAAGTAAAGATACCTCCACATATGTAACTTACAAGCTCGAGCAGTGCAGGTCCATCCATGGTTTCTTAAGCGATATAGGATACAATGACAAAAATCAGTATAGTACAATTATAATTACATAGAGATTGGAATTAAGTGGAATTGCAATCTGTATCAAATGCACAAGTGGCAGTGGATCGAAGCACCACCACTACTGGAACAATTGTCTTTAATGCATTTCTCTAGTCCTCCGGTGTTGCCACGCTCTATGTGTATATTTCATTAATTTCCATGCTCAATGTTTTCTTCAGGATTTGATTGTATAGGGGGTTTCTATTTCAACAATTTCCTCGAATCGAACCCCCACCAAATATATTGGAGGGAGATTCGGTTTTCCACGACCAAAATAATGCTACAAAATAAATACCCTTTGTGAAGAAAACCCTTGGTTGTTGAGAGGAAAAAATAAAAGGAAGCCTCACTGTTAAAAGGCAATACATATGTATGTGTAAAACCCTTGGGATTGTCATCAATCTAAACTGAAAACTAGATTGGTTTATCGACAATCGATATCACCAACGGGAAGAATGGGTATTTTTCAGATGTGACAATTATTCTGCGAGATGACAACCTTTGAACACTATATTATCCTTAAAAAAAAATATGCCACTAATGAATATTCATGATTCTCATACTTTATTGATGAGTAACTTGACATGCATAGAGAGGATATGTGCAACCTTGATAGAGTAACGAATAGGGGTGACAAGTAACACTAGTAATTATCTCACAAAGATGGCTCATGTAGACAATGCGCAAAGGTAATTCATGGCAGATAATACAATAGAGCTCATACCTGCAAGTAGGAACATAAACCACATGCTCATAATAGCACAAATCACATGGCTTAGAATAACTTTGATACCACTGTTGGAATACCTGAAATAAAGATAATCATGGATCTCTATTTTCCATTAAGAATTTATACATAAATACAATATGCATTGATGCTTGGTTTCATCTTCCAACTCTTGGTTTCATTTCCAAGTCGTTCCTTAGTCTCCTCATGACTATTAATCTTTCTTCAATATTACCTAAATCAAAAGATTGGGTTTCCAACATACTATGTGAATTAATGGAATGTGACGTAAGTTAAAACATGTACAGAGTAATACATTTCATGGCATTTAATTTCCCATGTGCATAATTAATCACACCAAAAAAAACATGCAATTATATAAATTTCCAAAACATAAAATAAAATTAATTTATTAATCACAAGTAGAGATAAAACACTTAATTTTTTATTGAATATAGTCCAAGAAACCGAATCTGTACAAGCAATTTTCTACCTAACCATAGATATCAAGTGCAACTATCACTCCCAAGCACTACAAGGAAAACACCTTTTAGCAAAGGTTTTTGTGGAACCTCCCCGAAAAATGTCTCCTTTATCGACTTATAATGAGTTTGCTAGTGGGCTTTTTTTGGTGCTCCTCAATTACACTAATGCACTAGTGCATTATCATAAAATACGCACCAGTGCATCTAAATGTCACATGCACCAAATTTCAAAAATCCCCCTTACTAAAGAAATAATAAGTTTATTTTTATTTGATGAAATCACTCATCAATGTGTCTAACATGACACAATGCATTAGGGTATTACAACATAAAACACACAAACCTCTATGAAATACTCATTAATAAATATAGTATTTTATATTTAAAAATAATTGTAAAACATAAAGGTGCGCTAAATGCATATACAAGAATAGGAGGTTCATTATACATAACATACCAAATTCGAATGTTCATACAACTAAATTGGTGCTCTAAAGATAGGAGAGAACACCAATGCTTCCAAATTGATAACACACCAATGAAGGCTAAAATATTTAATAATACAAAATATGTATGTTTTAAAATAAAATTATAAGTGTACCTTGGGTGTTTAGTGTGATGAATTGCACCGGTGCATATTATAAGGCACAACGCCAATTTTGAATGTAGAAATAAAATATAGTTTTATATTTTCAAAAATTTCCAAATACGCCACAGTGTGTTGGTATGTCATAAATACACTATCGTATCGTATTTATCCAAATAGCGCACCATCCTATATATTTTTAAATTTATTCGATGGTGCATCATATTTATCTAAATGCAACGATGCACCATACCATCGAGTGCATAGGGGTAGGGTTTAATAAAAATAAATTACTAAACGATAATTTCATTTGCAAATTGTTTTCAATGCTTTATACCAAATAAACACCGGTGTGCAACTTGTAAGATGGTCCTATTATCAATGTTGTTGAGTTGTCACATCCCTAACTCCATTCCATTTGGAGACATATTTTGAAATTTGGAAACCATCCCATAACTCTTTGTTCATGTATGTGTAAACCATGCCTCCTTGACCGACAAGACAACATGTAAAGGGTTTATTACCTCTTCATTTAAATTTTTAATGGATTAAAATTTAAAATTTACATTCATTTGTCACTTTTATATTTTTTTTACGGTGCATTAGAGTCGTTTGGCTTGACCTGAAATGCAATGCACACTGTGAATATATACAGCAAATTGTGACCAATTCTTTAATAGGCACACTATTATGGTGCTCTAATATTTTAGAAGTGCATCGGTATACTTAGTATAGCTGCCCAACAATTTACCAATGAGATTTATGATATATGTAAGCATTATTAATGATGTTTCCTATTATTATAAACACACCAGTAAAAAATGTAAAAAATACTACACACAAGTCAACGGCATTAGTACCGTGTGTGGTTCATGTCGTCATCATAGACACATTAATGTTCATTGTTTCATGTTTCAGCTATATATCTTAATGATATGCATTATAATGTATAGATTCACCATTTGTGGTGTGTCCACGTAGACTAAGCACATTGATAGAAAACAAAATTTAATTAAAATTTTGACCTAACTGGTGTGACTTGAGTGTAGCGACACTCCTTATGTAGTGCATTGATTTATATCAAGCATACTAGAAAGCCTAGTGTGTAAATATCGACAATGGTATAGTTTTGTCGGCCTAAACACTCAATGCAATTTTGTATATATGGATGCACCATCTCTATTGCATCTATATATATATTAAGCACACCACCAATATTGAGTGCACCAAGGCACCATTTGTGGTGCTCTTTTTTTTTAAGGCTCACTGATGGTTTTAGATAATATTTTTCTCAAAAAAGAAATATTCAATTTTCAATAAATAAAAATGATTATTTAATCTAGTTTTTATTATATATGTGTGTGTCTATGTGTTCTTGATGAAAGTTGTATGTGAATCATAGAAAACAACAATGATAGAGCAACAATAACAGGTCGAAACATATAAATTTTTATGGGAGTGGGAATCCCAAGAGAGGGAGAGGGATTTGTACCCTTATTCCATTATAGTACAAACTTGTCTCCTCTTGAGGAATTCTATCCTCCTCAAGTTTTATGAGGAGGATGCATCCCTTAGGGAGAACACAGTTCTACTGAGGTAGTTGAACTATCACTAGGATCATGCTAAGTAGGCCTTTAGGGTTTGTCTTGATATGTGGTAGCATCCCACAAAGGAGGACATGTACCTCATTATTGTCTTGTATAAGAGAGGGGAGGATTTTTACCATTTCCATGATCTTCCAATGTTTTTGATGGTTTGGTTAATATTTATCAAAATTTAACATACAATTTTGGCTTCTGAAGGTAGATAACATGCTTTAATTTACTATTATGGTTATGACCATCTAGGTAGAAATACTTGACTACAAGCAGTTAATGATGAACCAAAAGAAAAATAATGCTCAACTATAAATAGTAGTAGAGTCAGAAAAGAACATCTACATGTTACCACATAATATACTATGAGAGAAGCATATACTTAATGCTTGAATATTGTGTTCGGCCTGCCAAAGGTAGGTGAGGAATCTTATTATGTTTCAAGTAATTGAACATGAGGTAGAACATATTTTTTCCAATGCATACATAGCAACAATGCTTCATAATGTATTCTTGTTGTATTCATACTATTCTTAAAGCAATATACATATTGGTGCAAGCAAGTAGGGGATTTTAGTACCCTACCAGTTGGAGCAAATGAGTGAAAAGCTGGTGATTATTGGTTTCATTTAGGCACACATGCATATTTTGATGACGAGCAACATTACAAAATGATCAAAGCTATCTGCAAGTTGACCTACAGTTTGTGACAATACTCATGGGCCTCAAGAGCTAGGGAAAGAGTTACAAAAATGTGACAGAGATTTCAAACATATAGATGAATAGAGGAATCGCCTATATCATGCACACAAACTCTCCATGTGCGCGTTATGTCTGGAAGGCCAGAAGGCTGGAAGGTGAGCATAATTATTATTTTTTAAACCTTATTTCTATTTCATAAAGAATTGTGTGGATGCAAGGATTTCCAACCTCCTATTACTCAACTTCTACAGAATGAGCTAGAGGATTGAGACCTTAGTGGTTTTCCTTCAATCTTTAATATTTACACAAGCTCTACGAGACATCAAGGGACAATAAGGGGAAGTTTGCACATTTTCAACATCTAATAATTGCTCAAATATGGATTTCAACATTGAAATAGTAATCACAACTTCTCTTTTATCAGTTGATTCTTATAGAAGAGCTAGCCTACAAGTCTCTAATTCTTCTCAGTTTTATATTGGAATGGATTTCAACATCCAAATTAGTAATTTTAATTCTTCCAATTTTTTCTAGCTGTTGTACAAGATTTTATCGTTTTAATGTTAAGTCTTAAATTAGAAATCCATGGAGGTATGATCCGAGAAGTCAACTGTATAGCTAAAATAGTCTAGTTCTTTTATGGATTTTGTACACTAACATATTTGAAGCTGTGTAAGAGCTATACTTAGTATCGATTTCATGTTTAAGTTAAAAGTTTATTTAAATGATCTATACTTTAGATATTATGGAGGTTCAAGTAAGATTATTGCCTTGAATGCACCTCTTCTTGTGTGGTAGAGTGATTTTTAGTTTTTTCTTTCTTTGTTCCAAAAGGAAAATAAAACCTTATATTAGCATATACAATATGACTTGTTTTCCTGCCAGTTGCTCTTGGAGTTAGGTTCCATACTTAGTCAAATAAAGTGCTCCCTTGCCTTTTATGTGGCCATAGAACCTTTTGAAAGAGACCATGCTCGTGTCTTAGATCACTGATGTAAAATTATATAATATATTCTATCTAAGGGTGCTAGGTCAATGGACGAGCACATGCCTTATAGGAAGGAGGATGGTGGTTTGATTCCTCCATGCCCTATATATATTCTGAAAACACTAAAAATAGATAAATCACCACTACAAAAATAGAGATAAATGACCAAAAAATGACCAAAATCTGCATATAAATTACCACTTTTGAGTTGGAGACCACTGGTCACAAATTAACGGTCACTTATCACACGACCGTAAATGTGGTCATATTTAGCTTGGTCGTTTATAACTTATCTTGTAGTCATGTTTAGATTGGTCGTTTATAGATTATCTTGTGGTCATATATTTGGTCATTAATTGTGACAATTAATGACCAAATATACGACCAAATATATGACAACGAGATAAGCTATAAACGACTAAGCTAAATATGACCAGATTTTCGATTGCATGATAAGTGACCTCTAATTTGTGACCAGTGGTTTCCAACTCAAAAGTGGTCATCTATATGCGGATTTTGGTCCTATTTTTTGTCATTTATTTTTCATTTTGTACTAGTGAGTGTTTCCAAAGTAATGGTCATTGAGACCTGTCAGACTTGTAATAACAAAAACATGTTTAAATGTAATAAAAAAAGAATCATT
Source organism: Larix kaempferi (assembly GCA_027924585.1). Lineage (NCBI taxonomy): Eukaryota > Viridiplantae > Streptophyta > Pinopsida > Pinales > Pinaceae > Larix > Larix kaempferi. The sequence goes on along the minus strand of BSBM01001051.1, from coordinate 14,649,978 downwards.
TTAAAAGCATTATTCTTAAATATGTTTTTCTTTAATATGTATATACTACTATAAACATTACAAAATTAATATTTCAACTATATTTACTTTCGTATCAATATAAATGGTTTTTTTGGAATATTTTATTTTTCGGGAAGATTATGAAAATTCCAAATGATGAACAAAGTGATATCCAAAACATGAGAGTAGGGATGCCTGAAAAAGTGTTAGAACAATGGATGCAATCTTGACACACAACTTGAAAAAACCAAAAATAAATTACACAAAATAAATAGTTACATCACCTTACATGTGTACTTCTAATATGAGGTGAAAAAAGAGGGTCCCCTCATTTCATTTTCACATGACAATGTGTAGTATATATTCTTGAAGGTGAATATATTTTTAGGAACATGGAGTAGGAGAAGGAAAGGGATATTTTGTGGGGCATCATTGAATAAAAGGTAAGTCTTTTGTTATTTCCACCCTTTTTTTGCAAATTTATAGATTTAAAATAAAAAGGGACCTAGGTTTTGGAGATGGGATTTGGGTTTTGATGGAATATTGGATATGGAAGATGGGATTTAGATTTTGGAGACATGATTTGGATTTTTTATGGAATATGGGATTTTGATTTTGGATATGGGATTTATAAATTAAAAAATAATCCAATGTAGGTTTAGGGGATATCTCTGCCTCCCTTTTTCTCTTCCTCTTTTCCTCTCCCTCCTCTCCTTCTTCTTCCTCTATTCTAGCTCTCCCTCTTCTCCTTCGATTTCTCTCTTCCTTTGATTATTTCCCTCTTCCTCTATTACCTCTACCACTCCCTCTTCTAGTTCCTCTCTTTCCCTTTTTTTCTTCCTTCCTCTTCTTATAAGTTTTAAATATTTCCAATTTAAGAAATAAACATAGAATATTAAGCAAAACATAAAGTAAACAATAGAGAATGTGCATGCACGCACGCGTGCACACACACACACACACACACACACACACTCGACACACAAACATTTATGTTGGAAAGGTGACAAAACTTAGATGTACACTTCTCTCTTCTTCATTGTGTTAACTTCACTACTTTGTTTTTTTCATAAGAGCCATTACAAAAGGTTAAAACTACATTATATTACAATTTCATAAATCCATAAAGTAAAAAACCACAAAATCCAAAAACCCTAACCCTAGTAGCTAAGTTGGTAAAAGGATTATGGGTTTTAAGGTGCCTAGTTGGCATTCCAACTTCCTCGGGCCATAACTTTCTCATATGAACTCTGTTTGGGGTGTTTTTTCGCCAATTTGAAATGTCTTGATAAGATTTATAAGAAGGGATGTTTGAACTATAGGAAATCCTGCTTGAAATGAAAACCGTATAAACATTGTTTATGACTTGAAAAATGTGCCAAAATTTTAGGACCCAGAAATTTGTTCTAAAAATGATTATAGGATCGATTATCATTTTTGAGATGGTGGAAATATTGAATGGACAATTGGATTATCCTTCCCCTTCCTCTTACTTATTCTCCTCCTCCCTCCTCTTCTTATTCTTTGATCTCCACCTATTTCTCTTCTCCCCCCCTCTGTATTCCTCTTCTTGATCTCCACCCCCCCCCCCCCCCTCCGTACCCCTCCCCACTTTCCTTCTTCTTCACTTTCTTCTTTTTCTTTCTCCTTATTCTTATCTTCCATCTTATCTTTGATTCTTTTCTCCTTTTCCCCTCTTCCCTTATGTCCCCTCACTTTCTTCAGACTTGCAGAATACCCAAGGTTATCTTTTTTCAAATGGATAAGTTAAGTTTTGAATGAAAAAATGTTGGACAAAATTCTATCCCAAGTATATCTATGTGTATTATGGATTATCTTATTTTCCTACACTCTATTTCTGATATTTCATTTATGTTCTAATTAATCTCCATTAAGTCTCTAATTATGTACTTACCTTGTTATAGATAAGAGTTTTAGTTGGATTTGAATATGGAGTTCATGAAGACGATTGCAGGAGAAAGGAGATGGAAAATTAAAAGGGGAAAAACAAGTTGTTGTAGACACTGATGACAAAAAGAATGGTGAACAATGATCACTTATCATATACATTATTTTATTCATGGTGATTGAATAATTATGGATGGATAATATAAAATTTCCAACAAAACATCTCATATGCTACAACTAACAATACTCTCCCATGAAAATATAAATTTCAATTTTCATGGAAATGTGAGCCCGTTGATGAAGAATTAAGATACACCCTCGGGAATGGTTACCAAATAATGGTGAAATATTTACATCCATGCATGAGGTAGGGTACTCGCACGAAGCTAGTACCCAAAAAGACCGCAACAACAGCGCGTGAGCAGAAAAACAAAAAAAAAACAAAAAACAAAAAACAAAAAAGAAAGTGTGCACGCGCATCCAAATGCGTGCATGCATTGCTGCTTCGGCAATGCCGAATGCCCATGTGGTTGAGCCCATGTGGACAAAAGGGGCATGCACGCGTCTTTGACGTGTACACACAAAATGGCGCACACACATCAATGACGCGTGCACGCCTCTGTTTTTTTATAAAAAAAATAGAGCTCATGGGTTTGTCATTTTCGACAGACCTGTGAGCCCACTGTGCAACCCCGCTGTTGACACCAGATCTGAAAGAACCTAGAGTTTTTGCTAAAATGACCTAGAAAAGAAGAAATCATCACAAAAGGTTGAAATAAAGATTTTTATATGGAAAAATATATTATAAAAAACCCATATTTATAAAGTCCGCCAGCAAATTTATGGAAAGGTTAAACTTCAGCCGTTTTCCGACGGCGGAGATATTATGGATCAAGATCTACGGTTAATATCACTCCCGCGTCGCCAAAGTAATCGTTAGCAAACGGTGGAAGGTGGTAGCGGACATAATACCACTAAGACACGTGTCCAATATCTATTCATCCGCGCAGGTGATAAGATGGTATTGGAAACCACTATGGCGCCGCGCGGAACCGCCCATTATGGAAATGTGAAAAATTCTATATTTAGCAGAGCATATAAATGAATTGGCATAGCTTCTAAATTTGGCCAATATGGTCAAATTAGGCGGATAAAGCACTGGTGAATCTCTAAAATAGTTAGTGAAGCTCTAAAATGGTGGAATGGATAAAAGATAGCGGATCTCCAAAATGCCCAAGTCTTTGTTTAAAAATTTAAAAGTTTATAGTTATTAATATAAATATTTTATATTAATATTCAAACCCAATCACCAAAGTCTTGGCACGAATCTCAAAGTCTTGACAAAGTTTGGATAAGCGGGCGGTCGCGGACTAAATACCACGGGAGCACGTGGCGCATTATTATTCATCCAGATCATGCGACGGTGGTATTATAAACCACCTTCCGCCCACGCGGAACCACCATTCACGGAGAAGAGAAGTATAATAGCACGTGCTTTGTGTTATTAGGTGTTGTGCGCGTCGGGGTATATAAACAACATGATTATTTCGCGCTCAACCAATGTGGGATATATCCCATAGAGAAAATCAAATGGGACAAGTAGAACACGTTTTTCTGGAAATGACTGTTTTAGTCATTAGCTTCAAAGAGCTGTTTCCGCCAAACCGAGAAGAATTTTTAGAAACTGAAAGAGGTTTTTATTCAGCACGGGCCAATCTTCAAAAACCTCTCTCAGTTTTTACACAGGTGTCATGGTTTAAGAGAATCGAAGTCATCTTCACGGGGCAATTTTCCAGAATTTCAGTTTACTGTTTTAGTCATCAACTTCAAAGAGCTGGTTCTTCCAAATGAAGATGAATTTTCAGAAACTGAAAGAGGTTTTTCTTCAGCACATGCCCAGTTACAAAAACCTCTCTCAAAATGTACACAGGTATCTCCATTTGAGATATACAACCAGGTCTTTGGAGCCTATTTTTCAGCAAAATTACTTCCTGAAATAAAAAAATAAGTTGTAACTGTTTCTATTTTTAGAGTTTCAGTTAGGTTTTGAATTCAAGATTAGGTATAGGTCGTCTTTCTATATATTGATATGTAAAAAGACATGTAAAGAGGGGGGGATTCCCAGGAACGAAAATGTCCATTCTGGGTTTTTGAAGTTGTTTCCAGAAATTAATAAAGATTTCAGAGTTGAGCATATTTTTATCAAAGATTCATGTGTTGTTTTAAAATTACAGTCCGTACTTTCCCTTTCTTTACATGTGCATGTCAATCTTCTTTGTCATTCTTTCCATTATGTCTTTCTTCTATGCTTGAATGAAAGTCTAAAATAAATTGAGATTCATATTTTCCATGCCTCAGTTTATTGCATTCAAGTATCCACCTGCTTCTCCAAAGTTAACAGTGGATTCATCCGAAAATTGATGCCCATTGTTGATGGATTGTCATTAATTCTTTCCTGTCACCTGCAAAATCTTATTGACTGTAATAAAACAGTTATCTTGCCTTTGTACAAACATTTGTTTGGCTGCTGATCTATTATTTTTCTGTTTCTTGACTCCATTGCCCAATGATATCTTATTTCCTGTTGATCTAACCACATTATTCGAAGCCTACAAGTTTTTATTATTATTTTACAAATTGGCCATTGAGTTTATTGTCAAACTGCTGTTGTGGTGACATTGGATGGCAGATTTGCTGAGAGAGCCCTCTCTGGCTGAAGGAGGCCAACTTTCAGTCTAAAGATTGGTTTGAAATAGGTTACCTCGGGGTTTCTTTGATACAGCCCAAGGAAAATCCGAGTGCTAACATTTTGGCGCCGTTGCCGGGGATCGAAGGTTTCATTTTCCCTGGGTATGAACGACAAAGTTGCAGATTTGATTGTTGATGGTGAACAACGGTCAGATATCAAACAAGCTGTGCATCTTTCACCTGGCGACTCCATCTTCAAAGAATCCAGTTTTCAGAAATTTCATGGCGACTCCACATTAAAGAAATCCAGTTTTGCATTGGTTCACAGGCTAGTTTCCTCAGTTTTTATATCAGAATCTACAGCTCCAGTATTTCAAGATGGCCTCGTTATTAAGAAGGTATGCTCCTATGAGCAGGTCTCATATTCCCGGTTTTCCGAATCAAATTCCTAAAATAGATTGGCAGTCTTATTTGCCTAAATTCAGAGATGAAAACAATGATAATGCTGCTTTACATTTAATCAAATTTCATGCACATATACACAAGTTGAAGATTAGGTTTCATGAGGACTGTCTTATGAAGATGTTCATGGCTTCTTTAGAAGGAAAAGCAAGGGATTGGTATGAAAGTTTAAGACCTGGTAGCTTGTTTTCTTTAAAAGATTTTCACATAGCATTTTATGAGCATTATGCAGTAGATTTTCCAGCTTTGTCTTTAGTGGAAGATTGCTGTGATCAATTTGAAGGTTTCATACAATACCTCAAAAGTATTGGTGAAGATCTGGAAGGTATGAATGATGAAGACTTGTCAGAAATATTTTATCATTTTTCTTCGCAAGTCCATGGCCATGAGGATCGAGAGGAGTTTGCTGTAGATAAGATCAATAAAGAATTGATATTAGTTTCCTGTGATCCCTCTTTGAAAACAAAGGTTGAATCGTTCGCTCCTTCGTATACAAATGATGAATGCATTCAGCATCAATCTGCAGAAGAGAAGGAAAATGATAGTTGTTTGATTCAGAAAATGCACAAGCCACCTCCTCTTTTAACAGAAGAAGAAATAGATCAGCTCCTGCAGAGTGATGCTACGACCCCTGCTTATACAGATTGGAAGTGTTCACATATTCCGGGATATGTAAGTCAATCTTCTTCCATTTTTGGGAATGAAAATCTGAATTTGAATGATGACAATCATGATGATTTTATGAAGGAATCCATTTTTGAAGACGATCCACCGCAAGAAAATCAGCTATTAGACACCAGTTTCTTTCATAAAAAAGATAGAGCTGTCGTATTTAATGATCTTGCAGAGTGTTTTCTATTTGAGGATGCATTAGATTATGAAGATAATCATTCATTTCTGGAAAAGAATGTTAAGGAAGAAAGAACATTCCAGCTCTCCCGTCAAATTGCAAAAAATCCAAAGGTACTTCAAATAAAATGTATCTTTTTTGATCCTATACTTGAGTATATGAAGAAATTTCTCAGTTTCGATTTGCAGCTGGGTTTTTATTTTGAGAATAAAGAATATCATTGGTTGCCGGTGCTGTCATATTTTCTGTTAGTGACTTATTTCAACAGTGAAAGAAACAGATTATTTGAACATTTGATGGATTGGCTTCATTGGCATTTCCGAATTACTTAATTGATGGAAAGTCTTTGACATTCTAAAGGTAGGGTAGGTAGGAGAAATAAGTTTGTCAGGCAAGCAGTCTTCAGTATGTACAGTAGTGTTTTCAGTTTTCTATAGTTAAGTGGTTTTCAGTTACAGTTTTGGATGGAGGACTGGTTACAGGATACAGGATACAGGATACAGATTGCAGGTTTTAGGTTTTCAGGATTGGGAGCCGCCCAATGGATTAGGCACTTGGTCTATGATGTTCTTTGCTACCTCGCGGGGAGGATAGCATCCCCAGTTGGAGCCAGTTGTTGACACCAGATCTGAAAGAACCTAGAGTTTTTGCTAAAATGACCTAGAAAAGAAGAAATCATCACAAAAGGTTGAAATAAAGATTTTTATATGGAAAAATATATTATAAAAAACCCATATTTATAAAGTCCGCCAGCAAATTTATGGAAAGGTTAAACTTCAGCCGTTTTCCGACGGCGGAGATATTATGGATCAAGATCTACGGTTAATATCACTCCCGCGTCGCCAAAGTAATCGTTAGCAAACGGTGGAAGGTGGTAGCGGACATAATACCACTAAGACACGTGTCCAATATCTATTCATCCGCGCAGGTGATAAGATGGTATTGGAAACCACTATGGCGCCGCGCGGAACCGCCCATTATGGAAATGTGAAAAATTCTATATTTAGCAGAGCATATAAATGAATTGGCAGAGCTTCTAAATTTGGCCAATATGGTCAAATTAGGCGGATAAAGCACTGGTGAATCTCTAAAATAGTTAGTGAAGCTCTAAAATGGTGGAATGGATAAAAGATAGCGGATCTCCAAAATGCCCAAGTCTTTGTTTAAAAATTTAAAAGTTTATAGTTATTAATATAAATATTTTATATTAATATTCAAACCCAATCACCAAAGTCTTGGCACGAATCTCAAAGTCTTGACAAAGTTTGGATAAGCGGCTACTATTCATTCTGCTCACTCAACTAGCTCGAAGTTTAAAATTATAAAGCGGTCGCGGACTAAATACCACGGGAGCACGTGGCGCATTATTATTCATCCGGATCATGCGACGGTGGTATTATAAACCACCTTCCGCCCACGCGGAACCACCATTCACGGAGAAGAGAAGTATAATAGCACGTGCTTTGTGTTATTAGGTGTTGTGCGCGTCGGGGTATATAAACAACATGATTATTTCGCGCTCAACCAATGTGGGATATATCCCATAGAGAAAATCAAATGGGACAAGTAGAACACGTTTTTCTGGAAATGACTGTTTTAGTCATTAGCTTCAAAGAGCTGTTTCCGCCAAACCGAGAAGAATTTTTAGAAAATGAAAGAGGTTTTTATTCATCACGGGCCAATCTTCAAAAACCTCTCTCAGTTTTTACACAGGTGTCATGGTTTAAGAGAATCGAAGTCATCTTCACGGGGCAATTTTCCAGAATTTCAGTTTACTGTTTTAGTCATCAACTTCAAAGAGCTGGTTCTTCCAAATGAAGATGAATTTTCAGAAACTGAAAGAGGTTTTTCTTCAGCACATGCCCAGTTACAAAAACCTCTCTCAAAATGTACACAGGTATCTCCATTTGAGATATACAACCAGGTCTTTGGAGCCTATTTTTCAGCAAAATTACTTCCTGAAATAAAAAAATAAGTTGTAACTGTTTCTATTTTTAGAGTTTCAGTTAGGTTTTGAATTCAAGATTAGGTATAGGTCGTCTTTCTATATATTGATATGTAAAAAGACATGTAAAGAGGGGGGGATTCCCAGGAACGAAAATGTCCATTCTGGGTTTTTGAAGTTGTTTCCAGAAATTAATAAAGATTTCAGAGTTGAGCATATTTTTATCAAAGATTCATGTGTTGTTTTAAAATTACAGTCCGTACTTTCCCTTTCTTTACATGTGCATGTCAATCTTCTTTGTCATTCTTTCCATTATGTCTTTCTTCTATGCTTGAATGAAAGTCTAAAATAAATTGAGATTCATATTTTCCATGCCTCAGTTTATTGCATTCAAGTATCCACCTGCTTCTCCAAAGTTAACAGTGGATTCATCCGAAAATTGATGCCCATTGTTGATGGATTGTCATTAATTCTTTCCTGTCACCTGCAAAATCTTATTGACTGTAATAAAACAGTTATCTTGCCTTTGTACAAACATTTGTTTGGCTGCTGATCTATTATTTTTCTGTTTCTTGACTCCATTGCCCAATGATATCTTATTTCCTGTTGATCTAACCACATTATTCGAAGCCTACAAGTTTTTATTATTATTTTACAAATTGGCCATTGAGTTTATTGTCAAACTGCTGTTGTGGTGACATTGGATGGCAGATTTGCTGAGAGAGCCCTCTCTGGCTGAAGGAGGCCAACTTTCAGTCTAAAGATTGGTTTGAAATAGGTTACCTCGGGGTTTCTTTGATACAGCCCAAGGAAAATCCGAGTGCTAACATTTTGGCGCCGTTGCCGGGGATCGAAGGTTTCATTTTCCCTGGGTATGAACGACAAAGTTGCAGATTTGATTGTTGATGGTGAACAACGGTCAGATATCAAACAAGCTGTGCATCTTTCACCTGGCGACTCCATCTTCAAAGAATCCAGTTTTCAGAAATTTCATGGCGACTCCACATTAAAGAAATCCAGTTTTGCATTGGTTCACAGGCTAGTTTCCTCAGTTTTTATATCAGAATCTACAGCTCCAGTATTTCAAGATGGCCTCGTTATTAAGAAGGTATGCTCCTATGAGCAGGTCTCATATTCCCGGTTTTCCGAATCAAATTCCTAAAATAGATTGGCAGTCTTATTTGCCTAAATTCAGAGATGAAAACAATGATAATGCTGCTTTACATTTAATCAAATTTCATGCACATATACACAAGTTGAAGATTAGGTTTCATGAGGACTGTCTTATGAAGATGTTCATGGCTTCTTTAGAAGGAAAAGCAAGGGATTGGTATGAAAGTTTAAGACCTGGTAGCTTGTTTTCTTTAAAAGATTTTCACATAGCATTTTATGAGCATTATGCAGTAGATTTTCCAGCTTTGTCTTTAGTGGAAGATTGCTGTGATCAATTTGAAGGTTTCATACAATACCTCAAAAGTATTGGTGAAGATCTGGAAGGTATGAATGATGAAGACTTGTCAGAAATATTTTATCATTTTTCTTCGCAAGTCCATGGCCATGAGGATCGAGAGGAGTTTGCTGTAGATAAGATCAATAAAGAATTGATATTAGTTTCCTGTGATCCCTCTTTGAAAACAAAGGTTGAATCGTTCGCTCCTTCGTATACAAATGATGAATGCATTCAGCATCAATCTGCAGAAGAGAAGGAAAATGATAGTTGTTTGATTCAGAAAATGCACAAGCCACCTCCTCTTTTAACAGAAGAAGAAATAGATCAGCTCCTGCAGAGTGATGCTACGACCCCTGCTTATACAGATTGGAAGTGTTCACATATTCCGGGATATGTAAGTCAATCTTCTTCCATTTTTGGGAATGAAAATCTGAATTTGAATGATGACAATCATGATGATTTTATGAAGGAATCCATTTTTGAAGACGATCCACCGCAAGAAAATCAGCTATTAGACACCAGTTTCTTTCATAAAAAAGATAGAGCTGTCGTATTTAATGATCTTGCAGAGTGTTTTCTATTTGAGGATGCATTAGATTATGAAGATAATCATTCATTTCTGGAAAAGAATGTTAAGGAAGAAAGAACATTCCAGCTCTCCCGTCAAATTGCAAAAAATCCAAAGGTACTTCAAATAAAATGTATCTTTTTTGATCCTATACTTGAGTATATGAAGAAATTTCTCAGTTTCGATTTGCAGCTGGGTTTTTATTTTGAGAATAAAGAATATCATTGGTTGCCGGTGCTGTCATATTTTCTGTTAGTGACTTATTTCAACAGTGAAAGAAACAGATTATTTGAACATTTGATGGATTGGCTTCATTGGCATTTCCGAATTACTTAATTGATGGAAAGTCTTTGACATTCTAAAGGTAGGGTAGGTAGGAGAAATAAGTTTGTCAGGAAAGCAGTCTTCAGTATGTACAGTAGTGTTTTCAGTTTTCTATAGTTAAGTGGTTTTCAGTTACAGTTTTGGATGGAGGACTGGTTACAGGATACAGGATACAGGATACAGATTGCAGGTTTTAGGTTTTCAGGATTGGGAGCCGCCCAATGGATTAGGCACTTGGTCTATGATGTTCTTTGCTACCTCGCGGGGAGGATAGCATCCCCAGTTGGAGCCAGTTGTTGACACCAGATCTGAAAGAACCTAGAGTTTTTGCTAAAATGACCTAGAAAAGAAGAAATCATCACAAAAGGTTGAAATAAAGATTTTTATATGGAAAAATATATTATAAAAAACCCATATTTATAAAGTCCGCCAGCAAATTTATGGAAAGGTTAAACTTCAGCCGTTTTCCGACGGCGGAGATATTATGGATCAAGATCTACGGTTAATATCACTCCCGCGTCGCCAAAGTAATCGTTAGCAAACGGTGGAAGGTGGTAGCGGACATAATACCACTAAGACACGTGTCCAATATCTATTCATCCGCGCAGGTGATAAGATGGTATTGGAAACCACTATGGCGCCGCGCGGAACCGCCCATTATGGAAATGTGAAAAATTCTATATTTAGCAGAGCATATAAATGAATTGGCAGAGCTTCTAAATTTGGCCAATATGGTCAAATTAGGCGGATAAAGCACTGGTGAATCTCTAAAATAGTTAGTGAAGCTCTAAAATGGTGGAATGGATAAAAGATAGCGGATCTCCAAAATGCCCAAGTCTTTGTTTAAAAATTTAAAAGTTTATAGTTATTAATATAAATATTTTATATTAATATTCAAACCCAATCACCAAAGTCTTGGCACGAATCTCAAAGTCTTGACAAAGTTTGGATAAGCGGCTACTATTCATTCCGCTCACTCAACTAGCTCGAAGTTTAAAATTATAAAGCGGTCGCGGACTAAATACCACGGGAGCACGTGGCGCATTATTATTCATCCGGATCATGCGACAGTGGTATTATAAACCACCTTCCGCCCACGCGGAACCACCATTCACGGAGAAGAGAAGTATAATAGCACGTGCTTTGTGTTATTAGGTGTTGTGTGCGTCGGGGTATATAAACAACATGATTATTTCGCGCTCAACCAATGTGGGATATATCCCATAGAGAAAATCAAATGGGACAAGTAGAACACGTTTTTCTGGAAATGACTGTTTTAGTCATTAGCTTCAAAGAGCTGTTTCCGCCAAACCGAGAAGAATTTTTAGAAACTGAAAGAGGTTTTTATTCAGCACGGGCCAATCTTCGAAAACCTCTCTCAGTTTTTACACAGGTGTCATGGTTTAAGAGAATCGAAGTCATCTTCACGGGGCAATTTTCCAGAATTTCAGTTTACTGTTTTAGTCATCAACTTCAAAGAGCTGGTTCTTCCAAATGAAGATGAATTTTCAGAAACTGAAAGAGGTTTTTCTTCAGCACATGCCCAGTTACAAAAACCTCTCTCAAAATGTACACAGGTATCTCCATTTGAGATATACAACCAGGTCTTTGGAGCCTATTTTTCAGCAAAATTACTTCCTGAAATAAAAAAATAAGTTGTAACTGTTTCTATTTTTAGAGTTTCAGTTAGGTTTTGAATTCAAGATTAGGTATAGGTCGTCTTTCTATATATTGATATGTAAAAAGACATGTAAAGAGGGGGGGATTCCCAGGAACGAAAATGTCCATTCTGGGTTTTTGAAGTTGTTTCCAGAAATTAATAAAGATTTCAGAGTTGAGCATATTTTTATCAAAGATTCATGTGTTGTTTTAAAATTACAGTCCGTACTTTCCCTTTCTTTACATGTGCATGTCAATCTTCTTTGTCATTCTTTCCATTATGTCTTTCTTCTATGCTTGAATGAAAGTCTAAAATAAATTGAGATTCATATTTTCCATGCCTCAGTTTATTGCATTCAAGTATCCACCTGCTTCTCCAAAGTTAACAGTGGATTCATCCGAAAATTGATGCCCATTGTTGATGGATTGTCATTAATTCTTTCCTGTCACCTGCAAAATCTTATTGACTGTAATAAAACAGTTATCTTGCCTTTGTACAAACATTTGTTTGGCTGCTGATCTATTATTTTTCTGTTTCTTGACTCCATTGCCCAATGATATCTTATTTCCTGTTGATCTAACCACATTATTCGAAGCCTACAAGTTTTTATTATTATTTTACAAATTGGCCATTGAGTTTATTGTCAAACTGCTGTTGTGGTGACATTGGATGGCAGATTTGCTGAGAGAGCCCTCTCTGGCTGAAGGAGGCCAACTTTCAGTCTAAAGATTGGTTTGAAATAGGTTACCTCGGGGTTTCTTTGATACAGCCCAAGGAAAATCCGAGTGCTAACATTTTGGCGCCGTTGCCGGGGATCGAAGGTTTCATTTTCCCTGGGTATGAACGACAAAGTTGCAGATTTGATTGTTGATGGTGAACAACGGTCAGATATCAAACAAGCTGTGCATCTTTCACCTGGCGACTCCATCTTCAAAGAATCCAGTTTTCAGAAATTTCATGGCGACTCCACATTAAAGAAATCCAGTTTTGCATTGGTTCACAGGCTAGTTTCCTCAGTTTTTATATCAGAATCTACAGCTCCAGTATTTCAAGATGGCCTCGTTATTAAGAAGGTATGCTCCTATGAGCAGGTCTCATATTCCCGGTTTTCCGAATCAAATTCCTAAAATAGATTGGCAGTCTTATTTGCCTAAATTCAGAGATGAAAACAATGATAATGCTGCTTTACATTTAATCAAATTTCATGCACATATACACAAGTTGAAGATTAGGTTTCATGAGGACTGTCTTATGAAGATGTTCATGGCTTCTTTAGAAGGAAAAGCAAGGGATTGGTATGAAAGTTTAAGACCTGGTAGCTTGTTTTCTTTAAAAGATTTTCACATAGCATTTTATGAGCATTATGCAGTAGATTTTCCAGCTTTGTCTTTAGTGGAAGATTGCTGTGATCAATTTGAAGGTTTCATACAATACCTCAAAAGTATTGGTGAAGATCTGGAAGGTATGAATGATGAAGACTTGTCAGAAATATTTTATCATTTTTCTTCGCAAGTCCATGGCCATGAGGATCGAGAGGAGTTTGCTGTAGATAAGATCAATAAAGAATTGATATTAGTTTCCTGTGATCCCTCTTTGAAAACAAAGGTTGAATCGTTCGCTCCTTCGTATACAAATGATGAATGCATTCAGCATCAATCTGCAGAAGAGAAGGAAAATGATAGTTGTTTGATTCAGAAAATGCACAAGCCACCTCCTCTTTTAACAGAAGAAGAAATAGATCAGCTCCTGCAGAGTGATGCTACGACCCCTGCTTATACAGATTGGAAGTGTTCACATATTCCGGGATATGTAAGTCAATCTTCTTCCATTTTTGGGAATGAAAATCTGAATTTGAATGATGACAATCATGATGATTTTATGAAGGAATCCATTTTTGAAGACGATCCACCGCAAGAAAATCAGCTATTAGACACCAGTTTCTTTCATAAAAAAGATAGAGCTGTCGTATTTAATGATCTTGCAGAGTGTTTTCTATTTGAGGATGCATTAGATTATGAAGATAATCATTCATTTCTGGAAAAGAATGTTAAGGAAGAAAGAACATTCCAGCTCTCCCGTCAAATTGCAAAAAATCCAAAGGTACTTCAAATAAAATGTATCTTTTTTGATCCTATACTTGAGTATATGAAGAAATTTCTCAGTTTCGATTTGCAGCTGGGTTTTTATTTTGAGAATAAAGAATATCATTGGTTGCCGGTGCTGTCATATTTTCTGTTAGTGACTTATTTCAACAGTGAAAGAAACAGATTATTTGAACATTTGATGGATTGGCTTCATTGGCATTTCCGAATTACTTAATTGATGGAAAGTCTTTGACATTCTAAAGGTAGGGTAGGTAGGAGAAATAAGTTTGTCAGGCAAGCAGTCTTCAGTATGTACAGTAGTGTTTTCAGTTTTCTATAGTTAAGTGGTTTTCAGTTACAGTTTTGGATGGAGGACTGGTTACAGGATACAGGATACAGGATACAGATTGCAGGTTTTAGGTTTTCAGGATTGGGAGCCGCCCAATGGATTAGGCACTTGGTCTATGATGTTCTTTGCTACCTCGCGGGGAGGATAGCATCCCCAGTTGGAGCCAGTTGTTGACACCAGATCTGAAAGAACCTAGAGTTTTTGCTAAAATGACCTAGAAAAGAAGAAATCATCACAAAAGGTTGAAATAAAGATTTTTATATGGAAAAATATATTATAAAAAACCCATATTTATAAAGTCCGCCAGCAAATTTATGGAAAGGTTAAACTTCAGCCGTTTTCCGACGGCGGAGATATTATGGATCAAGATCTACGGTTAATATCACTCCCGCGTCGCCAAAGTAATCGTTAGCAAACGGTGGAAGGTGGTAGCGGACATAATACCACTAAGACACGTGTCCAATATCTATTCATCCGCGCAGGTGATAAGATGGTATTGGAAACCACTATGGCGCCGCGCGGAACCGCCCATTATGGAAATGTGAAAAATTCTATATTTAGCAGAGCATATAAATGAATTGGCAGAGCTTCTAAATTTGGCCAATATGGTCAAATTAGGCGGATAAAGCACTGGTGAATCTCTAAAATAGTTAGTGAAGCTCTAAAATGGTGGAATGGATAAAAGATAGCGGATCTCCAAAATGCCCAAGTCTTTGTTTAAAAATTTAAAAGTTTATAGTTATTAATATAAATATTTTATATTAATATTCAAACCCAATCACCAAAGTCTTGGCACGAATCTCAAAGTCTTGACAAAGTTTGGATAAGCGGCTACTATTCATTCTGCTCACTCAACTAGCTCGAAGTTTAAAATTATAAAGCGGTCGCGGACTAAATACCACGGGAGCACGTGGCGCATTATTATTCATCCGGATCATGCGACGGTGGTATTATAAACCACCTTCCGCCCACGCGGAACCACCATTCACGGAGAAGAGAAGTATAATAGCACGTGCTTTGTGTTATTAGGTGTTGTGCGCGTCGGGGTATATAAACAACATGATTATTTCGCGCTCAACCAATGTGGGATATATCCCATAGAGAAAATCAAATGGGACAAGTAGAACACGTTTTTCTGGAAATGACTGTTTTAGTCATTAGCTTCAAAGAGCTGTTTCCGCCAAACCGAGAAGAATTTTTAGAAAATGAAAGAGGTTTTTATTCATCACGGGCCAATCTTCAAAAACCTCTCTCAGTTTTTACACAGGTGTCATGGTTTAAGAGAATCGAAGTCATCTTCACGGGGCAATTTTCCAGAATTTCAGTTTACTGTTTTAGTCATCAACTTCAAAGAGCTGGTTCTTCCAAATGAAGATGAATTTTCAGAAACTGAAAGAGGTTTTTCTTCAGCACATGCCCAGTTACAAAAACCTCTCTCAAAATGTACACAGGTATCTCCATTTGAGATATACAACCAGGTCTTTGGAGCCTATTTTTCAGCAAAATTACTTCCTGAAATAAAAAAATAAGTTGTAACTGTTTCTATTTTTAGAGTTTCAGTTAGGTTTTGAATTCAAGATTAGGTATAGGTCGTCTTTCTATATATTGATATGTAAAAAGACATGTAAAGAGGGGGGGATTCCCAGGAACGAAAATGTCCATTCTGGGTTTTTGAAGTTGTTTCCAGAAATTAATAAAGATTTCAGAGTTGAGCATATTTTTATCAAAGATTCATGTGTTGTTTTAAAATTACAGTCCGTACTTTCCCTTTCTTTACATGTGCATGTCAATCTTCTTTGTCATTCTTTCCATTATGTCTTTCTTCTATGCTTGAATGAAAGTCTAAAATAAATTGAGATTCATATTTTCCATGCCTCAGTTTATTGCATTCAAGTATCCACCTGCTTCTCCAAAGTTAACAGTGGATTCATCCGAAAATTGATGCCCATTGTTGATGGATTGTCATTAATTCTTTCCTGTCACCTGCAAAATCTTATTGACTGTAATAAAACAGTTATCTTGCCTTTGTACAAACATTTGTTTGGCTGCTGATCTATTATTTTTCTGTTTCTTGACTCCATTGCCCAATGATATCTTATTTCCTGTTGATCTAACCACATTATTCGAAGCCTACAAGTTTTTATTATTATTTTACAAATTGGCCATTGAGTTTATTGTCAAACTACTGTTGTGGTGACATTGGATGGCAGATTTGCTGAGAGAGCCCTCTCTGGCTGAAGGAGGCCAACTTTCAGTCTAAAGATTGGTTTGAAATAGGTTACCTCGGGGTTTCTTTGATACATCCCAAGGAAAATCCGAGTGCTAACACCCGCGAACGCACTATGCAACCCTGTGAATGCGTCTTCGAGAAACCAAATTCTCCTCAACACTAACAAATCGCCCCTACACCACGATGCCATTCATTTCTCTAGGTAGGTGCTCCTCAAAGCACAAATTTGTTTTTATTTTATTTTTTTTCCATTTGAATTTTAATTTTTAAAAAAATTTACAATCCATTAAAAAACCAAGAAAATTTCATTGCAGGCCATCTACACCTAACAAGATGACAGACACACCTGAACCATCCGATGAAACTAATGAAACCCAACCTTCAGAAGACAACATGGGAACCAACAATGAACAGAATGAAAATCCCGAAGATCAATTACACATAGATTTAAATCGATTGAGGGCACTAAGTAATGAATTGAACAACACCAAGGAACCCTCTCGGGTTTCGTTGGCTTCATCACTGCAAAACATTATTGAATCAATCAATATTGCACACAGTGAGATAAAAATATTGAGCCAATACAGGGCTCGAATGAGGGAACACTACTCCACTGGGTTGTCCAAAGAGCAGATAAAAGACCTTAACATCACCAAAGCCCAGTGGTATATCAAGTTCATAGCTCCCTCTACAGGACAGCCTCTAGTTGTGATGAGGGCTCGGGTTTTCATGGACTGGTGCATTTACCAGCCATGGAGATATAGCTGGAGAAAGAGGTTGTTCATGGTGTTCGACAGGCCCCCGTGCAACAATTTGGAGGTCCCACAGTATTTACTTCGGAAATTGTGGGATGAGCTTGAGCTAGGGTACCATGTCAACTATTTTGACATCACTGAGTTTCAGGGTGTCGATCTTGGCTCTGCCCAAGATCGACCTCAGGCACACCCTAACTCACTTAGAGGATCTCCTGCACCTAGGAGAGAGCCAAACCCCCCTCCTCAGCCACCCGGGTTTGGTAGTGGCCTAGATGATATTCATGACTCTGTCATACATGCCACACATGACTTTCTTAGACATACCAAATTTGTGGCCATGTCTTCCCAGAGCCGGGAGGACATCGATGAGACATAGACAGCTGCACAGTCTATGGGTGGTGGTCGGGACATGTCGGGTACAGGTGGAACCCAGGCAGGGCCTTCTAGTTCTGCTGGAACAACGGCACATCGTTGTTCTCACTGTTTTCATTCTTTCCATGGTGATACGCAGCAGCATGCCATAGGGAGCTTCATGGATCAGGTTTGCTATTGTTTTATTTAATGTTCAAGTATTTGTTGTATTTTATTTGATATCCTATTGTTTAATATATTTAACTTTGAATTACACATTGTTGACTTTATTTGTTTTAATGTACGGTTATTCAGGGCCGGGTCTCCATCCCCCAGGTGGGAGGACGTCGGTTCCTTTGACCTTGATGGAGCCATGGCGGCAGTAGAGGAGATTGTGGCACCATACACACAGGTAACTTCTTTACTTTGAATAATTAGATCCAGTTACGATTAATTTGTGTTCAATAATTACAAATTAATTAGCACTGAGTAATTACCATATTATCATCGTATTTTACAGTTGTGTTTATATTATTGTCTAATTTATTTGATAGATATAAATTCGTATAATCCCACCCAAAAAAATGAAACCTTATAAAACATGAAAACCTAAGAAAACTAGAAACATTTGTCATGTTCACTTTAGGCATCCTAGACCTCTGATGATTATACAAATGGGAGAGAAATTTCCAAAATATTTCATTCTTACTTGACCAATGATGAGCCCGCAGCTGGGGTTTTGGTGATTCCCGCAGTGTCCTTCATCCTCCGACTACCATCCAATGCTTGCTTTCTCTTCCTGTGCTTGACTAACGCCATGTGCGTTATTGTTTCTTTGCCATTTGTCACCATGTCATCCAAGCTATCTTTGCCATGTACTCCCCTTGTCCAAATCATCTTCAAATGACCGTAGTATGGGTCATTTGACTCTTGGCACAATAGGTGTGCCAATGGCTCCAATGCCCATCACTTTGTCCACCAAATCAACCTTTGCTGCCATGCCCTTATGCCATGTGTTCTTCAAGCCTAAACTTTGAGAATATATTACCATGGTAATTATCACTTTCCCCCGTATTCTACTAATAGGTTCTTTTAATGGTAAAGGTGGTCAAATCACTTCTATGCTTCTGCTAACTTTGTTGCATCAATTGAGTTCACTGAGATGTTGTACTTGTCACTTTTGCATCCATCAAGACCAATAGGAAAACTATTTATTGCTATGAACTTTCACTGCATTGTGCAAAACTCTCGGGAAAAAGAGAATCATAGTGGCCAAGCTTCTAGAAATTCAAGAACCTGATGTTTCTCATGTCCTTATTACCCTAGTTTATTATCATGGGATTTCCAATTTATTCTAATACTTTATATTGAAAGTAATCATACTACTACTCCTAGAGCATGCTATTAGGAAAGACATATAAACAACGTAAAACAACTTATCACATGTATTGTCACTAAAGTTTTTGAAAATGATGTAAGGCCCATAAGGAAGAGCGATAATCTTACAAATATGGTCTATGGGGCCTTGCTATTATCTTGATTCAAAAACAACTTGGTAAAATATTTGGCATCAAGAATACTCATTTAACTCATTTCACTCAATATTTCTTTGATTTCAATCAAGTGATATCATTCTGACAATATAGCTATTCAATCAAGAACACATAATTACTCATTGAATGCAAAAGAACATGGCACATTCAAGCTTATAAGACAGTTAATCATGAAAAATATTTCTCTTTCTTCCTTTTTCTAATGATCAACACTCTAAAGTGTATTAAATAACATGCACACTAACTTAACTGCTATTTAGCACCTCTTTGCAAATTGAAACAATGAGATGCCATTTTATTTGATGATTTAAATGTTATGGAAATAAAGGGACTCAAGATCCTCACTCTAGGGATGCAAATACTTTTCCACTGGGTGAATCAAGCTTGTAGGAAACTAAAAATATATAAGAAGACATCAAAACCTAGGAACTCTTCATCAAGAACCCAAACACATTACATAGGTTTCCAATTCAAATTTGTAAATGGACATGAATTCCATTCGCTTATGAGGCACTGGACATCTCTCTAGGGCCAAAGGAAAAGCTCACCTAGTCATGGGGATGACTCTAGGAAAGGAAAATATCACCATGTCACCTTCTATGCCCTGTCACCTTATTTAATTTTAATTTCATGCCATGCCACCTTCTATCCTATCAGAATATTGAATATCAATGACAACTTTGCCCATCAAACACTTCAAGCATAAATTTTCAACCTTCTTTGCCACATTATCTTCAATTAATGACCACATAATGGGTCATTTGTTCCTATCATGGGCCCAATCCGTTGTGGGTCAAAGGACTTGATCCCCACAACCATGTTCTTTACCAAGTCTTGAACAAATGGACTGCACCAATATAATAAAAATGTTATATAATATCCAAATCCCATCAAACCACTATCATCTAACTTGAATATAAATTAATTACAGTCATGTTTTTTAAGTACCATCGTTGTCATTCTCATTTGCATTGTGTTTAATATTGTTAATATTGTTTTTATAAATTCAGTCTAAAAATTGTAGTGTTCGCGCAGCTGACCGCGGGCTCCAGCGACCAGCCACCGCCATTGGGGACCAGCAGTTCTCCACGTGCGTAGGTATTGTATGTATTAAAGCATAAATTTAATTTCAATTATGATGAATTGTCCGTGTATATTTATATTTTTCTATATTAAACTATGAGGTTATAAATGTGTATGCAGGTGCGAGCACCTCGGCCTGCCAGTGGCGTTATTCCTCCCTCCCCGACCTTTTGGCCACCCTATATGCCAGTTGTATCCCCTGGTATACATGCCCCATTCCCCAACCCCTTCCATCCAGCACCCCCCTCCTATATAGCACCATAGTTCCATCCAGCTCCCCCTTACGTTTCATATCCAACTCCACCTCCATATCAGTTTCCCATGCTCCCACCTTGCCCCATCCGACCATGGCACACCACCCATCCACAAAAACCCATCCCTCTACCGCAACATAGACCTCGCCCCCCCCCAACATTCCCCCACCACACTCGCTTCCCCTTCCAGGGTGCCCCGATCCGTACTACAGCTAGTTGGGGTTTATAGCCTTAGACATCCATCTCCACTTCGCCCACCCCAATCCATGCCTCCTTCTACCACCCCCCCCCTTCTTCCACTATTCCCCCCAATGGTGTAGCCATCATTTATGTGGCTACATCCTCCCCTTTACCATCCACCCTAGCATTGGAGCAGGCTATCTAGCCAACTACTCCATCCGCCAGCCCCAAAGACCAGCCGATTTTGTTCACGGTGAGATTGACTAGTTTATGAAAATCTCATTCAATTTTAACAAAAATTACTATATGCATCTAGTTTCAGCATTTATATGATTGTTCTAAATGTTGCAGGGTGGTATTGCCGAGAGACTAGGATCATGGAGGAGGGAGACCCCCTTACGACTTACAGTCTCGCATGCAGTGATTTATCCAAGATTTGAAAACTATTTTTATTTTGAAATTATGTTTTATACTTGTATAATTGCCAGGAAAAGTTGACATATTATTGTTGTCGTTTCATGGCTCAAGGGGACGTGCTCAAAGACGCCGAAAGGACCCATCTTCCTCTAGCACAAAGAAGAGGAAGATCGATTTTGGAGTTGCACCTAGGAGCTCCGAGGGTGGGCAGGAGGATTGAGAGACCGTCCTATGTACACTAGCCACAATGTGGCATTTTCGGCACGAGTTGCCATATTTTGTATAGGGCACCATGGGCCATATTTTGTATAGGGCACGAGTTGCCTTTTTTTGTATGGGGCACGAGTTTCCATTATGTAGACGTTGCGAACGATGTTCCATTTTTCCAAAAAGTGTATATGATTGGATCATTTTTGCATATTACTAGATGGATCTGCACTTGTGTATATGAGTTTGTCTTTGATTACATTTTTGCATACATGATTTTGTCTTCGATAAGAATGTTATGGAAAAGTTCTCACATACATATAGATGTTATTTCTAGACACCAAGTGACCTCAATATGAGTCCCTTGTATTAGAATGGATTGTTCTTTGTGTGTTAGTATGTGCCTTTAATGAAAGTATGGTTAATGTGTTGAACTACTACTTGCACAAGTTGGCATAGATCCTTAGTGTTGATAATGTCTTCAATGTTTTGGTAATATTGATAATCACTCTTTGCAATTTAAGTATCATGGATTTTTTGAGGTTAAGACACATATTGAACATAGTCAACTCAATGGTTCAAGACATCATTTTACCCCATGATCCATGGAAGATTCATTGGAGTCATATGAACCTCATTGTCATCACCTCAACCATGGTCCCTCTCTTTAAATCCCTCTCCTTAGCAATGCATAAATTATATCTTCTACCTCTACTAGAACCCTTATGGCCTTTCCCTTCAAAACAACCCAAACCCCATTCAACCCCCTCTTTATCATCACCAAGAACCTCCTTCCTAGATATTAAATAATATCTACTACCTTCCACACTAGGGCCCTTCCTATTTTGATTATTTACATCAAAATCCCCATCACTAGTATCAGACCCAATAGGGGATCCCTCAGTAGAATAACTGCAACACACATATCCTCGAATTTCCTATCCCCCTTCAATCCTTTCAAAGAGAAATACAAACCCTAACAACTATCCCCAAATGAGTATAGTATCCTAAAATTTTCAAAATCAAAGGAAGGATATTGCAAACTTAATGCGAAGTCTTTAATAGACTTGCCAATTTCCTTTTGCATTGATCTAAGTGAGGTTGATCCTCCATTGAAGGTGACCAAAGTCCAGAGGAAGACATAGACACTTCATCAAAACTGGAGCGATGTCATTCATCTTCGAGTATGAATAAAAACAAGGGGACCATTGTTTTAGCATAAGCAAAATCATCTCCCACTTCCAATCATGGGCCAAAATATTCCTCAAAATCCTCTTGATATATGAAAAGAAACCCTAGGTAACTTGTAGTTGATATAAATAAATTAGGAATGTACCCAATCCTAAGAGCCCATCTTTCCTATAACTACACCCTTAGAGACAACTCCTACACCTTTTTACCATGAAATCTTCCAACAAGAGCATGGGAATCCATTCCCACCACCTCATGCGTTTTGATATCCTTTCCTAGGACTAGCCTCATAAGAGAGATTTTATGTTTTACACACTTCTTCCTCTTCATTTTGACACTACCAACATCATTCACCTGCATCCATTTGTTGACTTCACCAATATCATTATCAACATGCTTTAAAGAATTGTCTCCTCCATCTCTAACCTTCAACCAACTACCATCCTTTTCCAAAACAACCCTTCCATCCTCTAGATCTATAGGATTCACCCTTGGACTTACTAGGTCCATAACCACTTCATATACAACACCTAAACTAATTTGATTATCCTAAATTAATCCATTTGAAATAGGACCCTCACCACATATATAATGACTAGTCTATCACGATCCACAACACTCATCTATGGATTATCCCACCCAAAACCATCAAAATTCCTATAATCAAATTTCCCAAATGGAATATCAACACCATGCAAAGTAATTGAGTCAACACGCTAAACATTACCTCTTTCTGCAACTAATCCCAAGCCCCGGTGGCCTATTTTGTCACCTAGCAACCTCAACTCATTACCAAAAAGCAATGGGTTCTGGCCCTCTTCGGCTTTACTTTCAAAGGAATTGGCCTTCCAAAATCACCGACCAACACTAGGGAACACAAAAGAAAATGCATTCCATGGATAGGTTCCTAATAAAATCTCCTTGTACCATCCTTATCTACAGACATTATGTCCTCCACAAAGAGCTCATCAAACCTACACCAACTTGACACCTTCCATTAAATCATTTTCTCTATTCTTACACCTCAACCCCAATATCAGTTGAACCCACTTTTCCAATAATACAATGATTTTGAGAATCTCAACCATACCCATGATCAATAACCTTTTTGTATCCACTCAAAGGAGCCAAAGGAGAAATATATTTGTCCTTAGTGTATAACTTTGTAGCTTGGGTGTTGGAGCCTAAATACCCCGTCCCACCACCCAATTCCCAAACCTTGCTATTTAGAGAATGGTTTTGATAAGAGAAATGAAAACTTATCTTCCATCCCATGGATCTTCCAAGTAATCTAATGTGTCCTTATACTGATCCATAGAAAACCAACCTAAGGTATACCTATATTAACATGCTATCAACATCATATACTCATTTCTATGTCCACTAATAAATGACATATCATGTTGAAATCATTACAAGTTTTATGAAAAGGTAGATATATACCTTCATTATTCTTCTATCGAAACATCGTCAAACACCAAAGGAAAATTAGAAAAATAAACTGAATTCAAAATAACCCTCAAAGCCAATGAAAACCTTGTTTGACACTAAAGAATGCCACAAATTCAATTGAAGTACTACTTGACATATACATTGAATTTCATGAATGATTATTTATTCATTTCAAATCTAAGTATCAATGTTCTTGAAACTATAATGTCCATGTCCAATAGCAGAATGTCAAAGAAATAGATTACGGGTTCTAAATTAAGCATGAAGGCCACATACGATCCATATCAAAAAATAAATGTGTGTAGATGCCAAAAATAAACACGTCGGAATTAAACTTCATCCATACACATAAACATGCATTTACTATCATATGTCATCCAATGCATAATATGAGCAGCATTGCAAATTCAAATAACAGTGAATAACCGATTAAGCACATATCGTATACAAGCGAATACTTATCTAGAACAAAGATCCACACAATTGCTTGTGTCAGTGCAATTTTCCACCCAACCATAGGTACTCTTGTTGATGCAAGGAATTACTTCTTTGCATAACAATTTCGAATTTTATCTGGATAAGATAAAATAGTTGGGATTATCACCCTAGTTTATAGCCTATTTACAATATTCACAATTTAAAAAGAGAAAATAAAATCTCTGAGAGGAAATAATTAATAAATGTAAAAGAAATCATATATAACAATTTTTTGCAATAAATTTAAATATGAAAATCAAGAAAGAGAATAAAAAACAAACATTTCAAGATTTGGATTTGAGAAATAAATAAGCTGATTTTATTGATAATAACTCTGAGTTACAAATTGAAAGACCCTCTTTTCTCACTTATGCGAAAGTGAAGACCAAAAGAACTCTTAAAGTTCTTGGGTGACATCATTTTACCCCATGATCCATGGAAGATAACTCTATCCCTAACCCTCACCCAAACCCTAGCACTAAACCATTTCTTCATCATCACCACGACCATCACCATCAACGTCTTCATCATCACCACCATTTTCATCATCATCATTAACTCTAACTCTAACTCTAATTCAATTTCCTTCTATAACTCTAGCCCTAACCCTCACCCAAACCCTAGCACTAAGCCATCTTCTTCATCCTCACCATCACCATCACCATCACCATCACCATCATCATCATGTCTTCATCATCATCACCATCTTCATCATCATTGTTAACTCTAACTCTAACCCTATTTCAATTTCCTTCTATAACTCTAGCCCTAACCCTCACCCAAACCCTAGCACTAAACCATATTCTTCATCCTCACCATCACCATCACCATCACCATCATCATCAACGTCTTCATCATCATCACCATCTTCATCATCATCATTAACTCTAACTCTAACCCTAATTCAATTTTCTTCTATAACTCTAGCCCTAACCCTCACCCAAACCCTAGCACTAAGCCAACTTATTCATCCTCACCATCACCATCTACATCATCATCAATGTCTTCATCATCACCACCATCTTCATCATCATCATTAACTCTAAATCTAACCCTAATTCAATTTCCTTCTATAACTCTAGCCCTAACCCTCACCCAAACCCTAGCACTAATCCATCTTCTTCATCCTCACCATCACAATTACCATCACCATCACCATCATCATCATGACTTCATCATCATCACCATCTTCATCATCATTGTTAACTCTAACTCTAACCCTAATTCAATTTCCTTCTATAAATCTAGCCCTAACCCTCACCCAAACCCTAGCACTAAACCATCTTCTTTATCATCACCATCACCATCACCATCACCATCACCATCATCATCAACGTCTTCATCATCACCACCATCTTCATCATCATCATTAACTCTAACTCTAACCCTAATTCAATTTCCTTCTATAACTCTATCCCTAACCCTTACCCAAACCCTAGCACTAAACCATCTTCTTCATCCTCACTATCACCATCACCATCACCATCATCATCAACGTCTTCATCATCACCACCATCTTCATCATCATCATTAACTCTAACTCTAACCCTAATTCAATTTCTTTCTATAACTCTAGCCCTAACCCTCACCCAAACCCTAGCACTAAGCCATCTTCTTCATCCTCACCATCACCATCACCATCATCATCAATGTCTTCATCATCACCACCATCTTCATCATCATCGTTAACTCTAACTCTAACCCTAATCCAATTTCCTTCTATAACTCTAGCCCTAACCCTCACCCAAACCCTAGCACTAAGCCATCTTCTTCATCATCGCCATCACCATCACCATCACCATCATCATCATCATCATGTCTTCATCATCATAACCATCTTCATCATCATTTTTAACTCTAACTCTAACCCTAATTCAATTTCCTTCTATAACTCGAGCCCTAACCCTCACCCAAACCCTGGAACTAAACCATCTTCTTCATCATCACCATCACCATCACCATCACCATCACCATCACCATCACCATCAACGTCTTCATCATCACCACCATCTTCATCATCATCGTTAACTCTAACTCTAACCCTAATTCAATTTCCTTCTATAACTCTAGCCTTAACCCTCACCCAAACCCTAGCTCTAAACCACCTTCTTCATCATCACCATCACCATCACCATCCCCATTACCATCATCATCAGCGTCTTCATCATCACCACCATTGACGCTAACTCTAACCCTAACTCTAACTCTAACTCTAACTCTAACTATAGGTTCCTCATCAACATCTCCATCATCATCATCTTCATCACCATCGCCATCACCATCACCATCAACGTATTCATCATCATCATCATCATACGTGCCCGATGGACGATTTTCCAAAGTTGACCCCCGTGTGCAAAAATTGCACACTCCCTCACTGAGCAAAACCCTAGTTTCCAATATAGACCTGGAAGGTGACACCAGGGCCATTGGACCGGAGGGGAGGGGCACCCCTAGCACTATCCAGACATCCTGAATCCAACGGAGTTGATGGTTCATCGATCGGAGCTACGATCGTCATTCTATGGCTCGTTCTGTCTCACATCCAAAAGGCTTTCAGGGACACCTGTTGGATACCTGCCGGGTGCATAGAACTCCAACCGTGCAACAAAACTGGGTTTCGGGGAGTCCTGCAGGTGTGTTTAGGAAGGTTTGGGCTGGGAACACTAGCCATACATGCCCAGTGGATGATTTTACAAAGTTGACCCCCGTGTGCAAAAATTGCACACTCCCTCACTGAGCAAAACCCTAGTTTCCAAGATGGACCTACAAGGTGACACCAGGGCCATTGGACCGGAGGGGAGGGGCACCCCTAGCACTATTCGGATGTCCTAAATCCAACGGAGTTGACAGTTCATCAATCCGAGCCATGGTTGTCATTCTATGGCTCGTTCCATCTCGCACCCAAAAGGCCTTCAGGGACACATGCTGGATATCTGCCAAGTGTTGATGTGTTTGTAACTTCGGAAGATATTCTTCTATGTATTACATTTGTACTTTATTGTATATCCATTAGAGATGTTACATTCCTCTATTTGGAAGTGTCGTCATGTGTATCAACAAGTGTCGTCATTTGTATTGATGGGTTATTAGACCACCAGTGTGGGGTCGAGCCTGATTAGGTCATGTGGTTGGGTTATTAGACTTGAGTAGCAAGTCGGCCCTAGTGGATTATTGGCAGGTCAAGTCAGTGTATAAATAGAGAGGTTGTGTCTCTCATTTATCTCATTCACTCACTTCTCAAGCTCGCATAGCTAAGAGAGAAAGTGGTGCACTTATGGAGGTGGAGGAGCATCTGCTAGAGACATCTTATTGGGTTTGATTATTGTGATCTTGGTTTGTGGCTTATCTTATCTCTAAGGAAGTTGCGGGGTTTTTCACCTACTTGGTTTTCCCCGGTGAAACTCTGTGTCTCTTATGTGATTGCTTTTGTGTCTATGATTGATATGTTGTGCATGTTATTCTCTTAGTGATCCTCAATGATAATGGAATGAAATTATCAAAAAATTAACATGGCATCAGAGCTGACCTAAGAAGAAGGCACTGTGTAGTTGCGGAATCTAGGGCTTCTTAATATTTGGGTTTCTCTTCACAGATCATCAAAGTCATGAGGCTATATTGACTCTCCTTGGAAGGGTGCATCTTTCCATCAAGATAGAATTCAATTCTGAGCTTTTTCAATTTTGGCCCTAAATATTAGGGTTTCCACAAAAAGTGGAATTTCTGAAATCTGAAACAATAGCTGGAAGCTCCTTGGAAAAATCGAATTTTAGAGCTTTTGATCAAACTTTTTGGTTGGGTGAAGCTCCTGGAAACGCAAACCCTAATTCAGGGTCCTCCCTAGTGAATCCGAGAAATTGAAAAGCATTTCTGAGGGGTGAAACTTTGCTGTTTTCAAATTCTGAGTATACCATCTTGATCATCTCATCAAGGCGCATCTTTCTATCCTTTCAGAATTTTGAAATTCAAATTTTGAATTTTTAGGGTTTCTCTGACAAACCCTAATCCAGCTCTAGATCCAGTTTTCAGCAAATCAAGTCGTAAGGCCTAAAATTTTTATTTCCATTTGAGTTTCTCATTAAAAATGTCTCACCACACCAAGCTTGAGGATAAGCTTGATGGAGCTGATAAATTCTGAGCATGGAAGTATAGGATTGGGTTAATCCTAGAAGAGAATGATTTGGACACCTACATAAAAGAAGAGGTTCCAGTTCCAGAGGGAGTTGAGGCTAAGGCCTTACACAAGAAGGACTTGGTCAAGGCTAAGAGAATAATTGTTGATTCTATAAAGGACCATCTCATACCTCATGTGTCTTCCCTAAAGACACCTAAGGAGATGTTTGACTCCTTGACCAAATTGTTTGATGGAAAGAACATAAATCGGAAGATGACTCTGCGGAACCAACTAAAAGGAGTAAAGCTTCATAATGGAGAGACCATTCAATCCTACTTTTCTAAGGTCTCTCAAATCAAGGAACAACTTGAAGCTGTGGATGAAGTAGTGGAGAATGGTGAAATTGTCATGACCACTCTAAATGGCCTACCTAGGTCATGGGACTCCTTCATCCAAGGAATCTGTGCAAGAAGAAAATTGGTCTCCTTCAGTAGATTATGGGAAGAATGTTCTTAAGAAGAAGCCACTCGTGGCCCGAGAAGAAAAGATGGAAAATGAAGATCAAGATCTCATAGCACACACCAAGAATGGAAAGTTCAAAAGGGAGCATTCTCATCCCAAGAAATCTTCTCACCACCATAAAAATAAGAAACATCTAAGATGTTTTACATGTAATGAGAAGGGAAACTTTTCCTCAGATTGTCCCAAGAACAAGAAGGACAACAACAACAACAACTTCAACAAAAAGAAGAAGGGCAACAAAATAAAATATCATGCTCATGCTGCTGAGGATGATGAACCTCCCAAGAAGAAGGCTAGAGAAGAAAGTGATGAATCATCTAGTGAAGATGAATATGTTCTAATCTCTGCTCTCACAGGTACTATCTCTCATGGCTGTAATGATTGGCTTATTGATAGTGGGGATTTTAAACACATGACTGGGTTTAAAGAATCTTTTGTAGATCTATCTGAACATGAGTCACCCCATAAGGTGAAACTTGGGGATGACTATCAATATCCCATAAAAGGAAGTGGTGAAGCTTCCTACATGCTAGACTTAGGGAAGTCTTTGAAAATGAAGGATGTTCTATATGTACCTAGGCTCAAGAAGAATCTCCTATCCATATCATCTCTAGATGCAAAAGGGATTCAAGTTGCATTTGTGGATGGCCAAGTACTCATGTGGCCAAAGGGTAAGACCATAGATGATGTAGTAGTGATTGGAGAGCAAGAGGGAGGATTGTACAAATTGAAGGGACAACCTAAACATGCCATGGCACATGAATCCATGGAGCCAAGTGAACTTTGGCATAGAAGGCTTGCATATGTGCACTATAGGGCACTACCAATTGCAAGCAAAGTTGTGGAAGGTCTTCTTGAAATCCACTCAAAGCATGAAGGTGTTTGCAAAGGATGTGCAAAAGGAAAGAACACGAAGAAGGCATTTCCAAGCAGTGAAAGCAAAGAAAAAGGAATCTTGGAGATTATCCACTCTGATGTATGCGGCCCGATGTCATCCAGTTCTTTGAGTGGGTATGTATACTATGTTTCTTTCATTGATGATTTCTCTAGGAAGACTTGGGTTTATTTCTTGAATAACAAAAATGAAGTGTTTGATAAGTTCAAAGAATTCAAAGCCTTGATAGAAAATCAAACAGATAAGAAGATTAAGACTTTCAGATCCGACAACGGTGGAGAATTCACTTCAGGTGATTTCAAGAAGATATGTAATGATTCGGGGATTAAGAGGGAGTTGACTGCTCCATACAATCCACAACAAAATAGAGTTGCAGAAAGGAAGAATAGAACTATCTTGGAAGCAGCACGAGCAATTGTTGAAATATTGTAACTTCTAAGAATATTATATTTGTACTTTATTATTCCGGAGATGTTTCATTCCTCCATGAAGACCTTATTGTATATCCGGATATGTTTTATTCCTCCGTGGAGAATGTGGTAACTTGGGTTATTAGACTTCCCTAGTGGGGGTCGGCCTTGTATGAGTCATGTGGGTTCAAGGTTTATTAGACCACCCTAGTGGGGGTCGGCCTTGTATGAGTCATGTGGGTTAAAGGGTTATTAGACCACCCTAGTGGGGTCGGTCCTGTCATGTTATGTTAAGTGGTTAAGTTGGGGTCGACCTAGTTAATGTAAAAGACAAGTCGGAGTTGTGTATAAATAGAGGAGGTGTGTTCCTCATTTAACACACATACACTCACTTGTGATTGACGCATATGTGAGGGAGAGATCTGCTATGGAGGAGAAAGAGATCATGTCTAGGGTTTACATCTTTGTATTTGCTGGTCATCTATATTGAGGAAGCTTTGTTGGGTTTTCTACCCCATGAGGGTTTCCCAGGATAAATTTGTGTCTCTTGTGTTTATGTTGTGCTTGTTGTTCTTTCAATGATCTTCTATATGCTATTGTTTTGAAATGGAATGTAATGCTGTTATTTTCTATCAAGAGCATATTGAATCTTAACATGGTATCAGAGCTAACCTGGAGGAAGGAAATGTATGGCACTTACGACACTTGCTTCACTTGCGACAATTTGAAGGTTAGGGTTTTATATAGCAAAAACCAGTCATCGTGGAACTTTCACTATAAATCCATTTTGGCGAAGGTTCAGGATCGAAAACCTTTGCAAGTCATAGATAAAATCCCCCTGTACCTTGTGTCCAAAGGCCAGCCTCTAATTCATTGTACTTTGTTATTTATGATCAGTACAAGTTAGGGTTTATGCCTCTTCCAGATCTCAGTCATAAACAGGTGACCTAGGAAAAAATGTCACAACTTGGACTAGGAAGATCCAAATTAAATTTCGTAAACAGTGACAGGTAGTGCACGGAATGTACTTTCATAGGTACAATTTTTAGAGGCTGAAGATGAACCAGTGACACGTGGCACGCCGTACAAGTTCACTCTCATGTTTTATCCCTTAAACAGGTTGCGTTGCGACACTTGGTATAACTATCTCTCAGAAAATCCAATTGAGGTCAGACTTATGGGGTTGGAAATATGACAAGTAAGGCTAGCATAGGTAGAATTTTCAGACCCTGTGGATTTCTAATTTCAGAGATGCAGTAGAAACAATCAGGTCCATATTTCTGTCAAAACAGAATTGGATTGTGAGCACCTTCATTCTTGGCTTATCACTGCTGCGGGAATTTAGGGCTCCAGAGAAAGTTGGAATTTTTGGAATCGGAATCCACGGCTGAATGCTCCTCATCAAAATCGAAATTTAGAGACCAATATCTAAATTTTTGGTTGGACAGAAGGTCGGGCTTGATCAAACCCTAGTTCGGGATTTTGATCGGAAAGGTGGAAAATTAGGGATTCTGCAAAAGTTGGAATTTTTTTAAGTCTGTGACCACGGCTGGAAGCTCCTAAGAAAAATCAAAGTTTAGAGCTTTGGATCGAACCTTTTGATTGGGCAGAAGGGTGGGCTTTATCAAACCCTAGTTCGGGGTCCTGTCCAGTGAATCCAGAAGTTTCAAAGGTAATTTTGAGGGGTCAAATTTTACAGTTTTCAAAATTGAAATATACCAGCTTGATCAGCTCAACATGCCACATCTTTCCATCCATTTAGAAGTTTGAAATTCAAAGTTTGAATATTTAGGGTTTCTCTGACAGACCCTAATCCAACTCCAGATCCAGTTTCAACAAATCAAAGTGGATTGGGTTAAAAGAAATCCTGACAAGTATGACTTCAGGAAATACAGGTATGTTTTGAAATCTGATTCTTGATTAAGTTCATGATATGTTTGTCTTCATATTATTGAGGTTAGTACAATTATGATTGTTTGATAATGAATGCATGTGAATGATAGAAGACATTCATTAATTAGGGTTATGACACTTATGATTGTACTAATGCACTTATGGTGTTGTATGAGGATGTTGTTGTATTCTAACAAGATATAGGTACATCAAGAAAGACAAATCAAGTTATATGACCATTATGACATGAAGACAAAGACTAATCCATATTCTTTGATCACATAGAAGCTCTAGTTACAAGGTATGTATCACTTTGTTCTACTATGCTTAACTTATGAGATATGCAAGTTCTGGCACAAGGTCTCTAAATCATTGAAGCGAAGAAAGAAGATATTGTTTGGGTATGTTAAGACATAACCAAGCTTGATAATCCAAGTTTGTTTTCCTATATCAAGTTAGAATCCTACTTTGTTAGAATCTTAGGTAAGTATACCTGTGTATGAAATAATCATGACCATACATACTTAAAATTATTTAGAATTATAATGTTTTGATAATATTGAGATTATACTAATGAATGTATGTTTGTGTATGAGATCATGAGGATGACACTAGTGCACACTTGAGCATGCATAGTGGTACAGAAAGAATAGAATATCAAGTGGGAGGAAACCACACAAACATAAAAGATAAGTATTTGAGTTGTTATTTGAATCTCTAAAATAGTAAATGATATTGCTTGTAATAGTTGTATGCATATTTGTATTCCTAGAATATATCATGCTGAGTGTAAACATTCATATAGCATTGAACAATATACTACTAATATGCATATAATTGGTAAGTTGGACAAACATTCCATTGTTTCTTTTCTAGAATGAAACCTCTTTGCTAACATGCTAAGAGTTGTGCACGTTGTTGATAGTATGTTCTGGTAGAGATGGAAGGCATCTAGATAGCCACTGTATGCATACAGGATATGGAAAAGTGTTGTGCAAAGTATTGGTCAAGATAGTTGCATAACTATCTGAATCATATCTGTATGCATAATAGGTTATCATGTCAACATGATTTGATGATTATGAAGTATTACTAATCATGTAATTAACTTTGATTTGTAGGAAAAATAATGAAGAATGATGAACACTGAACAAGTGATGGATGTTCAACAAGAAGATTTACAAATCAAACATACTATAGAAGGCTCATGGCTAGAAGATTCTCTTAGAAAGAGGAAGAGGATCATGACGAGATGTTTGCTCCAAGTGGCTATACCATTCTCTTAATGGTGTAATTGAAGAAGAAGCGCAAATCGAGAAAACTCCCAGGATTCAATTATGGGTTCAACAGGTACACAGGATCGATAGTCATTTGATGAGCTTAATGATCACCATGGGTGATGCGGATTTAAACCTTTGATACAAGGTTGAAGATGGTGTCTATATACAGATGACATTCTTCTCTTAGATGGATGCAAGAAGGAACTCACCACAAAGTTTGAATGATCTTGAGGCTCATACCAGTAGAACCATCTGACGGGAGATGGCATGGATAGATATGCAGAAGATCGCTCAGAAGGAATATTTCTCAACCAAGGAAAGTATGCTGTGGAAATATTGAGAAGATTTGATATGTTGGAATGCACAACCATGGCCACTCGCACGGGTTCCAACTTGAAGCTGTTAGCTAATGAATCCTCAGAGTTAGTGGATGTGACTCTGTACAGACAGATTATTGGGTCATTAATGTATCTGACGAATACCAGGCTAGATATATGCTTTGTGGTGAACACCTTGAGTCAGTTCACCTGATAGCTGCAAAGCACGTGATGAGGTACCTAAAGGGTATGATAGACTTTGTTCTATGTTATCATGGAGATCATGACTTCATATTGTATTCCTACACAGATGTTGATTGGGCAGGAAGTGTATTAGACAGGAAAAGCACATCGGGTGGATGTTATTTTCTGGTATCTACCATGATCTCGTGGATTAGCAGGAAGCAGTATAGTGTGGCTCTCAGTACAGCTAAAGCGGAATATATAGCTGTTTGCTCTGCTAGTTGTGAAGCGTTATGGCTTCAGAATTTGTTATTAGGATTGTTTGACTTAGATATGGACTCCACTGTGATCCTGTGTGACAACCAGAGTTGTATCAAGATGACAGAGAATCCAGTGTTCCATGATAAGTCAAAGCACATAGAGATATGATATTTCTATATACGGGATATGGTGCAGAAAGGAGCTATCAAGCTTGAGTATGTGAGCACTGACGAACAAGTTGCTGATGTGTTTGCCAAACCTCTGTCTCGAGCAAAGTTTGAGTATTTCCAAGACAAGCTTGGTGTAGTTCAAAAGGACCCTCCTCGAAAGGGGGAGTTATATGGTCGATGATGATATTTTTATGGATACTAGTATCGATGATGAGATTTCCTATATCGACGGTAAGGTTGATGATGAGGATACTGTATCATTGATGTGGATACTGTATTGATGAGGATACTGTATTGTTGATGTGTATACTATATTGATGAGGATACTATATTGTTGATGTGGATACTGTATTGATGAGGATACTGTATTAATGCATATATTGTATCGGTGATGTGGATACGTGTATCGATGATGAGGTTACCTGTTTTGACGATGAGGTCGACAATGAGGTTGTTGGTTACGATGATGAGGTTGATGCATGGGCCTTAGAATTTTTCTAAGTGGACAAGGAGGGATTGTATCATCCCTAGACTTAGGTCCCTGAACAGATCCGTAGACAGTTGTCTTCGAGAAGTGTTCCCTAGTGGACGAGAGGGGATTGCATCATCCCCGGACTTCGGTCCCTGAATTGATCCATAGACATATGTCTCTGAGAAGTGGTCCCTAGTGGATGAGAGGGGATTGCATCTGTCACATACCCAAATTTATGTGTTTAGTAAAATGTAAAAATTTCATAACAATTTTCGCGATAACTCTATTCTTAAACAATTTATGAGGTAGCCTTTTTCGACATTACACTAATTTATAATATAATATGATGTCACAAAACAAAATGTCATAACATCATAGTGTTTTAATTGTGACACCTTTCAAATTGAAATCATGCATTTGTCTGGATAACTATGCTATATGTTTTATCGCTCTTTATTTAATGAGTTGTAATGTTTACGTGGCATACCACTTACCTATGGTAATATGTTTAGAGAAAACGACTTTGACGATTCTTACTATACCTAAGATGGTAACTCTTCAACAATTCTTTTAAACATAGTAAGAACCAACATCATCATCCCATTAACCTTTAAGGTACTTTTAAAATATACACATATAATTTGTTATGATAAGTCAAACAAATTTTTTTAATACTCAAAAGTCTTCAAATTACTACCATACATAAATTCACACAAAATTTATTTTCTAACTTCTTCATATGAGGAACAACCATTAACATAAGGTGCACATATTGACATTATGCATTATATAATCAACCTTCCAACTAATTTAATTGCATATGTGAACAAATCAAATTAATCATAAACACTCTAAGAAAGAGACAAGTACACATATCAAAGACACATTGAGAAACACATGACAAGTAGACCATTTTACCATGGTTCACTCGCAACTTGGGCTACGTCCAGAAAGGGTTGTGTCATATTAATCTTTCATGGGGTGGTTTACATCATGCAACTCGTTTGTTGCTCAAGCCGCTCTTATAGAGGGCGTGTATCAAGGCCTTGGACACCAAATCAACACTAAAGCTGCAGACTTATTATACTTACAAACTAACTATATTTCTATATGTTTTAAGCAAGTAATTACAATTGAAATTTGAGGTTACACCCTCAACATTAACATGTCTACTTTTAATGCCCTTTGTACAAGTATTGGAGTCTATAATCAAGATTCCCTTTAAGACTATAACTCTGGAAACAATGGTGTACTCACATCACATAAAAACTCTAACAACAATGGTGTAATCACAACACATAAATGTTTATAAAAGATTTCAATACTACCATGAGTCTAATAAAAGAATAATAAAAGAAAATGACACGAGTCACATTCACTAAGTAACACTTTATTATTATAATAATACAAATTTATAGACATCCCAAATACTCTATTCCCTTCCTTCACCTATATAACATATATATGTATACATGTATGATTTCAATACTATCATGAGTCTAATAAAATAATAGTAAAAGAAAATGACACAAGTCACATTCACTAAGTATCACTTTATTATTATGATAATACAAATTTACACACATCCCAAATACTCTATTCCCTTCCTTCACCTATATAACATTCATAGATATATATCTCCGTATGACCTCCACTAATATGTTAGTAACATATGTGAATAAATTATATGACTAAATACTAAATATCGAAATGAAGGGTATAAGTCACAACATGGACGAGTTAATATTTTCCATCGGCCAAGGGTAGAAGTCAAGTGGCAGTTCGCCTGCCACTACCTCAAGGAATCCTCTGGTTATCTTGGGTGCAAAAAAAAGGGTCGCCGATGCCAAGTGGTAGTAGGTGCTTATCGATATGCCAAATGGCAATTTTTTTATTGTAACGTAAAAAGGAAGGTCTCCGTTTGATAATATATTATTTATATAGTCTTATTCATATGTTTCTTGCTCATAAAATTTTAAATGGAACCTTTGTTCATATATATGTATATAACTACCATAGTTATATACTATTTCAAATATATAGTAGTGTTTTATTATTTAATTCATAGAATATTTCCCTTTCTCATTTAAATGTTTATTATCTCAACTTTTAGGAAATAGGTATTTTAATGTAGTTATTCGAGAGAGAATCTTTTTAAAACAATTGTAGTATAGTTTCCTTAATCCAGTACATATACATATATATGTCTATAAGTTATCCTAACTTATTTCTTTAAATAAGTTCCTAATTGCCCCATATATATATATATATTTTTAAAAAAAATTTCCATGTGGTTCACTTTAATCGGCTTAGCCGACCGCTACATCCACGAAATAATTTCCGATGGACCCGCCCCGAAGGGGTTTTCACCCTACGGCCGCTGCGTGCCTAACCCCAAGAGAGTCGATGAGAATGGACCCCGTGACCTCGCATGCTGGGAGGCCTAACTTCCAAGAACACATCCGATCGAGCTAACTCTTGGGGCTAAATTGCCTTATATATATACATAAAAAGATTTTATTTTCCTTTTTAAATCTTTTTATTTATAAGGGACTTCAAGTATATCAAAGACTTAGTTGATTAAAAAAATAGATTATATATATATATATATATATATATATATATATATATAATACATATATTTATTAAAAAGATTCTATTATCCTTTTTAGTCACTTGTATCCTTTCCTATGATGCATTTATATATATAAATATTTTTATCTACTAAACCCTAGAGGTTAAAGTAGGAGTACTAGCTTTCTCATAAGTGGTATGTGAAATATATGTTTCAGCCACCAATACTAAGTACTCAGTTTGTCCTTCCACTTATAAGTGGATCTAACTTAGGATAACACACGTTGTAACTAGATCCTTATGGCTTCTAGCCATCAACCTCTTCCCTTTGTGGAGTCATTGCCCCGTTGTTTAATTTACTTTATTGTTTACTTGTCTCTTAGGTTTTTAAATGATGCTTATAATCATAACATAAATTTCAAGGTCCACTAGTAGGGCCTTGGCCTTGAGCTGCTCACCAGGGTTGTTTACACAAATTCACAATTACATTTTTAAAGTAATAACAATAATGGTCAATTTGGATAGATGTTACAGCATCATCCCCGGACTTCGGTCCCTGAATTGATCCGTAGACATATGTCTATGAGAAGTGGTCCCTAGTGGACGAGAGGGGATTGCATCATCCCCGGACTTCGGTCCCTGAATTGATCCGTAGACATATGTCTCCAAGAAGTGGTTCGTAGTGGACGAGAGGGATTGTATCATCCCCGGACTTTGGTCCCTGAATTGATCCATAGACTCTTGTCTTCAAGAAAGATCTTGGTGAATGATGTAATGTGCGCTCCTGGACTGCTCAGCATAGCAGTAGGTGATCATTCACAAAACCTGTAATGATGTAATGTTCGCTCCTGGATTAGCAGGTGATCATTCACAGGTTGTAAATCCTAGATTTTATCTAGGTCACACCCCAGTTGAAATAGTACTGGCTCTGTGGTTGTAAATCCTAGATCTGATCTAGGTCACACCCCAGTTGAAATAGTACTTGCTCTGTGGTTGACTGGAATGATGTAATGTGCACTCCTGGACTGCAGTAGGTGATCATTCGCAGGTCAAGTAATGATGTAATGTTCACTCCTGGACTATTCAGTGCAACAGCAGGTGATCATTCACAGGTGGTAAAATCCTAGATTTAATCTAGGTCACATCCAGTATGAAAAAGGACTGGCACTGTGGTCGGGATTGCATCATCCCTAGACATGTTGAGGTGTCTTAAAGTGATAAGGATTAATCATCCTATAAGTTGATTCGGGATTGCATCGTCCCTAGACATGGTGAGGTGTCTTAAAGTGATAAGGATTGATCATCCTATAAGTAGATTGGGATTGCATCGTCCCTAGACATGAGAGCTGTCTTAAAGTGAGAAGGATTGATCCTCTTGTAAGCAGATCGAGATTGCATCGTCCCTGAACGTTTGGTTCAAAATGTACATGATAGGACTGCATCGTCCTTGAACGGTTGGTTCAAAATGCACATGATAGGATTGTATCATTCTTCGACTTATGTCCTAAGGTGAGCAGGATTGATCATCCTATGATTTGATCGTGATGGTCTAGATGACGATGCTGTTGATCGTGATGGTCTAGATGATGATGATGTTGATCATGATGGTCTAGATGACGATGTTGCTGATCATGATGATCTAGATGACGATGCTATTGATCATGATGATCTAGATGACAATGCTGTTGATCATGAGGATCCAGATGATCATGTTGATCAGTAGATCTAGATGATGAGGCCGTTGATCAAGAGATCTAGATGATGATGTTGAGCGGTAGATCCAGATGATGAGGCTATTGATCGAGAGATCCATATGATGATGTTGATCAGTAGATCTAGACGATGAGATTGTTAATCAAGTGATCCAGATGATGGTGATGTTGCTGTAGCTGTTCGAGTGCTGCAGAAGATGAAGATCCAGTATTGAAGATCTTGAAGATGTTCCAGTAACTGTTTGAGTTACTGATGATGTATGAAGAAAGCTTCCAATGATTTATAGATGTATCATTTATGATGTAGTTGATGACTCCTTGCTCCTGCAAATGTTGTTATAATATCCTTCTCGTTAAGGGGGAGTGTTGATATATTGTAACTTCTAAGAATATTATATTTGTACTTTATTATTCCGGAGATGTTTCATTCCTCCGTGAAGACCTTATTGTATATCCGGAGATGTTTTATTCCTCCGTGGAGAATGTGGTAACTTGGGTTATTAGACTTCCCTAGTGGGGGTTGGTGCTGTATGAGTCATGTGGGTTAAAGGGTTATTAGACCACCCTAGTGGGGTCGGCCCTGTCACGTTATGTTAAGTGGTTAAGTTGGGGCCGACCTAGTTAATGTAAAAGACAAGTCAGAGTTGTGTATAAATAGAGGAGGTGTGTTCCTCATTTAACACACATACACTCACTTGTGACCGGTGCATAGGTGAGGGACAGATCTGCTATGGAGGAGAAGGAGCTCATGTCTAGCGTTTACATCTTTGTATTTGCTGGTCATCTATATTGAGGAAGCTTTGCTAGTTTTTCTACCCCATGAGGGTTTCCCAGGATAAATCTGTGTCTCTTGTGTTTATGTTGTGCTTGTTGTTCTTTCAGTGATCCTGTATATGCTATTGTTTTGAAATGGAATGTAATGCTGATATTTTCTATCTTAGCATATTGAATCTTAACAACAATGCTTCATGACCGGGATTTGCCTATGCATCTATGGGAAGAAGCAACTAGGACAGCTGTATATGTACAGAACAAAACACCTCACAAGATACTTAACAACAAGACACCAGAAGAAGTCTTCTCTGATAAGCAACCTGAAGTTAGCCATCTCAGAATATTTGGCTGTCCATTATACACACACATTCAAAAAGAAAAGAGGACAAAACTAGATCCTTCAGGGAAGAAGGGCATCTTTGTGGGTTACAGTGAAAGCTCGAAGGCTTACAGAATATACTTTCCAGGGTTCAAGAAAATTGACATCAGCAGGGATGTAACATTTGATGAAGACTCAGCATACATCAAATCAAGGAAGACACCTGTTGAAGACCATGAAGAACCAAAGGAAAACAGATTTCAAGACACCACTATGAATGAAGCAATTCCATATGTAGATCATGAAATTGAAGATCCACAAGAACCTATAGATCCACCCCATGAGAAGAACTCTCACAAGAGGAAACTTGCATGGGCTAGAGAGCTCATTCACGATGCAGAAAGGTATGGCATTCCAGAAGAAGAACACAGAGAAAGGAAGAGGACTAGATCACATACTAGTTATGTTGCCTTACTCTGTGATATTATGAACAAAGAACCTTCCAGTTATGAGGAAGTAGCAGAAAAGAAAGAATGGAAGGATTCCATGGTCGAAGAATACCAATTGATAATGAAGAATGATGTTTGGGATGTAGTCCCAAGACCTGAAGGGAAATCAGTGGTGACTTCCAAATGGATCTATAAGATCAAGGATGCTGCAGATGGTAGCATAGAAAAATACAAGGTGAGGTTTGTAGCTCGTGGCTTCTCTCAGAAAGAGGGAATAGACTATGAAGAGACTTTGCTCTTGTAGACAGATACACTTCCATCAGAACAATACTTGCTCTGGCTGTAGTGATGAAGTGGAAGATACACCAGATGGATGTCAAGACAGCTTTCTTGAATGGTGTAGTCGAAGAGGAAGTGTATGTGGATTAGCCACTTGGTTTTGAGATACATGACATGGAGTCATATGTGTGCAGGTTGAAGAAATCCTTGTATGGCTTGAAGCAAGCTCCTAGGACTTGGTATGGTAGGATGGACAGTTTCCTATTCAGCTTGGGCTTTACCAAAAGTAAAGCAGATTCCAACCTTACTATAAGGTTGAGGAAGGAAATCCAGTGATACTACTTTTGTATGTGGATGACCTGTTTGTTACAGGTGAGGACAGTTTGATTTCCGATACCAAGAGGAAGCTTGCTGCCGAGTTTGAGATGAAGGAATTGGGGATGATGCACTATTTTCTAGGCATGGAGGTGTGGCAGAGTGCAGATGGAATATTCCTTGGACAAGGGAAGTATGCAGTAGAGATTCTGAAGAGGTTCGGGATGATGGACTGCAAGGCCATGGCCACACCTATGGCATCGAATCTCAAGCTTCTGTGTGATGCTTCATCTGAGCCAGTTTGTCACGATGTATCGTTAGATGATTGGGTCCTTGATGTACCCGACGAATACGAGACCAGATATTTGCTTTGTGGTGAACACATTGAGCCAGTTCCTAATAGATCCGAGACGTGTTCACCTGGTTGCTGTAAAGCATATTCTGAGGTACCTGGAGGGTACAGTTGATTATGGGCTCAAGTATGATGCGAATCAAAAGTTTAACCTAGAGGGTTATGTTGATTCAGATTGGGCAGGCAGTGCTGCAGATAGAAAGAGCACTTCGGGGTGCTGCTTCAGTATCGGATCAGGGGTGACCTCTTGGTTTAGCAGGAAGCAGTCCTGTGTAGCATTGAGTACAGTTGAAGCAGAGTATGTTGCAGCTTGTTCGGCTAGTTGTGAGGTAGTATGGCTGAGGAAGCTACTGTCTGAGCTATTTGATCTCCCGTTGGATGCTACTAGCATCTTTTGTGAAAACCAGAGTTGTGTGAAGCTGTCCGAGAACCCGGTGTTCCATGATAAGTCGAAGCACATTGAGATCAAATATCACTATATTAGGGATATGGTGCAGAGAGGAGCAGTGAAGCTCCTGTATGTTGTGACGGATGAGCAGGTTGCAGATGTGTTGACGAAACCACTAGCCAGAGTGAAGTTTGAGTACTTTAGAGAGAGGCTTGGTGTTCTTCAGATAGAATACACTTCAAGGAAGAAGTGATGGGACACATTTGCAGGAGCCATTCCAAGCATGGTGAGAGGAGGATCCTTCCCATGGTTGTGGATGTAAGCGTTGTGTGATGAGCATCAGGACGATGCTCCAGTTACTGCTTAATATGATCAGTTGGATCATCTATATGTATATGCATCAGTTGGATGCTTGGTATGATCAGTTTGATCATGTATATGTATATGCATCAGTTGGATGCTTGGTATGATCACTTGGATCATGTATATGTGTATGCATCAGGACGATGCAGTGATGATGATCAGGATGATCATGTGAGATGAGTATCAGGATGATACTCTGGATGATATGCATCAAGATGATGTTATGATGATGATCAGGATGATCATATGTGATGATATGTATCAGGTAGATACATTGCATAATTAGTTGGATTATGTGTGATGAGTTCCGAAGACACGGATGCACATGGGATTTTCGGACATGGTTGTAGATGTGTTCTCCCATGGTCGCGATGTAATTGCTGGGATTTTCCGACATGGTGGCAGATGAGTTCTCCCATGGTCGTGATGTAATTTTTGGGAACATTCTCACATGGTGGTAGATGTGTTCTCCCATGATGCAGATGTAAGGGCTGAAGCCATTCTCACATGGTGGTAGATGTGTTCTCCCATGGTGCAGATGTAAGGGATGGAGCCATTCAAGCATGGTTGAAGTGTGTCTTCCCATGGCTACGATATAAGTGTTGTGCCATTCCTAGCATGGTTGAAGTGTGTCTTCCCATGGCTATGGATGTAAGTGCAATGACATTCTCGCATGGTGGAAGTGTGTCTTCCCATGGCGTAGATATAAGTGCTGAGCCTTTCACGGATGGTTGAAGTGTGTCTTCCCATGCCGATGAATGTAAGTGCGGTGTGATGTGCATCTAGGTTGTGCTTCGTGAATGATGTTATGATTAGTATGATCATGAGTATCAGGATGATACTCTGTGGCTGTGGAAAGGTTGTGTAGTGGCATGTAAAAGGTCCTAGGTGATCCGATAGGTTGAGCTGTGTGCTCGTAATCAGTCCTGGGATGCTTTTGCGAGGTTTTGTTGACACACATAATAAGTCCTGAGGATTCCACAATATGGCGAGTGTTGATGAATACCTATAGGTGGTGGGCCTAAATCGAGCATGAAAAAGGGTTGGCTCTGTAGAAATTCCTATGACGAGCAGAATTCAGAGATAGCCAAGTGATCGAGATGTCGGGTATAGCAACAGTGATGATGATAATGCTCCGTCATCCATTGATGATGATCCAGCTCCAGAATTGAAGACTTGCGCCAATATGTATTGATGATCTGTGACGAAAGAATACCTTCCTAGTTAAGAGGGAGTGTTGATGTATTTGTAAATTCAGAAGATATTCTTCTATGTATTACATTTGTACTTTATTGTATATCCATTAGAGACGTTACATTCCTCTATTTGGAAGTGTCGTCATGTGTATCGACAAGCGTCGTCATTTGTATTGATGGGTTATTAGACCACCAGTGTGGGGTCGGCCCTGATTAGGTCATGTGGTTGGGTTATTAGACTTGAGTAGCAAGTCGGCCCCAATGGATTATTGGCAGGTCAAGTCAGTGTATAAATAGAGAGGTTGTGTCTCTCATTTATCTCATTCACCTACTTCTCAAGCTCGCATATCTAAGAGAGAAAGTGGCACACTTGTGGAGGAGGAGGAGCATCTGTTAGAGACATCTTATTGGGTTTGATCATTGTGATCTTGGTTTGTGGCTTATCTTATCTCTGAGGAAGTTGCAGGGTTTTTCACCTTCTTGGTTTTCCCCGGTGAAACTCTGTGTCTCTTGTGTGATTGCTTTTGTGTCTATGATTTATATGTTGTAGATATGTTGTGCATGTTATTCTCTTAGTGATCCTGAATGATAATGGAATGAAATTATCAAAAAATTAACACCGGGGGCATAAAACTCCAACCGTGCAAAAAAACCGAGTTCCAGGGAGTCCTACAGGTGTGTCTAGGCAAGTTCGGGTTAGGAACACTAGCCATACATGCCCGGTGGATGATTTTCCAAAGTTGACCCCCGTGAGAAAAAATTGCACACCCCCTCACTGAGCAAAACCCTAGTTTCCAAGATGGACCTGCAAGGTGACACCAGGGCCATTGGACCGGAGGGGAGGGGCACCCCTAGCACTATCCGGAAGTCCTGAATCCAACGGAGTCGACGGTTTGTCGATCCGAGCCACGGTCATCATTCTATGGCTCGTTCTGTCTCACATACAAAAGGTCATCAAGGACACCCGCTGGATACCTGTCGGGGGCATAGAACTCCAACCGTGCAACAAAACCGGGTTCTGGGGAGTCCTGCAGGTGTGTCTAGGCAAGTTTGGGCTGGGAACGCTAGCCATACCTTCCCAGTGGATGATTTTCCAAAGTTGACCCCTGTGTGCAAAAATTGCACACTCCCTCACTGAGTAAAACCCTAGTTTCCAAGATGGACCTGCAAGGTGACACCGGGGCCATTGGACCGGAGGGGAGGGGAACCCCTAGAACTATCCGGACATCCTA
Source organism: Larix kaempferi (assembly GCA_027924585.1). Classification (NCBI taxonomy): domain Eukaryota; kingdom Viridiplantae; phylum Streptophyta; class Pinopsida; order Pinales; family Pinaceae; genus Larix; species Larix kaempferi. The sequence goes on along the minus strand of BSBM01001051.1, from coordinate 14,605,070 downwards.
AATCCAACAGAGTCGACGGTTCTTTGATCAAAGCCACGATCATCATTCTATGGCTCATTCCGTCTCGCATTCAAAAGGCCTTCAAGGACACCTGTTGGATACTTGCCAGGGGCATAGAACTCCAACCGTGCAACAAAACCAAGTTCTAGGGAGTCCTACAGGCGTGTCCAGGCAGGTTCAAGCTGGGAACACTAGCCATACGTGCCCGGTGGATGATTTTCCAAAGTTGACCCCCGTGTGCAAAAATTGCACACACCCTCACTAAGCAAAACCCTAGTTTCCAAGATGGACCTGCAAGGTGACACCGGGGCCATTGGATCGGAGGGGAGGGGCACCCCTACCACTATCCAGACGTCTTGAATCCAATGGATTCGATGGTTCGCCGATCCGAGCCACGGTCGTCATTCTATGGCTCGTTCCGTCTCGCATCCAAAAGGCCTTCAGGGACACCTACTGGATACCTGCCGAGGGCATAGAACTCTAACCGTGCAACAAAACCAGGTTTCGGGGAGTCCTGTAGGTGTGTCTAGGAAGGTTCAGGCTAGGAACGCTAGCCATACCTTCCCGGTGGATGATTTTCCAAAGTTGACCCCATGTGCAAAAATTGCACACTCCCTCACTGAGCAAAACCCTAGTTTCCAAGATGGACCTACAAGGTGACATCGGGGCCATTGGACCGGAGGGGAGGGGCAACCCCTAGTACTATCTGGATGTCCTGAATCCAACGGAGTTGACAGTTCGTCGATCCGAGCCACTGTCGTCATTCTATGGCTCATTCCGTCTCGCATCCAAAAGGCCTTCAAGGACACCTGTTGGATACCTGCTGGGGGCAAAGAACTCCAACTGTGCAACAAAATCGGGTTTCAGGGAGTCCTTCAGGTGTGTCTAGGTAGTTTCCAGCTGGGAACGCTAGCCATACCTACCCAGTCGACGATTTTCCAAAGTTGACCCCAATGCGAAGGCCATCCAAATTCGCTAAAGGGGTGCATTTCTCGTCCGGAGGGCCCTGGGCATGCGTGGCCACTGTGGACAGGTCCACAATGGCCACATGGACCTATGGGAGCCAACGAAATCCAATTCCACTCATCGGTTTGGGTTCCGTGGCCCCGTAGCAAATCCCCAAAGTGTCCCTGAATGACCCCGGGGTGCCTGACTAGAATGCTCGTAGCTCCCGAACCGTGGCTTGGTTCATGAATCTGTCGATTCTGGTTGGTCCGGGACGTCGAATTTCAACTAGGGCCCCCCCCACAGTGTGCCTCAAAGGCCCAGAAGTGGTGGCAATGGGCTATCTCCAAAGCTAGGGTTTTGCTCAATGATGGGCCATTCCAAATTTGCTCAAGGGGGGCATTTCTCTTCCGAAGGCCCCCGGGCGTGCATGGCCACCGTGGAAAGGTCCACAATGGCCACATGGACCTGTGGGAGGTGACGAAATCCAAGTTTGTTCGCTGGTTTGGGTTCCGTGGCCCCGAGGGAAATCCTCCAAGTGTCACTGAATGGCCCCAGGGTGCTCAACTAGAGTGCCTGTAGCGGCCAAACCGTGGCTCAGTTCGCTAATCCATCAATTTCGGTGGGTCCGGGGCGGTGGGTTTCAGCTAGGGGACCCCTGACAGCGTGCCTTGAAGACCCGGAAGCAGTGCCAATGGGCCATCTCCGGAGCTAGGGTTTTTCTCAGTGATGGGCCATTCCAAATTCGCTAAAGGGGTGCATTTCTCGTCCAGAGGCCCCCGGGCGTGCATGGCCATTATGGACAAATCCACAAAGGCCACTTTGGAGATTTGCTCTATGGCCACGGAACCCAAACGAGTGAGCGGAATTGGATTTCGTCGCCTCCCACAGGTCCAAGTGGCCATTGTTCCACAATGGCCACGCACGCTCAGGGACCTCCGGATGAGAAATGCAACCCTTTAGCGAATTTGGAATGGCCCATCATGAGTAGTGACACAGGGGGGTCAAATTCAACTTATGGATATGGGTGATATATGTAGAGATGATAAAAATAGAATTTTTAGGTCTACTTGACATTTGTAATTCAAACATGAAATCTAGATAAATCAAACAATCATGTTTACATAAAAAAGTACTAGGGTTTACTAGTGAGCTTCATAGAATTTTAAGCTACTTATTAGGGTTCCATTTTCAATGTGAGTCTACCACACCCAAATGGTATATCTAGAAAAAGGATGAGTCTACGTACAAATCCTTGACATTTTCTCTAGAATGCATACCCTTAGACCTGACAACTAGGCTAAAGTAACCACAAATAGAAGAAAAAGTTGAGCGTAGTAAGGTGATTACCATTTTCCTATGTCTATGGAGATATTAGTTCCTTCAAACTATTGCTTGAGAGAATGGTCTTGTCCATTGGCATCGTATCCATAGTTGCATCTACCACCACCTCCACCTCCATCGAAGTGTCCACCACCACCACCATCAAAGCGGGGATCCCTGCCTCATCCACACCCTCTAGCGTAGCTCGATCCTTCACCATTTTCCTTGTCACCGTTACTTCAATCCCCTATTAGACTATTGGTGTCCTCTTTTCCATTGCTTCAACCCTAATCTCGTCCTTTAGTATCCTCTTCATGACCCCAACCTTGACCCCCAATGTCCTCTTCACGACTCCAACCCCACCCCCTCTGAAGCCACTACCACCACCATATCCATTGCTCTAATTGTTGTATTCACTACCCTTAAAGTAGCCACCATGACCCACCCTCCCCCTCCTCTTCCTCCACCTTCACTATCTAGAACCAAAAGCCCACAAAAAATAAAATGAAGAGAATCAACTACCCTAAAAAAAGAGAACTCACAATTAATTAATCAAAGATAAATAAATTACCCCCAAGACATGAACGCATAAGTGTGGAATGGAATATTGATTGTCCTTGACATCCAAAAGGGGTTTGTAAGCGAGATTAATAAGTTGAAACTGAGGTGTCAATGACGTATATGCTTGCTTGTCATTTTTCTTGGCAATCGACATGGGTTTCTTCTCAGTGTTGAGAGTGAGGGCCATTAGATAATCTTTTCCATGGTCATCATCTCCGCCTAGAAAGGAAAAGTAATTGGTTTCTGGAGCCATTGCTAGTGCACAAGGGGAATAAGACACTTCCTCCTCTTGTTCAATTTTCACATCCCCGTTTCTTCTTTTCCTTGCTTATGTCACCACCAAATTTCTCATGAATTGCTCACAAGGACAAATAAGAGGGTAGCGTCCTCTCCTTCTCTCGAAGTAGGCAAAGTGGGGTTTAGGGAGGAATAATGACTAACAACAATAATGTACACAAATGAAGCAGCAGAAACCAGCTCATGACATCAACGACCACACATTTATCACAAAGTTTATGTTGAGCAAAAAATCATATGATACCTAGGTTAATGAGTATATTTGTAAACTGTCGTTCATTCCTCTCAATTAGTCACACCCTATGTGTGAAATTCACTTCCTAAATTACAAAATAAGCAAGTTCAAAGTTGCGATGACTGTTAGGCTCCAAGATTTCTTTCATGTCGATGTTGTTTTCTATTGCTAAGAAAATCAGCGATCATAATCTCCCACCAACCTTTCCAATTACCAAACACAATACTAAATTCAATCTATTCCAACACTTTAACAATACACTAGCAATTTAGTTTTTGATAGAGTATCATATATGAAGCTCCTAAACTCTAACATCTCACCAACATTATTACCTTCACACACCATTACAACCCTAGAATTCAATGCACTAACAAACATACCACCTGCAAAGATGATGTCGACACACCAACCACGAGAGCCCTTACTCTAATACCCAATGCAAACATGAACTCTACACAACCAATTAAATGTTAAATAATTGATTTTAAAAAATAACATTAGCAAAAATGAAACCGTTATACAACCTGATTAATACGTGAATTGTGATCACTCCATGTCCACGAAGGAACATATGAATATATGCTGGCCTAGGCTGAGGTTAGAGACCCATCCTACCGGGGATTCCTCGTTCTTAAAAAACAATATATATTTGAAATTGTATTTTTCAATGTCGGCCCCTTCCCTTTCGGTTTAAACAACGTTTTAAATATATATTTAGATATTAAAAATTGTAGTCGTTTTAAGTGATTCATGCGAGTTGGCGTTTTAACCATTCTAAACAATAAGTTATCCATTTGAGTTGACTTGCGTATATTTTCGCGAGATAAGAGTTATTGAGTTGCCTCCAGGGAATTACAATTTTATATTCATCCATGGATTTTTCAACTGTTGAAAGTTTTCCATACGAATTAGTTCTTCATCCTCCGCTGGCCATTGATACACCTGCCCCTGGCGAAGTAGCCGGCTTCGCTAAAACAATGGCCGCTAATGAGAAGAAACGCAGGACTCCACCCGCTCATCCCCCATACTTTATGGTATTGTCAATTTCGAATATATTTGTTTTCACTCTGTAAAATTATGCTGCTTAATATGGTGGGTCTTATTATTTATATTTAATTACTATTATCTTTGTTTGTAGATGATCAAAGAGGCCATATCAGAGCTGAAGGAGAGGGGAGGTTCAAGTCTGAGGGCCATAGCCAAATGCATGGAGGAGAAGCACAAGCCACATCTCCTTCCTAACTACAAGAAAATGCTCGCCATTCAGATCAAGAAGTTCGTTTTGGGTGGCAAGCTAATCAAGGTTAAGAATTCTCTTAAGTTGTCAGAGACAGCCAAGACAGAGTCTTCCCAGAATCCCAACGCGTCCACGGTTGGTAAGTATTGAATTCCTGGGCACGGGCCGACATTGAAAAATACATCAAATGCATATTGTTATGTCCCTTCGGTGACATAGACTCATCAAATGCATATTGTTTTTCCTCGACTTTCCTCCATCAACCATCTCCCTAGCCTATCACTCTGCATCTCAGGAGTCTGCAAAAAAAGATCATTATTTTTATCAAATAAATGCATTAATATCCTACCATTAACAAACTTAAAAAATTAAATTATGGTCAAATTATTTATGACAAACACTCACCAAATCCTCATGGGGTGTAGATTCCTGCGGTGTGCTCATGGAAGGCCGCTCTATAGTTGTGCTCTGCAAATAAAATATCATATCTCAATTAATTCAACAATTCAACATTGATCAACATGTTTGCGTAAATTGAATAAAAATACTTGGTCATTAATGAACATCTCACCACAAGAGGAGACCCGGTCACAACAATGGATTGAGCGGAGGGGTCGGGTAGTGCTACCGCTAGTGTCTACAATCACAAAATGAGGAAATAGTTAGACATGCATGAATAAACAATATAGGAATATGGTTAAATACTATGCATTGTAATTGTTGAAATAGTTACCTTTGTATGACTTGCCGCTATTACAGATATGGCACTAACTGCAACATCAATTGTTGGTTGTGGAGCCAGATCTTCCAGTCTCATAGATGATGATTCAGCTGTGTTTGAACCCCAGGTTTGGTTATGATCCCAACACGATCCCCAGGGGGTCCGGGGGAGTGTTGAGACTCCCCCGGCAGGGGGGTGCGGGGGCCAGTGGGTAACTCGTGGTATTTTCCCATTGTATTTCCCTTATAAAAGAAAGACATTGTAATACGACTAGGATTGATGTATTAGGGTTTAGGCATTGTAAGATCTTTGAGATCAGAAGAGAGACTGTGAGACGGTGAAAAGGAAGTGTAGCGGTTGTGCTGCAGGTTGTATCCCTTCACTTTGTTGGACGAAATAATAATAAGGACTGGCAATTTCAGTATGGACATAGCCCATCTTGGGGTGAACCACGATATATCTGTGTCTCTCTTGTAATGTGTATGTGTGCTTATATTTTCATTTATGTTTATTGTTATTGCTCTGTGATCCTGTTTTTCTAACATCAATGACCCTTGTTAGGTGAGGGGTACATGGATCTCCCATGTGTCTTCTATAGAGGACATCCACACCCTTTCTAGGAGTGGAGCCTCTCTTGTACAATTATCCATTTTTCACATTTCTACTACGAGGAGAGGAAACTACTGACTATTTCCTAAATATAGAAGTTAGTGGCTACAATCACCAATTATTGACATAGTTAGAAATGCATTGGTCAATGAAATAGCATGTATTAACAAATTGACAATGATGAAATACATACCGATGTATTGTATACTTCAATCAATTCTAAGAAATGTTCTACCACCCGTCGTGTCTCTATGGGCACGCTATCGCTTGTACTTCCACTAGGGGGAGCTCACTAGATGAAATCATTTCCCTCTGAAGGGGATCTACAACTTACAATTTAGAAAATTGTAAATATTAGATCGTGTAGCATTAATTAACATGTGATAACAAACTAATATGTATTAAAATAATGTCATGTTGAAATAGTTACCCCAGTGTGAGTTGTTGTCGTTGAAGGTATGACAACATCTTGTACATGAGACGATTATGGTTCATGAGCCTTTGGACTATCCTCTACATCATTAGTGGAAAATTCTTCCCCCTTGTGCCCTTCTTGTAGAAACTACAAGTTTTGAAATCAATAAAAATATTAGCAATCCTATATATGTGTATAGTAAGGAAAAATAATTTACAAATGACACTAAATTGTTAACCATTTACTTACCTGTGTAAAATACCCAGTAAAGCTATCATCTGTATGGATAGGACCAAAGAAAGGATGTTCGCATATTGTGCATGGGTGGGACTCTCGACTGTGCTCATGATGTGCATGTATAGTGCCACTACTAGATGCTCCTCGACCAATGGAAGGTGGTGGCTCTACCCGACCAGGAGGTGGTGGATCTACCCCACCGAGAGGTGGTGTCTCTACTCCACCCATAGATGGTGGCTCTGATGGCCTTGCCTAGTACGTGCCTTGAAGATATGTGCTATGGTGAACAACCACCTGTGGCAACAGTATGAATGACTCATGCATATGTAGGACCAAATCATGTGTAGGCGGCACATCTGGCCTGGGTAGTTTCCTACGAGGTGAAGCTACTGGGTGATTGGGATCTATGTGCCTCGCATTGGGACGTTGTTAAGGGATCCCCCTACCAAATCCCTAGTACTCTAAGTTATCAAAATAATTAACATGCTTCCCCAAAACAAATTACGCGTACATCTTTCTAATAAAATATAGAGGCATTTCCCTATTGTTATGTGGGGGTATATCAAATACCATGTACCATCGGTCCATCCAATTATCTATGAATAGTTGATATGTACACCACTTGATAGAAATATTCTTTTTGTTTACATTCGGGATTTCACCTCTACATGGATCTCTAAAAAGGGAAAAGATATGTTGTTTCGTAATATTCAACTTCTTAACTTCTTTGTAGCTAATTCCATCAGCATATTCTTGCCTCTTTCTCTCTCTATATGTAGCAATATCTTGTAGTGAACCATTTGACCTACTAAAGGTCTCTATCATTGCATCCAAATTGGATGCAAGCATACGGTGCCTATCATCAACAATTGTTATTGAGGATCGAATCTCTCTGAGCCTCTCAATTTCTCTTTGGATGTCTGAATGTGCATCCATGGTCGTCCCTGCAATAAAAAATAAAAATAAAAATCATTAGAAACATATACATGTGCTATAATGACATCTCTCAAAAATGAAAAATGTACAAACTTTGTGCAAGAAAGAATACATTACAAACATAAATATCATCTCAAAATACTATAATAACTACATGTAAACCAAAGTGGAAGGTGAGGATCAACTACATGTAAATCGATTAATGATCGATGGCGGAGAGCTCCTAATTCAATTAATACTGAAGGATCGAGACAATGGGGGCCTTAAAATCACTTTATGCGGACCTTTCTAGAGCTGAGGTATTGGAGAAGATGTTATTTGTCATCCTCCACCTTCATAAATTTCTCTTTTGTATCTAATTCATTTCATGTTCGTGGCCCTTTCCTCACTCAGAATCTAGTGTATGATGAGGAAAAATTGGTGGTGAAGTCCTCCGCGTCATTAAGAAGGGGCAAGATTTTTAATACGAGGGTTGAACGCTTGTTCCATGAAGTAAATCTCTTATCGGTTGCTAGGTATGAAAATCCAAATCCATCGATTGAGTGTCTTGGTGGTGAAGGAGGTCAAAAAAGATGTGGTAGTTCATCTTAGTAAGCGGTGTGTCCGCAAAGGAGGGGAACCTAGTCCCTTGGGTTTTGGGGGATGATGTAAAATCCATCATGCCATTGGGTTGGCTTCACAAGCATGGGTGGATGGTTTTTCTTTTCCAATTTGTAAAAGATGTGGAAAAAATATTGAAGAAAAGTTGATGTTGGGATTCAAATCCCTTATTGTTTAGGTGGATGCAAAATTCATTAAGGGGATTGATAGTATGGAGGAATCCCCATATGTTCAATAACAATTTTTAAAATTTTTAGTTTTGGAATTTCATTTACATGGATTTTTAATTTAGGGCAATATAAAAATTTATATTTTTATTGAGGAAATGAGGCAAGGATGAACATTTAGATGCCTACCTTTCCAATTCACCCTCCTTTCTCTTCAAATTCTCCCTCCCTCCACTTCTCCATGTTGTTTTTGGAAGTTCTGATCGCTCGAGCATTTTAGTTGATTCGGAAAATAAACAGTGGGTGCAGATGTGGATTGTTTTTTGGTTTTTAATATATTAACAATAACACGTGCGCGTTATGAATTCAATAATGCGCATGCGCGTTATTTAATTCATAACGTGCGCACGATATGATTTCCTAGCCTATGTGTTAAGTGACATGGCAGGCTTGTGCCCGCCCATGCCTAGTTCAAAGAAATGCATGCATGTTTTAGTTTTATGAAAACCTCACGCGTTTCGTGAATGCACGAGTGCACCTAAAAGGTCCCTCAACTTCATGCGAGGACCCTTATTCTAACCTCTAACAAGTGTAGTCAGCAAAAGGTTAGGAGGGTTTGAGTTAGGGATTTTTTGTGGTAGGATTTGATACAATCTTTTATTACTAGTTGGCCTTTTCTTAGGATACCTTCACTGATCTTTTTTCATCTGAAACAATTAAGTAGAATTTCGACTCTTCTAATGTTTTTGTTCTTCAAAATTTTCCAATTTTTGCATCAAATGATAGCTTGCATTCTAAGGTTGCAATTCTATTTATTTCCAATCTCTATGTAATTATAATTGTAGTGTAATGATTTCTGTCATTGTATCCTATATCCCTTAAGCAACCATGGATGGACTTGCACTGCTCGAGCTTGTAAGTTACATATGTGGGGTATCTTTACTTCTTTGGATTCTAGCCTCTAAAAGGATTAGTAAAGCATCTAGAATTTTTATTCATGAACATGTTTTTTGTATTATTCTTTGCAAACATTATATGTATTAGGATAAGAGATTTCATTGATTGCATTTTTTTGTTTCTAAGTTAGGCATTCTTCTTGTGATATTGCATACTATGGAGCTAAGAATTCAATAAATCTTGGTGATGTAATTCAATATTTGAGGTTTGTGAAATTAGCTTAGACATGTCCCGCATAGGAATGTAGATACGAGGCTTACCATTAGGGTGATGGATAGTAGTTGCAATGCGATATCAAATAAGTTTTACATTCATTAGGCGCACTGCATCTAAAAGAGTAAAGCAATATGTACAACACCAATCCAACATAAAATCCAGTATACTAATCATCACCCATAATTAAATGAGCTAGAACAATATGAGTTAACATGTTATAATGTCAGCTGGAATTACTTTTACACCACCTACTAGAAGGCTATCAAAAGTGGACCTAATACATCGTATGACCAGGTGCTAAGAATAAGAGTAGGGAAACACTTTCCATTAAACAATGACATCTCTAAGGCAAGCGTAGATACACACAAACTTACTTGGGCAATCAAAACGAACCAAAGATAAGGAAAATGAATGAGTGACTACTTAAATACTAGCTAAGCTATGGGTAGTGTGCGTAGGAAGAAGAGGTTCTTTTTCACCATAGACAATGCTCCACCATTATCACTCAACCATAGTAAATGCTCAACCATTGCCTCTCCTTATATGGTTTCATTTGAATACATATAAGATGAAATACACATATACTTATTGTAACTATAGGTTCAACATATCTAAGATCATGCAATATAATATATCTTAAAGATTATGCAATGCACATAACTATGAGTTCTCTTTATTTTCGTTTTTTTAATCAGCATACCAACACTAAATGAACATATTTGTTTGACACTTTTTATTTGTTACTTCTATAGGCATTTCTTTACCCATAATGAAACAATTTCTAATGATATTTCTAGTATATTAACCTTTTCTTATAAATTCATGTTCCATTTACCTCATCTCCATTATAACTAGCAAGCCATATTAATATTAATAATATGGCTTATGTACGCCGATCAACGTATATAGGCCACACATTTAAAGGTGGTTGATATACGCGGATCGACGTATATAAAAGCCATATTATTAATATTAATATGGCTTGCTAATTGACCATTGTCCTACTCATTAGCTTTGGTGAATTATTATTATTATAATAATAATTAAAAATAATATTATGACCATACAATTAATATATTAATTAAATAATAATAAATATAATAATTAAATATAAGGGTTAACCATGGTTGACTATGGTTGATTTTGGTTGACCATGCTTAACTGTAGTTGACTATGGTTGAACATCATTGAATTTGGATGTTGATGGTTGACTATGGTTGAACATAGTTGACCATGGTTGACTTTAGTTTACCATGGTTGACATTAGTTGACCATGATTGACTTTTGTTGAATATGGTTATTCATGGTTGAATTTGGATGACTGTGGTTGGCTTTGGTTGACTATGGTTGACCATGGTTAACCATGCTTGACTTTGGTTGACCATGTTTGACTTTGACTAACTATGTCTAACCCAAGTTGACTTTAGCCAGCTAATGTTAACTTTATCTAACCAAAGTTAACCATGGTTGACTTTGGTTGAATTCTCGTTAATAATGGTTTATCATCGGTGATTATGGTTTACTTTTAGTTGACTTTATTGACTTTGGTTGACTATGGCCGAGCATGGGTGACTATGGTTGACTATGGTTGAACATGGTTAACTATGGTTGACCATGGCTTACTCTGGTTGACCATGGTTTACTATTGTTGACCATGGTTGACTTTGGTAGACCATGGTTGACTTTGGTTGATTATGGTTGACTTTTGGTTGACCATGTTTGACTTTACGATGGTTGACTTTGGTTGATTATGGTTCACTATGGTTGACCATGGATCACTTTGATTGAGTAGGGTTAACTTTTGATTGGCTTTGGTTGACTATGATTGACCATGGGGTAGTTTGGTTGAATATGGTTGACTTCAGTTGACCAAAATTGACGTTGGTTGACCATGGTTAACTTTGGTTGATCATGGTTGACTTTGGATGACCATGGTTGGATTTGGTTGACTTTGGCTTACTATGGTTGACTATCATTGACCATCGTTGACTTTGGTTGACAATAATTGACTTTTGGTTGACTATGGTTGACCATAGTTAACTATGGTTATGCATGGTTGATTATGCTTGACTACGGTTCACAATGGTTGACTTTCATTGACCATGGTTGGCTATGGTTGACATTGGTTGACCATGGTTGGATTTGGTTGATGATGGTTGACTTTTGGTTTACCATGGTTGACTTTGGTTGACCTTTCATTAATTGCGGTTGACCATGGTTGAGTTTTGTTGTCCATAACAGACTTTGCTTGACCATGGTTGGTTTTGGTTAACTTGTCTATGGTTTACCATGGTCGACTATGGTTAACCATGGTTAACTTTGGTTAACCATGGATGACCATGGGTAACTTTGGTTAACCATGGTTGACTTTGGTTGAACATGGTTGACTTTGGTTATCCATGGGGTGGTATGGTTGACCATGGTTGATCATGGTAGAATATTCTTAACTATGGTTGGCCATGGTTGACTTTAGTTGACCATTGTTAACCATTGGTTGACTATGTTTGAGAAAGGTTGACTATGTTTGACCATGGTAGACAATTATTGACTTTGGTGGAATACGATTGACTATGGTTGACTTTCATTGACCATGTTTGACTTTGGATGACCATAGTTGACTTTTGGTTTACCATGGTTGACTTTGGTTGACCTTTCATTAATTGCGGTTGACCATGGTTGAGTTTTGTTGTCCATAACAGACTTTGCTTGACCATGGTTGGTTTTGGTTAACTTGTCTATGGTTTACCATGGTCGACTATGGTTAACCATGGTTAACTTTGGTTAACCATGGATGACCATGGGTAACTTTGGTTAACCATGGTTGACTTTGGTTGAACATGGTTGACTTTGGTTATCCATGGGGTGGTATGGTTGACCATGGTAGAATATTCTTAACTATGGTTGGCCATGGTTGACTTTAGTTGACCATTGTTAACCATTGGTTGACTATGTTTGAGAAAGGTTGACTATGTTTGACCATGGTAGACAATTATTGACTTTGGTGGAATACGATTGACTATGGTTGACTTTCATTAACCATGTTTGACTTTGGATGACCATAGTTGACTTTTGGTTTACCATGGTTGACTTTGGTTGACCTTTCATTAATTGCGGTTGACCATGGTTGAGTTTTGTTGTCCATAACAGACTTTGCTTGACCATGGTTGGTTTTGGTTAACTTGTTTATGGTTTACCATGGTCGACTATGGTTAACCATGGTTAACTTTGGTTAACCATGGATGACCATGGGTAACTTTGGTTAACCATGGTTGACTTTGGTTGAACATGGTTGACTTTGGTTGAACATGGTTGACTTTGGTTATCCATGGGGTGGTATGGTTGACTATGGTTGATCATGGTAGAATATTCTTAACTATGGTTGGCCATGGTTGACTTTAGTTGACCATTGTTAACCATTGGTTGACTATGTTTGAGAAAGGTTGACTATGTTTGACCATGGTAGACAATTATTGACTTTGGTGGAATACGATTGACTATGGTTGACTTTCATTAACCATGTTTGACTTTGGATGACCATGGTTGACTATGGTTGACTTTGGTTGAGCATGGTTAACTATAGTTGACTTTGGTTTACCATGGTTGACATTAGGTGGATTTGGTTAACTTTTAGTTGACTTTTGTTGACCATGGTGACTTTAGTTGAATATTGTTGACTTTGATTTACCGTGGTTGACTTTGGTTCACTTTTGGTTGCCCTTGGTTGACAATCGCTGACTTTGGTTGTCCATGGTTGACTTTAGATTACCATGGTTGAATATGGTGACTATCTAGTTAACCATGGTTGATTTTGGTTGACCATGCTTGAACATTGTTGACTATGGTTGTTCATGGTTGACCATGGTCTATGAGGATTGACCATGGTTGACTATATTTATTCATGATTGATTATTGTTGATGGTGGTTGTTCATGGCTGACTATGGTTGGTTATGGTTTTTCATGGTATGGCGTGATTGTTCACTGTTTAACTATGGTTGTTCATGATTGTTCATGGTTTACTATGGTTAACCCTCTCCTTGACTATGCTTAAGCAACTATGGTTGACCATTTTTTAATATGGTTGACTATGGTTGACCTTAGTTAGTTAACCATGGTTGTTCATGGTTGACCATTGTTGTTCATGGTTTACCATTGTTGACTATGGCTGACTTTGGTTGACTTCGGTTGACCATGGTAGACTTCGATTAACCATAGTTTACAATGGTTGACTTTGGTTGACCATGGATAACTATGTTTAACTATGATTGACCATGGTTGACTTTGGTTGAAATTGGTTGACTTTGGTTTATTATTCCTCACTTTGGTTAACCATGGTTGACATTAGCTGACCATGGTTGACATTGGTAGGATTTTTGTTGATCATGGTTGAATTTGGTTTATTAGATCATGGTTTATATTTTGTTGACAATGGTTGACCATGATTAACCATGGTTGACTTTGTTTAACCATAGTTGACTTCTGGTTGTCTTTGGTTGACCATGGTCAACTTCGGTTGATCATGGTTGACTTTTGGTTGATTTTGGATGAATATGGTCGACCATGGTTAACTTTGGTTGACCATAGTTGAATTTGGTTGACCACGGTTAACTTTACTTGACCATGGTTGACTTTGGCTTCCCAAGGTTGAATTTAATCAAGCTTCGTTGACTTTTTTACTAACCATAATGTGGTTGACTTTGGTTTACTTTTGGTTGACTATGGTTGACATTGTTTGACCATGGTTAACTTTTGTTTGACTTTGGTTGACTATGGTTGAGCAAGGTAGACCATGGTTGAACACGGTTGACTATGGTTGACCATGATTGACCATGGTTTTCCATGGTTGACGTTGGTTGACCACGATTGACTTTTATTGACCATGGTCTATTTTTTGTTGACTTTTGGTTGACTTATAATGATGAGTACCATTATTATTGTTAATATTTAATCAAGCATGGCCATATTAAAATAATGTTTAGTCATATCACGGGGGTTTCACTCAATAAACTGCTATCATAGCACGTTTGTTCATGGCATATGAAACAATACCCCTAATTTCACTAAGTATTGGAAAATACCTTCAAAAATCATTTTTTTAACCCCCTCCCAATATGCCTTCCCAATTTAAAAAATCCCCTATTTTAACTAGATATTGTATGCATCAATTTTTTCATTAACACTTTTTATACCCCTTTATATTTCTACCTAGTATATTGATATGATACCCCTCTTATGACCCCACATGCATTCTACCATGCAACTTGCTTCTTTCGATGTATATTGTGGATGCACATTACTTCACCCACAATGCAATTACTCAACCACATATCATTAGGATTTGCAACATCTAATGGTCTAATGAAGAGATAGGATATCACTTCTTGTATGTCAATAGAGCCAATGCACATAGTATAACATTTAGATTGCATGTTGCAGTTCCCCAATCGTTGACTAAGCCTGTTGTAGGCTAGGTATCCAAGCCCCCAGGGCCTGTAACAAGATCTAGGAGGCTCACTAAACCTCCCAAGGCTTGTAATAGGCATGAGTGGTTGGGTATTAAAGCCCCCAAGGGCTATTGAGAGCCTATAATAGGCCTTGAAGGTTTAGAGCCTCCCAAGGCTATTGGTAACAACTGGCTGAGTGCTATTGATAACAATTGGCTGTCAATGACCACTGTCTCTCGACTATGATTGACTAGAAACCCACTTCACCATGAAATCCCCTGGACTCAAGCATGTCTCAAGACGCGATTTCCCTGCATACTGGTAAGCCCAAGCCTTGCCTCAACCCGATTTCTCATCCGGTCATGATCCTGCCATCTCCATTTGGCGGATATTTGTCAGCCCAGTCATATAAAAAAGACCCCAAAGTATTTTTGTATTGTTACATTAAATAAAAAAAACCCTTTAACCCTTAATATATAAGGAATATAATTTTTAAGTTTTCATGAATATTTAATACCGCAATATGAATGAACGTGGTATTATATTGCCTTTTAGTGAAGCCCCCGTGAGTCATATTAATCAAGCATAGTCATATTATTGAGCATTCATGATTGACCATGGCTTAATTAATTTTAATGTTCATAATGTTAACTAACCTTAAGGTTAGTATTCACGTTGATATTAACATGAATGTTAATATTAAACATTAAAATTAGACTTTATA
Source organism: Larix kaempferi (assembly GCA_027924585.1). Lineage (NCBI taxonomy): Eukaryota > Viridiplantae > Streptophyta > Pinopsida > Pinales > Pinaceae > Larix > Larix kaempferi. The sequence continues at coordinate 14,589,448 of BSBM01001051.1, read as the reverse complement.
TTAATATGAATATTAGCGTTAATGTTAACATTAACATTAATACTAATTTTATGTTGTTATTATTAATATTATTAATGCTCTTTTATTATTTATCATTATATGCTTTTCTTTATGATTTATAGATTATATTAAAAATTAATTTATGTTTAAATTTTTAGTTATTTATATAACAAGATTAAATTTTTCGTGATAAAAATTAATTTATGATCAATTTTTTAAAAAAATATTTGTTTTGAAATGGCATAAAATAAGAACTTCTATTATGAGCTTTTCATATAAATGAAACCATATATAAAATAAAGTAAATGAAACCATTGTACGCAACTTAAAGAATTAGTAATACAGTAAATAATACATTGTATTCAATATTGATTAATATCCTCCATAGATTGTGAAAAAATGCTACTCAAGGCCAGATTTTCCAATGATGTGTAATTGTGTGATTAAATGGCCGAATATTTGAAATAGAGAAGCTTATAGAAAAATACATTAAACTGTAAATACATTTTATTTAAAATACATCTTCTTGTATATATATTTGATTTAAAATACTTTTCATTTAAAATGTAATTTATAAAATTTAAAATATATTAACTTAAGATTTAAAATACATTAACTTAAAATTTAAAATACATTAACATGCAAATACATTTTATTTAAGATGTAAATTATGAATTTTTCATGTAAACATCACCATAAATAAAATGTAAATTATGAAGTTTATCATGTAAAAAAGGCCATGACATAACAGCATCAAATGACCATTTTTTATATTGGAAATTTTTTCACTCTATGAATTGAATCATATGGACTAATCAATGAGAAATGAAACAGTTTTTACCAATTCCAACACCCACTGAGCGGATGGCAATTCCAGATACAATGAGGCTGCAGGCATTCATTATAATCCCCAAGACAATGAGGCTGTCTGCATTCCTCTAACGCTCCATAACGTATGACCTGACACTGGGAAAAACCAATTTTTTTCGAAACACTTCCAAAAATTGTTTGTAACAGCAGAAACCACCTATGGGAAGGTGGGAAGGTAGTCTATTGAATCGGATGTATCTTTGCGGTGGAGTTGAGCGGAGCCTAATTTTCCCCGGAGGAATTCGGCTAACCCTACTCCACCCCGGAATTAAAATAAGACGCATTACGACTTAAATATATATAATTAATTTTGCAAAAATATCAATGAATAACTTTAAATAACAATGACTGAAGACTAAACCTTAAATAACAATGACGGAAGACTAAACCACAGACCTTACCATGTAAAATGTAACGTAACGTGATATATATATATGAAGACTAAACCACAGACCTTATCATGTAAAATGTAGAGTAACGTTATATATATATATATATATATATATATCTCATAATCGACTGTAGCATATTTAAAATCATATTCAACAGGAAGATAAAATGCTTCGTTTGAATTTTGGTTTTGAACAACCTCTTCATTCTACAGTCTACATAACGCTTGACATTCTTCGACTCCGTCATTCAAAGCCCTCCAATCCACCTCCACAGCTTCAAGAGAAAGAAAATGCGAATTCACGCGAATATCAATTTTCATTCTTCTTCGCTGCTGGAGCTGCAGGGGTCTTAGTCCTAGCCCTTGCAGCGGCAGGAGATTTAGCGGAGGACTTGGTAGACTTAGTAGGATTCTTGCCCTTCACTGCCTCTGTCACAACAGCGGCCTTTTTCGCCGGGGAACAACCATTCTTCACGGCCAATGGTTTCCTAGATGTTGCGCCCGCTGGTTTTGCGACCTTGCCAGCAGCAGCAGGAAGTGCAGACTTGGTGGCTTTCTTGGTGGTCTTTGGTTTCGACGCAGGAATTCCAGACTTACCAACCATGGACGCCTTGGGCTTCTGGGCAGACTCTTTCTTGGCCGTCTCTGACAACTTGAAAAAGAATTCTTAACCTTGATTAGCTTGCCACCCAAAACGAACTTCTTGATCTCAACGGCGAGCATCTTCTTGTAGCTAGGAAGGAGATGTGGCTTGTGCTTCTCCTCCATGCATTTGGCTATGGCCCTTCAGCTCTGATATGGCCTCTTTGATCATCTACAAACAAAGATAATAGTAATTAAATATAAATAATACGATCCACCATATTAAGCAGCATTGTTTTACAGAGTGAAAACAAATATATTAGAAATTAACAATACCATAAAGTATGGGGGATGAGCGGGTGGAGTCCTGCGTTTCTTCTCGTTAGTGGCCATTGTTTTAGCGAAGCCGGCTGCTTCTGCTTCGGCAGGGGCAGGTGTATCAATGGCCATATCAGAGCTGAAGGAGAGGGGAGGTTCATAGCCAAATGCATGGAGGAGAAGCACAAGCCACATCTCCTTCCTAACTACAAGAAGATGCTCGCCGTTCAGATCAAGAAGTTCGTTTTGGGTGGCAAGCTAATCAAGGTTAAGAATTCCTTTAAGTTGTCAGAGATGGTCAAGAAAGAGTCTGCCCAGAAGCCCAAGTCTGGAATTCCTTCGTCGAAACCAAAGACCACCAAGAAACCCGCCAAGTCTGCACTTCCTGCTGCTGCTGGCAAGGTCGAAAAACCAGCGGGCGCGGCATCTAGGAAACCATTGGCCGCGAAGAATGGTTCCCCGACGAAAAAGGCCGCTGTTGTGACAGAGGCAGTGAAGGGCAAGAATCCTACTAAGTCTACCAAGTCGTCAGCTAAATCTCCTGCCGCTGCAAGGGATAGGACTAAGACCCCTGCAGCTCCAGCAGCGAAGAAGAATTGATAATTGATATTCGCGTGAATTCGCATTTTCTTTCTCTTGAAACTGTGGAGGTGGAATGGAGGGCTTTGAATGATGGAGTCGAAGAATGTCAAGCGTTGTGTAGACTGTAAAATGAAGAGGCTGTTCAAAACCAGAATTCAAACGAAACATTATATTTTCATGTTGAATATGATTTTAATGCTACAGTCGATTATGATATATATATATATATATATTAGGTTACATTTTACATGGTAAGGTCTTTAGTCTTTGTTATTTAAAGTTATTCATTAATATTTTTGCAGTTATTTAAAGTTATTCATTGATATTTTTTACAAAATTAATTATATATATATTTATAATGGAGATGGAAAAGGTTAATATAATAGAAATATTACTAGCAATTGTTTCATTATGGGTAAAGAAAACAAATATGTTCATTTAGTGTTGGTATGCTGATTAAAAAAACAAAAATAAAGAGAAATAATAGTTATGTGCATTGCATAATCTTGAAGATATATTAGATATTATATTGCATGATCTTAGATATATTAAATTTATAGTTATAATAAGTATATGTGTATTTCATCTTAGATGTAGTGAAGTGAAACCATATAAGGGAAGGCAATGCTTCAACATTTACTATGATTAAGTGATAATGGTGGAGCATGGTTTATGATGAAAAACAACCTCTTCTCAGTACGCACACTACTCATAGCTTAGCTAGTATTTAAGTAGTCACTCATTCGTTTTCCTTATCATTGGTTCGTTTGGACTACCCAAGTAACTTTGTGTGTATCTATGCGTGCCTTAGAGATCTCATTGTTTAATGGAAAGTTCTTCCCTACTCTTATTCTTAGCACGTGTTCATACGGTGTATTAGGTCCACTTTTGATAGCTTTCTAGTAGGTGGTGTAAAAGTAATTCTCACTGATATAACATTATAACATGTTAACTCCTATTTCTCTAGCTCATTTTAACATGTTAACTCCTATTGCTCTAGCTCATTTAATTATGGGGACGATTAGTATACTGGATTTCATGTTGGATTGGTGTTGTACATATTGCTTTACTCTTTCGGATGTAGTGCGCCTAATGAATGTACTACTTATTTGATATCACATTGCAACTACTATCCATCACCTTAATGGTAAGCCTCGTATCTACATTCCTATGCAGGACATGTCTAAGCTAATTTCACAAACTTCAAATATTGAATTACATCACCAAGATTTAGTGAATTCTCAGCTACATAGTATGCAATATCATAAGAAGAATGCCTAACTTAGAAACAAAAAAATGCAATCAATGAAATCTCTTATCCTAATACATATAATGTTTGCAAAGAATAATACAAAAAACATGTTCATGAATAAAAATTCTAGATACTTTAGTAATCCTTATAGAGGCTAGAATCCAAAGAGGTAAAGATACCTCCACATATGTAACTTACAAGCTCGAGCAGTGCAGGTCCATCAATGGTTGCTTAAGGGATATAGGATACAATGACAAAAATAATTACACTACAATTATAATTACATAGAGATTGGAATTAAATGGAATTGCAACCTTAAAATGCAAGTTACCATTTGATGCAAAAATTGGAAAATTTTGAAGAACAAACACATTAGAAGTGGGAGAATTCTACTTAATTGTTTCAGATGAACAAAGAATAGTGTGAAGGTATCCTAAGAAAAGGCCAACTAGTAATAAAATATTGTATCAAATCCTACCACAAAAAATCCCTAACTCAAACCCTCCTAACCTTTTGCTGACTACACTTGTTAGAGGTTAGAATAAACTTTAAACATTCTATTTTAAATAGAATACTTCTCACAATGGTATATCAAACTGATAGAATAGAAGTGTAGGCTAGTTTCAAGCATTAAGAAGCTAAAAAAATTGATACCTTACAAAAAATTATGGAAAACAGTGCAAAACAATATCATGCAAGCAGATATCATAGACAAATATATGAGTAATGATGGCATACCTAATTTAGAGAAGGGGTTGTATTGTAGATAGGCTTGAGAGTGGGATGAATTATAGTCCAAGAAAAAATTATTACAAAACGTTTAAATGGAAAAATACAAAAAATTATCAATGCATTTCTGCATACTGCATTGTTTTATGACACTTTCATATGTCAATTTCAAAAAGATTACATCCACATTATTTTGCCCTGGAAAAGAAATCACAAAAAACAAAAAATATAATACTAGTGATGAATTCATCTCACTAAAAATCTCTATAGAATATGTTAATAGAAATGGAGGGAATGCAAGATTAATAAATCTCTCTTCAATTACCACTTTATGCATTCTCTAGCATGTTCTTGTGCATGACATGGTTCCTTTGGTGGTGGTGTGGACCATAGTAGAAAGATTAAGTTGAATCAACCTTCATTGTATAGATATTTAGTAGTCATAAGAAATTCAAAAGAATTTTTGTTTAGTACTGATATGGTACGGTCAGCCTATCTTTCACTGTCTTCCATTAAAACAACCCCAAATCCTTTAAAAAATTATAAAAAAACACTTAAAACACCTATAAATATAAACTATATTGCAATGAATTATTTTTGGGGTAAGTTCTCTCAATACATATTTTCTTACCTATGAGATTATACTTCCATATTAATTTTTTCATTATGTATATTTTCCATATCAAATTGTATTATTGGAATCTGTCTACTATGATGCAAGCTTCTACTAACTATGATCATGGATCAATAAAATGACGAGAGGTATTTAATCCTTGGAGTCATAGAGCCCCTTGTAGAAACCTAACCATTGTCTACAAATGGTTAGTGTACTTGTTAAATAAAAAATAAAAAAGAGCACCAAATTTCACAGATTTTGATGGGATGTCGATAAATGGTGATTGTTTGTTTTTTTTCAAATTTTCTATTGTCTAGTGGAAAATTGAGTTTATTGGTGAATAAAAAACCATCATGGTTTGATGCTAGATCTAGGAATCCAATCTCAACATTAGCAGAAATTGCAATAGTGCTGGTAAAATTGAATTTTAATGTTGTTCATTGTCCAATATCACCATTGCTTCCAAAGGCCATGCTAATTCCCTGAATGAGTATAAAAATAAATGTTATGGTGATGGGATCGTTGAAGGGGACTATAAATGCTAACAACCAAGGTTTCTATGTTGATGTAAATGGATAAGGATTGTGTATTGACGAGTTGAATGAGATCCTGAATTCTGTAGAAGAAACCAAAATGACAGGTGTGACCTATTAATGTTCTATTTTCTTGCTCATTTATTAAAATGATTGTCATTGGTTACGGAATATTCTAGAATGTTTAGGGACACTATGAGAAGGAAATGTAAATATTGTGCTGATATGGGTAGCCATCATGCCCTTATGCATGTCGATAGTATAATTGATTGTTCTCTTCTTCGATATCACATGACAATTCTATGTTTTTTCGTAAAATAGTCATTTTTTGGTAGCCATTCAAATGCTATTGTCTTTGCTTGAAAGATGATTTTTTATCGTGGTTATTGGATAGACATGTTTAGCTTGTGGTTTCAATATGCAATTTCTTGAGGTCCTTTGATCACATAGACAACATAAGTTCTTACCATGGGATTATATACATAGTTCTCCACACCAAGAGTTCTACCATGTTGAGTTTGGGATTATTGTAAATGTTGGTTGTGGATCTTGATCTTCCTGATTCATAGATCTTGTTGTTCAACCATGTTTGTACCCTAGTTTTAAATGTTGTGCAGGTGGACTATACACTCATCCAAACGTGGGGGTGTGGGGGGTATTAACCCCCCCGCGGGGGTGTGGGTGGGACCATCCCCCTGGCTGGGGGGTTCATGGGCCAGCGGGTCCCTGGCAGGGATTTGGGGGTATCACCCTTGAAAGAAAATTTTTATTTCCTTGAAAAATGTTGTAATTTCATAATCATGACTTTGTCAATAATGGATGATTTACGAGCCCATGGTATTGGGTATCCTGTGGTATTTTCCTATGGTAATTCCTTCTTTAAAAGGAAGGCATTGTAATACGACTATGTATTTTAGTATTGAAAACATCTATAAGATTGTGTAAGAGAGACCGTGAGAGAGTGAAGAGGAAGTTGTAGTGGATGTGTTGTGGGTTGTATCCCTTCATTTGCTAGACGGTATAATAAAAGGACTGACAATTTCTCCGTGGACATAGCCCATATTGGGTGAACCACATATATTGGTGTCTCTCTTGTATTGTGTTTGTGTGTTTTATTTCTGCATCTTATTTTATGCTATTGTTCTACGATCTTGTTTTTCTAACGATTGGTATCGGAGCCAAATGCTTATTTGGCGCATAAAATCACAAGAAAGAAGGGTTCCTAGTTCGAGTGGGAGCAATGGCGGAAGAAGGAAAGTTTAGGGTAAAAAAATTTAACAGACAAAACTACCATTTATGGAAGATCAAAATGGAGAACTATCTGTATCAAAAGGATCTATTCCTACTGTTGGGAGGAAAAGAAAAATAGTCGGTGGCTATGAAGGATGAAGAATACGAGGTTCTTGATAGAAAGGCACTAGGAAATACGATTGTACCTGACTTCATTGATGGCTTTTAATATTTCAAAATAAAAGACAACGTAGGGTCTGATGAGCGCATTGGCTACACTATATGAAAAATCCTTGGCCTCTAACAAGGTATTTCTAATGAAGCATTTATTTAATATAAAGATGTCATAATGTGGGTCTGTTGCTGACCATTTAAATGAATTTAATACGATTACTAATCAAATAAGTTCTGTAAAAGTGAACTTTGAAGATGAGGTTAGGTCTCTTCTAATATTGTGCTCATTTCTAGAAAGCTGAACGGCTTGGTCATGACTGTAAGTAACTATGTGTCTAGTTCGAACATTTTGAAATTTGATGATGTTGTTGGTGTTATTCTTAGCAAGGAAATGGGAAGGAAAAGCACAAGTGATACATCAGGTAATGCGTTGACCTTGGAGAGCAGGGGAAGAAAAAAGGAGAGAGGAAAGAGCCCAGGTAATTGTGGGAATTCTAGGAAGGGAATATCAAAGTCCAGACTGGGAAAGATAGAGTACTAGAATTGTGGAAAGAAAGGACATCTGAAGAAAGACTGCATATCTCTAAAGAAGAAACGAGATGGACATTAGGAGACTACTCAAGAAGAAAATGTAGCAAGTGATGTGTTACAAGATGCTTTGATTCTTGCATTAGATAGTATTAGTGATAACTGGGTTGTAGATTTAGGGGCTTCTTGTCATGTTACACCCCATAATAAATTTCTTTATGATTATGTTCAAGGTGATTTTGGACATGTTTTATTGGGTGATGATAAACCATGTAAAATTGTTAGAATGGGTAAGGTACATATACAATTAAAGAATGGAGGTGAATGGTTGCTGAAAGATGTAAGGCATATTCCTGCTATGAAAATAAATATGATTTCAACAGGGAAGTTGTGAGATGATGGTTTTTTATCTACGTTTGGAGAAACATGGTGGAATATCACTAAAGGATCACTAGTAATAACAAAAGGAGATAGGATAGGTACGTTGTATTTATGTCCTCATAATACTAATTCTTCTATCTCTGTAGCTTCCATAGAAACATATACAACATTGTGGCATCGTAGGCTTGGCCACACGAGTCAGAAGGGGATGTAGATTCTCCTCTCAAGGAAGTTGTTGCCATATATGAAGCAGGTAAGTTTGGAATTATGTGAGAATCGTGTTCATGGAAAACAGAAGAGAGTCAGATTTCTCAGAATTGGGAAGCAAAAAAAGAGTGAAGAGTTAGAGCTTGTGCATACAGATGTATGGGGATCAACTCATGTACAATATCTTGGTGGCTCTTGTTATTATGTTACTTTTTTTTATGATGAAACTAGAAAAACCCGGGTTTATTGCATTCGACAAAAATATGATGTTTTTGATACTTTTAAGAAATTGAAAGCTTTAGTTGAGAATGAGACAGGAAAAATGTTAAAGTGTCTTAGATTTGATAATGGAGGTGAATACTGCAGAAAGGAGTTTGATAGTTACTGTTCATACCATGGGATTCATAGAGAGATGACTGTTCCAGGAACACCATAAGAAAATGGTGTGTCAAAATGGATGAACATAAAAATAATGGAGCGTGCAAGGTGTATGAGATTGCATGCAGGGTTGCCCTTACAATTTTGGGCAGATGCTGTAGATATTATTGTTTACTTAATAAATAGAGGGCCTTCAAGTGCTTTGGATGGTGGCATTCCAGAGGAGGCATGGACAGGTAAAAAGGTAAACTACTCATTTATGATACCTTTTGGTTGAGAAGCATTTGTCCTTATTGATAAAGAAAATATAACAAAGCTTGAGGCTAAATCCAAGACATGTACCTTTTTAGATACAGGGTTGATGATTCTGGTTATCGCTTATGGGATTATGAAAAAAAAAAACATTAGGAGTAGAGATGTTGTATTCAATGAAAAGGTCATGTATAAAGATCACTTGCATGGAACCAAACAGGAAAAGAAAAACATAGAGTACACAATGCTTGACGAAATCAAAGAAAATGAAGTTCCAAAGGTGCCAGAAAATCAAGAATAGTAGCAGGTACCTAAAAATCCTGTAAGTGTTAGAAGATCTACTCGGTCAAGTAGACCCCCTGAACAATACTCTCCTTCATTGTATTATGTATTGATGACTGACTCTGGTGAACCAGAATGTTATGAAGAAGCAATGCAGGTGGAAGCTATAAAAAAGTGGGAGCAAGGCATGAATGAGGAGATGGAATCATTGGTAAGAAACTAGACCTGGGATTTGGTTCAGTTTCCTGCAGGTAAAAGTGCATTGCAAAATAAATGGATTTACACATTGAAGGAAGAAGATGTAGGAAAGAAGAAGTACAAGGGAAGACTTGTTGTAAAGGATTTTGCTCAAAATAAAGGTATAAATTTTGATGAAATATTTTCTCTTGTTGTTATAATGACTTCAATTAGAACTATTTTAAGTTTAGTGGAGGTAGATTATTTGCATCTTGAATAGTTAGATGTAAAACAAGATTTATGCATGGGGATTTGGAGGAAGCAATTTATGTGCAGCAGCCATAGGGGTATGACTTCCAAGGGAAGGATAATTTAGTATGTGGGTTGAAGAAGAGCTCGTGTGGCCTAAAGCAAGCTCCAAGGTAGTGGTATTTAAAATTTGCCAGGTTTTATGACAAAACAAGGTTATAGTAGATGTCATTCTGACCATTGTATTTATTTTAAGAAGCTAGATAATGGAAGATGTATTATCGTGTTATTTTATGTGGATGACGTGCTTGTTGCAGGGTCTAACATGCATGATATAAATGTGCTCAAAAGGAAATTGGATAATTCATTTGCGATGAAGGATTTGGGTGCTGCAAAGCAAATCCTTGGTATGAGAATAACAAGAGACATGAAAAATATCAAATTGACAATGTATTAGGATGAGTACATAGAAAAGGTGTTGGAGAGGTTCAGAATGCAGGATGCAAGACCAGTTAGTACACCTTTGGCCAACCATTTCAAACTAAGTAAGGATATGTGTCCCAAGACACAAGAGGAGAAAAAATACATGTCCAAGGTTCCCTATTCATCAACAATTGGTATCTTGATGTATGCTAGGGTGTGCACAAGATCGGATATTGCACATGTGGTGGGATTTGTGAGGAGGTATATGAACAATTCAAGTAAAGAGCATTGGAAGGCAATAAAGTGGATTCTCAGGAATTTGAGAGGTACTTCTACTCATGTATTATGTTTTGGAGGTTCAAACATTGCTCTATAGGGATATGTTGATGCAGATATGGAAGGTGATAAATATAGCAGGAGGAGCACCACAGGGTATGTCTTTACTGTAGTTGGAACAACGGTAAGTTGGATTTCGAAACTGCAAAATGTTGTTGCACTTTCAACAACAGAAGCAGAGTATGTTGCTGCTACAAAGGATAGTAAAGAGATGATTTGGCTACATAGGTTCATGGAGGAATTGGGTAAGAAGTAGGAGAATGACAGGTTGTATAGTGACAACCAGAGTGCCATTCATCTTGCAAAGAAATCAACTTTCCATTCTAAGACTAAATATATACAACTCAAGTTCCATGTCATACGATCTATTCTGGAAGATGAACTGTTGAAGTTGGAAAATATACATGCTAGCCATAATCTTGCAGACATGTTAACAAAAGTAGTAACCAGAGATAAATTGAGTTCCTGCTCAGTTTTAGTTGGCCTTCTAGCATGAAGGTGAAGAGAAAAAATTTAGGTCCAAGGTTTGGAGAATAGTCCAGCAGATGCAGTAGCGGTGGATTTGTTGTGATCAGTCTCCAAGGGGGAGATTGTTGGTCGTGAAGCCTGATATTCCTGATTCAAAGATCTTCAACCATGTTTGTACCCTAGTTTTATATGCTATGTAGGTGGACTGTACACTAATCCCAGCTGGGGGATTATCCCTCCCATAGGGGTTCGTGGGTAGTGCCCTCAAGAAAGGGGGGTCGGGGGCAAAGCCCTCAAAATAAATTTTTTATTGCCTTGTAAAATGTTGTAATTTCATAGTCATGAGTTGGTCGATAATGGGTGATTTACGGGCCCATAATATTGGGCATCTTGTGGTATTTTCCCATGGTAATCCCTCTTTAAAAGGAAGGCATTGTAATATGGCTATGTATTGTAGTATTCAAAATATATCTATGATAGTATAAGAGATACTGTGAGAGAGTGAAGATGAAGTTGCAGTGGATATGTTGTGGGTTGTATCCCTTCATTTGTTGGACGTTATAATAAAAGGACTGTAAATTTCTCCGTGGACGTAGCCCAGATTGGGTGAACCACGTATATTGGTCTCTTTCTTGTATTCTTCTTATGTGTTTTATTTCTGCATCTTATTTTACGCTATTGTTCTGTGATCCTTTTTTTTTCTAACAGTAAATCCATTTTCATTCTCATGTTTTGATCATGACTACTTTGTATTTTTAAAGCCACTTTTCCATTTCTAGAAACATTGTAAAGATACTAAAGGTTCAAATGAGCAGGAAAATGGAGAGGAGACTCTATCTTATTGAAATTCAAACAAACTTTTCATTGCATCCCACAATTGGAATTTGAAGGTTCTAATAATTTTTTGTTATGAATCTAACATGTACTTAATGCTATGCTTGATTATTCCATGGTCTTAACTATTTACATATGAAGGATTTTTAAATATTGCAAGAAATGTTTTCCACCTACTACTATGTTGTGTGATTTGCATCCATATCATAAACAAGCTTTGATGGAGTAGGAAATTAGAAAAGGGGAGGAAAAATGGAAGAGGCAACAAAAAATATTCATGTTGGTTGAGATTCCTACCAAGTTGTTGATACATATGTTTCAATTCACTTGATTTGAAGCAAGCATAAACTAAAACCCTTGGACATAAATTTAAATATTAATTGATGACTTAATAGGGAGGGAAAATATGTTTATTTGAATGTATTCTAAGGGGAGGCAATGATTGAGCTCCTTAATCCCATGCAAAAGAGGAGAATGCCATCACCTGTGCCTTTATCAAAGAGAATATTATTCTTTAATTATTTTTCTTTGTTGGTTGATTTTATTCTTATTTTGGTGTCTAACTTTCCATTTGTTTGAATATATTGGAAGATTCAATGGGTTTTACTAAGACAGTCATGACAATCTTTATTATGCTTGCAAACCTTGGGAAAGAGGGAAATGAGGTTATGGATGATGTGGTGAAACTTGTTTCTTGAAAATAAAAATAAAAATGCTTCTTTAAATATTAATATTTTAAAAATGTACAAGGTATTTATAATATAAAAAAGTTATGAGTCACATTAAGCTATCTCCATGAGCAAAGTTCAAAATCTCTGAGAAGACTTGAAAACTGGAAAAGAGGTAACAAAATTGGCATATATGCTGACAAAAAAATTCCAAAAAGTCAAGTAGCAAGTAACATAAACGAGATAAGGGCTAGCTCGCCTGCACAAAGAAGAATATGAATCATGCATGTGTCTGACAGAGGGTCATCCCTATTCTTGGGTAGTGGCCTCCACCTTCCACATGTGGCTTCAGAGTTTTTATCCTCAGAAAAAAAATAAACTCTCTTGATCCTTGTATGGATTCTGTTATTGAATCAAGTTAGGGGATGAACATAAATGATAGAAACCTAAATTCAAAAAATCCTCAAACCTTGCCAAATGTGATTTTTTTTATAAAGTTGTATCTATGTTTTTATTAATAGTTAACAAAAAATTTATTTCAAAAATTTCTCAAACATTCTAAAGACCACATTTAATAATAATGGAAGATTTCATCTATTGTAGAAACACAACAAAAAATGAATCATTATCTTGTTGCAATATTTCTATACAATTGATGAACTAGGTAAATCTTGGACAAATGCAAGGATGCACTTCTAATGCCATGGGTGAATTTATAAAGAGTAAAAGGAAGAAAAAAACAAATGGGTTCAGTTTAATCTTGAATATTCAAGTCAAACTTGAAAGGAAAAGGAGCCAACCCCATAGTTAGGCAGAAATGATGAAACTATAATCCAAACAACAAAAAAAAATCATTTGAAAGAGTAAACATTCATAAAGTGATTAGGAAATAAGTAAACTATTACAAATTTTATGGAAATTAAAAACTGGGAAAATGAAGAACCATTGATAAATTTTCAAGGACAAAGAATGAAATCATGTTGAAGGAACCTATAAAATCTATACCTACTCTTCACTATCACTTATCACACCATGACACTTCACCCATAAAATATTTATCCATTCATAAAGATACCAAACACATTATCAAACATGTTTAGGTGAATCTTCCAAACACAAAATAAACACATAAGTAATGATACAATATATCAGTACTTTATCAAAGCCCAAGGTCACTTCTTTTCCAAGCACACTTGATGCAAATATTAAATATACTTATATCCTTGGATTTCTCAATAAATAGCTAAAATTAAACTTGGGAGCAATTTGTTTTAATATCTCCACATTCAACTACAAACTAATATGTTTGATGCTGCCATATTTACGAATTATATACTTAAGTGAACTCATTCAAATTTGTGGTTGCATTGAGAGTAACTAACTAAGGAACGTAACTGGAGCTACAGGTATGATACTATAGAAATGGAGAATCCAATATTTGCATTTATCTCTATATGTATCCAAATTTACTAATGATTCATTTCATGTTTGGAAACATCGAAGGATCCACTCAAGATTTGTTTCCATCTTGCTAGAAACGCTAGTTCGGAAAAAAGAAAACCATTTAGAAAGAAAAACATTCAAGAACATAAAATAAAAGTAAAATAAAAATAGGCTAAGGTGTGGCCTATAAAACCCTAAATATTACCTATGAAACAACCTCTCTTCCCATCCTACAACACAAATATGAGTTTTGCAGAGTAGTCTACAGTTTTGATTGTGGTAATGATTATACAGAGTGAATATTCAAAGTTGTAGTGTGGCAAGAAGGTCATATGGGGTGAATTAAAAGTGGCTTCTTGAAAAGGAGATCATATGGGGAGAATTAAAAGAAACAAATTCTTAAAATATTTAAGTTACCTTCACTTAAGACCCACAAGAACCAAACTCATATTGCAATGACCAAATTATGCATATGATGGCTATCATATTTGTATTTGTAAAAAAATTATACTACTATCAACCTTATCCCCTACCCGTTTGACATTACATCCTGCTTTGAAATCTTCTTGACTTAAACTCAACTCACGGTGAAAAAAATATCGCTATAGTATCCCCCCCATACTCGAGGAGCCTGCAATACCACATGAAAAATAAACCATAAACTATTCTTGGCTCCCGACCATAATTCACATTGGTCTCAAGTTTTGGCGCGGTCAATTAAGACCTTCAGTTTGTCTAAGAGAAGGGCACTATCGTCATGCATGGTGCCATTGGCCATTGTGTGACCTAAAGGATCCGAGGCTGTCGAAAACATTGAAGGTTTTAATGACCCCATTTTCTTCTACTCTTTAATGACCAAACCAACCAAACTCCGAGCATAAAAAATCGAAACCCACAGATGCGTGGCGAGACATGTGGAATTGAACTATTCGTGTAGTGTTAAATTTGCATCTTTAGAAAGAACCATGCTACATGTTCCCATCCACCAGATAGACCACCAAACCCCATAAGTATAATGTTTTATATCATGGTTTTGCATACATAAATAATGTACAAGGAACAAAAGGTGAAGAGAATCTATAAACAAGCAATAAAACTCTATGCTTCAAAGAAACATAATTATAATCTTACTTCTAGAAATAATACAACATTAATTATTTAGAACTTTTTAGAGACTATTGGTTTATCATTTTAAGGGTTCAAAGAACAGTACAAACTTGTGAAAACTTGAAAGTAATTGGCCAAGAAAAAACCCTTCTAGATTGACAAATCTTGGGATTCTAGTACATTAAAAATGCATTTCCTGATAACATACAAATGATACAATAATAATTATATGGAATTTTATAGAGACTACAGTAGTTCAAATAATAGTGCACATTGCAAACTTGTTGAAACTTGAAAGTAATTACAAAAAATATCAAAAAGGAAAGTAGCAGGTAACGTAAACAAGATAATGGGCCAATTGGCTTGCACATAGAAGACTTTGAATCACGCAGCAGTAGGATCAGACATGTGTCTGATAGATGGTCATTCTTGTCCTTGGGTGGTGGCCTCCACCTTTCGTAGGTGGCTTCAGAGTTTTTAGCTTTGGGAGAAAAATAAACTTGTTATTTATCCTTTTATGGGTTTTGTTATCAAATCAAGTTAGGGGATGAACAAAAATGATAGAAGACCTAAATTCAATAAATCCTCAAACCTTGCCAAATGTGTCCTTTTATTTATAAAACACTGTAAATTAAATTCTGTTTTTATTAATAGTTAACGAAGACTTTATTTCAAAATTTTCTCAAGCATTTTAAAGACTAAATTTAATAATAATGGAATATTTCATCCATTGTAGAATTAGAGCCAAAAATGAGTCATTATCTTGTTGCAAGATTTCTGTAACAACTGATGAATAAAGGAAATCTTGGACAAATGTAATGATTCGATTATAATGCCATGGGTCAATTTATGAAGAGTAAAAGGAAGAAACAAACAAATCACTTCAAATTAATCTTGAATCTTCAAGTCAAACTTGAAAGAAAAAGGAACCACCCCCATAGTTAGGCAGAAATAGTGAAGCTATAATTCAAACAACAACAAAAAACTCATTCGAAAAAAGGGAACATTCGTAAACCGATTAGGAAAAAAGTAAATTATTACAAATTTAATGGAAATTAATGTCACGTCCCCTCCCATTGACCCAGTGCAAGGAATGGAACATGACAACACTTCTGTGGCCTTCTCAAAAACTCATCCCATTTCATCAAATTCATGTAAATAAAACACATGTCCAGGTGTATAATTCAAATAAACACAACAAAAGCAAGATCCACTACATGCATCTCTAGCATTCATTTATCTTCATAACATAATAGTTAATAATTAAATGACATTGCAGAGTTCAACACACATAAAGAATACTTATCTTGATGGTAAAGTTGTCCCAAGCAACTAGCTATGTCGTTGCAATGTTCCACCCAACCATAGGTCTCTTCCCAACCTGTATTCTTTCAGTTCTCAGAGTCCACCCCCGAACTGGGCACGATTTATACAAGGAAAAGGGGACACTCAAGCTCATGCACAGCCAAATAATCATCACATCTAAGCCAATCCAGTCCACAGTTGGGTGTATCAGGATAAATATGAACCCTCTTCATTTTTGGATGCTTGCACTCAATCAAGCCAAAACAATGGATACCCATAACCCATACCCCAACATACTCTATCTACACATAGAAAACACAAACATTGGGCATGGTTACACATTTTGTTATATTTTAAGCATTAATTCAATATGATCTAGGATCTTATCTGAGAGAATAACATGTATAGCATATCAATCACATGAAACCATCACAAGAGACAATAGACACACAGAGTTTCTTTGGGGAAAACCAAGAAGGTGAAAAACCCCAATAACTTCCTCAGAGATAGATAGAGCAATGATACAAAACCCAAGTACAAGAGATACTCTCCTTAGCAGCTTCTCCTCCTCCACTAGTGTGCCTCACTCAATGAGAGAGATAGATGAGTAAGTGAATGATCAACTAGAGTGACACCCTCACTCTATTTATACACAACTTGACTTACTTTTTAACTCTAACTAGGTCGGCCCCAACTTAACCACTTAACATAATACTAACTGGGCCGACCCCACTAGGGTGGTCTAATAACCCTTTAACCCACAAGACTCATACAGGGCCGACCCCATCAAGGTGGTCTAATAACCCATCAAGTATAAGTTACGACACTTGCGACATTTGTAAATACAAATGATGACACTTCCGTACAGAGGAATAATAACCACTCTGTAGGGATACAATATACATATATGAAATACATTCTAAAGTTACATATACATCAACACTCCCTCTTAACTAGGAAGGTATTTCTCAACATAGGTCTTCTAGCACAAGTCTTATTCTCTGGATCATCAGATCATTGTCACCGGATCATTGTCATTGTATCATCGTCATTGTCACTGCTGCTATCTCAATCAATCTCCAATATACTCGTCATAGGAAGTTCTACAGAGCCAACCCTTTTTCATGCTGGATGTAAGCCTAGTCTCCATGTAGGTCTTCATCATCTTTGCTAGCAAGCCATCAAGTAGGTACAACTCAAGACTGATTACACTGCCTCTGCAAAACCTGCAAGATCTCTCAGGAATGATCATATGCCACCGCAAAACCTATAAGAGAATCTCAGGACTAATTATATGCCTCTGCAAAACCTGTGTACCCTACTGTCACATCATCATCTTCATATCACCTCATAGTCCACGGAGCACAACCCAGATGCACATCACACAACACTTACACTCACCGGCATGGGAAGACACACTTCAACCATCCGTGAAAGGCTCGGCACTTATATATACGCCATGGGAAGACACACTTCAACCATGCGAGAATGGAATCGCACTTATATCCATAGCCATGGGAAGACACACTTCAACCATGATAGGAATGGCACAACACTTATATCCATAGCCATGGAAAGACACACTTCAACCATGCTAGAAATGGCACAACACTTATATCCATAGCCATGGGAATACACACTTGAACCATGCTCGAATGGCACAACTCTTACATCAACGACCATGGGAAGACACACTTCAACCATGTCAGAATGGCCCCAGCCCTTATAACTGCACCATGGGAGGACACACCTACCACCATGTGAGAATGGCTCATGTACATCTGTGTCTTCGGACTCATCACTTCCCCTTGGAAGGAATCTCGATCTAAAGTACACCAAGCCTCTCTCTGAAGTACTCAAAATTATCTTTGGCCAATGGCTTGGTCAACACATCGTCTATCTACTCATCCATCGCAACATACATGAGCTTCACTGCTCCTCTCTGCACCATATCTTGATATAATGGAACTTGATCTCAATCTGCTTTGACTTGTCATGGAACACTGGGTTCTCCGACAACTTCACACAACTCTGGTTGTCGCAATATATACAAGTAGCACTTAGCTGGAGATCAAACAACTCATACAGTAGCTTCCTAAGCCATACTGCCTCACAACTAGCTGAACAAGCTGCAACATACTCTGCTTCGGCTATACTCGGTTCCACATAGGACTGCTTCCTGCTAAAACAAGAGATCATACCAGATCCCATACTGAAGCAGCACCCCGAAGTGCTCTTCCGATCAATGGCACTGCCTACCCAATCTGAATCAACACAACCCTCTAGGTTAAAATTTTGATTCCCATCATACTTGAGCCCATAATCAACTGTACCCTTCAGGTACCTCAGAATATGCTTTACTGCAACCATGTGAACACTTCTCGGATCCATCAGGAACTGGCTCAATGTGTTCATAGTAAAGCAAATATCTGGTCTCGTGTTTGTCAGGTACATCAAGGACCCAATCATCTGATGATACATCGTGACATCAACCGGCTCAGATGAAGCATCACACAGAAGCTTCAAGTTTGATGCCATAGGTGTGGCCATGTCTTTGCAGTCCATAATCTCGAACCTCTTCAAGATCTCTACTGCATACTTCCCTTGTCCAAGGAAGATCCCATCTACACTCTGCCACACCTCCATGCCTAGAAAGTAGTGCATCATACCCAAGTCCTTCATCTCGAACTCGGCAGCAAGCTTCCTCTTCGTGTCGGCAATCATTCTATCCTCACCTGTTACAAACAGGTCATCCACATGTAATAGTAGTATCACTGGATTTCCTTCCTCAACCTTGTAGTAAAGGTTGGAATCCGCTTTACTCTTAGTAAATCCCAAACTAGATAGGAAGCTGTCTTGACATCCATCTGGTGTATCTTCCATTTCATCACTGTAGCTAAAGCAAGTACTAATCTAATGGAAGTGTACCTAGCTACAAGAGCAAAACTCATGAGCCACAACCTGGCCTTGTATTTCTCTATGCTGCCATCTGCAGGATGCTTGATCTTATAGATCCACTTGGAAGTTACAATAGACTTCCCTTCAGGTCTTGGGACCACATCCCAAAAATCATTCTTCATGATCGACTGGTATTCCTCGACCATGGAATCCTTCCATTACTGCATCCCGGATCCTGGGAACTTCAGATTCTTCAATATCTTTAATAGATAGTTTTCTTGAACTTCATTGCTGGAATAAATGTTGTAGTCCTTCTTTTGTAGGTGATTGTACATGATCTTTCCTGCAAGTCAAATTCAATTGCATGATTAGAAACTTCTCATTGTTTTCAAAAACAAATTCTTATGAATAAAGACATATGTCATACAATCATGCAATTATCTTAGCCAATGCTTCAATACAACATTTATCCATATCCCGCAACTTTCTAGATGCCTCCCATCTCTACCAGAAAATTGTTAAGAGTGTGCACAACTCCCAACATGTCAGCAAAGAGGTTTCATTCTAGATAAGTAGAAATGGAATGTTGTACAGTACCATAGGCCACTTACTCATTACTTGCATATTAGTAGTATCTTGTTCATTAATGCAATTATTCTAATATGCATAATACACAACCTAAGTCTAGGAACATAAGCATATACATCATTGAATAACATTATTTAAACAAATAGAATACACAAGAAATGGCAATTCAAATACTTATCTTTGTTTGTTTGTTGGGTGGACTCCCTCTGAATCTTTGCTTCCTTGCATGAGCTACTGGAGTCCGAATTTGAAGTAGCTTCTTCTACTCCTTTCTGTTGTTGATTGTAAGGAGTGGTCAACTCCCTCTTAATCCCTGAATTACTGCATAACTTCTTGAAGTCCCTTGAAGTGAATTCTCCGCCATTGTCAGATCTAGAGATCTTGATCTTCTTATTAGTTTGATTTTCTATCAAGGCTTTGAATTCCTTGAACTTATCAAAACACTTCATCTTTGACTAGATTTCAGGAAGACCTTCTACTGCTTTGCTTGCAATTGGTAGTGCATATGTGCAATATTTTTGTGCCAAAGTTCATCTGGCTCCTTGGAATCATGTACCATGGCTCGTTCAGTTTATCCCTTCTACTTGTATAATCCTCCCTCTTGCTCTCCAATCACCACTGCATCATCTATAGTTTTACCCTTTGGCCACATAAGGACTTGGCCATCTATAAATGCAACCCTCATGCCTTTTGCATCCAATGCAGATATGGAGAGTAGGTTCTTCTTGAGACCTGGAACATATAGTACATCTTTCATTTTCATAGACTTTCCAGAGTCTAGCTTATAGGAGGCTTCACCACTTCCTTTTATGGGATACTGGTAGTTATCCCCAAGTTTCACCTTGTGGGGTGATTCATGTTAAGATAGATTCATAAAGGATTCCTTGAATCCTGTCATATGTTTGGAAGCCCCACTGTCTATAAGCCAATCATTGCTCCCATGAGTAATGGTACTAGTGAGAGCAGAAATTAAAACATACTCTTCATCACTTGAAGATTATTCACTTTCTTCTCTAGTCTTCTTCCTAGGAGGTTCATCATCCTTAGCAGTATGAGCATGATGTCTTTTCTTGTTGTTCTTCTTTTTGTTCCTGGGACAATTTCTGGAAATGTGTCCCCTTTCATCACAAGTATAGCAACGGACATATGACATGTTCCTTTGAGGTTTGAAATCACCCTTCTGATGGTGATGTATTTCTTTCTTATCATGGCAATGAGTCTTCTTGTCACCATGCCTCTTGGAGTGTGCTGTGAGAGCTTGGTCTTCATTCCCCATCTTCTCTTCTTGAGCTACAATTCGAGCTTCTTCTTGTGAGCTTTCTTCTCACAGCCTACTGAATGTGATAAGTTTCCTCCTAGCACAAATTCCTTGGATGAAGGAATCCCATGACCTAGGAAGGCCATTAAGAGTGATCATTACCACTTCACCATTCTCTATATCTTCTCCCATAGCTTCAAGTTGTTCTTTTATCTGGGAGACGCTTGAGAAATAAGACTGCATGGTCTCTGCATTCTGGATCTTGATGTTCTTCAATTGATTTCTCAAGGACATCTTCTGATTTATGTTCTTCCCTTCAAATAGCTTGGTCAAGGAATCAAACATCTCCTTGGGTGTCTTCAGAGATGACACATGTGGTATGAGATGGTCTTTGATAGAATCAGCAATGATCCTCTTAGCCTTGACCAAGTTCCTCTTATGTAAGGCCTTAGCCTCTTCTCCCTCTGGGACAGGGATCTCTTCACTTATGTAAGTGTCCAACTCATTCTCTTCCAGGATTAACCCAATCCTATACTTTCATGCTCGAAATTTATCATCCCCTTCAAGCTCATCCTCAAGCTTGGTGTGCTGAGACATCTTAAAGATTAATTCAAATGGAAATAGAAAAGATTTAGGTCTTACCACTTGATTTGCTGAAAATTGGATCTGGTGCTGTATTAGGGTTTGTCAGAGAAACCCTAAAAATTCAAACTTTGAATTTCAAACTTCTAAAAGGATAGAAAGATGCGCCTTGATGAGCTTATCAACCTGGTATACTCAGAATTAGAAAACTACAAAGTTTCACCCCTCAAATTGCCTTTTAGATTTATGGATTCACTAGGGAGGACCCTGAATTAGGGTTTTACTTTCTCGGAGCTTCACCCAACCAAAAAGTTTGAAACAAAGCTCTAAAATTTGATTTTTCCAAGGATCTTCCAGTTGTGGTCTCAGATTTCAGAAATTTCAACTTTTGCAGAAACCCTAATTTCTGGATTCACTAGACAAGACCCCAAACTAGGGTTTGATTTTCCTAGAGTTTTACCCAACCAAAAAGTTCGATCCAAAGCTCTAAACTTTGATTTTTCCAAGGAGCTTCCAGTTGTGGTCTCGGAATTAAGAAATTTCAATTTTTGCAGAAACCCTAATGTTTAGGTAAAAAACTAAAAGTGCTCAAAATTGAATTCTGTTTCGATGGAAAGATGCGCCTTGTTGAGGAGAGTCAATATAGCCTCCTGCATTTCTAGATCTGTAGAGAGAAACCCAAAAAACAAGAAGCCCTAGCTTCCGCAACTGCACATTGTCTTCTTCTCAGGTTAGCTCTGATACCATGTTAGATTTTAAGCATCAATTCAATATGATCTAGGATCTTATCTGAGAGAATAACATGTACATCATATCAATCACATGAAGCAATCACAAGAGACAATAGACACACAGAGTTTCCTTGGGGAAAACCAAGAAGGTGAAAACCCCAATAACTTCCTCAGAGATAGATAGAGCAATGATACAAAACCAAAGTACAAGAGATAATCACCTTAGCAGCTTCTCCTCCTCCACTAGTGCACCTCATTCAATGAGAGAGATAGATGAGTAAGTGAATGATCAAATAGAGTGGCACCCTCACTCTATTTATACACAACTTGACTTGCTTTTTAACTCTAACTAGGTCAGCCCCAAATTAACCACTTAACATAATACTAACTGGGCCGACCCCACTAGGGTGGTCTAATAACCCTTTAACCCACAAGAATCATACAGGGCCGACCCCATCAAGGTGGTCTAATAACCCATCAAGTATAAATTACGACACTTGCGACATTTGTAAATACAAATGATGACACTTCTGTATAGAGGAATAATAACCTCTCTGTAGGGATACAATATACATATATGAAATACATTTCGAAGTTACATATACATCAACACATTTTAACAATGGGATTTAGAAACAAGATGGCCATGGGTTTTCCCCAAATCGTGGGCACACCAAAAACGAAATGTGGAAAGGGGAATTTGACCACCAGGAGCAAAATCGATTTCTCCCACAGATTATGAGCATTCTGATGGCCAAAATGGCCTCAATGAAATCCAAAATAGATCTCACTTCCTCCCAGCAGCTCTTCAACACCAAAATCACCCTCCTCCCAGCTAGAAAACAAGGAAAAAACATAAAAACGTGGAGGGAAAACACCCAGGTAGCTCCCAATCCGTGAGACAGAAAAACTGATGGGTGAGAATGGATTGGGGATAATTTCATGGCTCTCTTCTTTCCCAAGGATTCAAACATGAATTTCCATGAAGGGTGGCTTTCCCATACCCAAATTTGGATAGCCATACCTCTCCATTCCCCAAGGCATTAACTACTTCAACCAACTCTTGGGAGAAATGAATGATTGGGTACAAAAGTCAACATGGGTACTTGAAGGTTTTGTGGTTTCTCTCATTGACACTTGGATTGACTTGATTGGCTCCAAGGGTTTGAATATTTCCCTCCCAATTCCTTGTAAAAAGCATGCCCCCATCTCTTGTTGCATTGCATAGATAGTTGTGGGTATTTCATTAAAATGCATATTTACATGATATTTGCAATTCCATTGTGCGTGGATAGCACGTAAACCATAAGCATGACTAAATCGATGGTGGGGCCTTGGCCTTGAGCTCCTCACCACGATTTTATAACAATATTACATCATTTACATTTTAATGCAATGGGTTCAAAATCGGGATATTACAATAAAAAACTGGGAAAACCAAGCGCCATTGATACATTTTCAAGGACAAAGAATGAAATCATGTTGAAGGAACCTATAAAATCTCTACCTACTATTCACTACCACTTATTAGACAATGGAAAATCACCTACACAATAGTTATCCATTCATAAAGATACTAAACACATTGTCAAACATGTTTTGGTTAATCTACCAAACACAAACTAAACACTTAAGTAATGATACAATAAATCAATACTTTATCAAATCCCAAGTGAACTTATTTTCCAAGCACACTTGAAGAAAACCATAAACATACTTATATCCTTGGATTCCTCAACAAAAAGCTAAAATTAAACTTGGTAGCAATTTGTTTTAATAGCTCCACATTCAACTACAAACTAATATGTTTGATGCTGCCATATATTTAAGAATTATATACTTAAGTGAACTCATTCAAACTTGTGGTTGCATGGAGAGTAACCAACTAAGGCCTGTAACTATAGAAATGGAGTATCCAATATTTGCATTTATATCTATATGTATCCGAATTTGCTCATGATTCATTTTGGTTTTGGAAGCACCAGAGGATCCACTCAATATTTGTTTCCAACTTGCTAGAAACATCAAGTCGAAAAAAAGAAAACCATTTTAGAAAGAAAAACATTCAAGAAAAAAAAATAGGAAAAGGTGTGGCCTATAAAACCATAAATATTTCCTATGAAACAACCTCTCTACCCATCCTACAACAAAAATCTGATTTTTGAAGAACAATTTGCAGTTTTGAATTTGTGAAAGCAATTTGGATCTAATATACTCAAAGATCTAAAGTTTGTGTGTTCAAGTTCATGGTTTTTTTTATGAGAGATATTTATATATGACATTTCCCAATATCTGGATCTTGATATTTCAAAGAGATTTAGCAAAGTGGGAGTGTGGCAATGATTATACAAAGCAAAATTTTCAAAGTGGTAATGTGGTGAGATGGTCATATGAGGTGAAGTAAAAGTGGCTTCTTGAAACGACAATCATATGGGGAGAATTAAAAGCAACAAATTGTTAAAAAAATTCAAGTTACCTTAACTTGAGACCCACACGAACCAAACTCATATTGCAACGACCAAATTCCTAATATGATGGCTATAAAATTCATATGTGTAGAACAACTATACCACTATCAACTCTATTCCCCGCATGTTTGGCATCACAACCTGCTTTAAAAGCCTCTTGATTTCAGCTTGGATCACGATGAAAAAATATCGCTATAGAAGTTTCCCTCCATACTTGAGGATCCTGCAATAGCACAAGAAAAATAAACCCTCAACTACTCCTCACTCCCAACCACAATTCACATTCATCTCAATTTTTGGCATGGTCGATTAAGGCCTTCAATTTGTTTGAGAGAAGGGCACCATCATTGTGCATGCTTCCATTGACCATTGTGTGACTTGAAGGAGCCAAGGCTATCGAACGAATTGAGTGTTTTAATGACCCCATTTTCTTCTACTCTTTAATGACCAAACTGACCAAACCCCGAGCAAGAAAATCGAAACCCACGGATGCATGGCAAGACATGTGACAGTGAAATATTTGTGTAGTGTTAAGTTTACATATTTCGAAATAACCATGCTATATGTTCCTATCCACTATATAGACCACCAACACCCATAAGTATAGCATCATATATCATGGTTCTGCATACATAAAAAAGGTTTTATGAGGAACAAAAGGAGAAGAGAATCTACAAACAAGCAATAAAACTATATGCTTAAAAGAAACAGAGTTAGAATATTACTACCATAAATCATACAACAATAATTATTTAGAATTTTACAGAGACTATTGGTTTCTCATTTTAATGGTTCAAAGAATAATACAAACTTGTGAAAACTTGAAAGTAACTGGCCAAGAAAAAACCCTTCCATATTGAAAAATCTTGGGAGTCCAGTAAATAAAAAATGCATTGGGCCTATAACATACAAATGATACAATAATAATTTTATGGAAAACGAAGCACCATTGATACATTTTCAAGGACAAAGAATGAAATCATGTCAAAGGCACTTATAAAATCTCTACCTACTTTTCAGTACCACTTATCAGACAATGGCACTTCACCCATAAAATAGTTATCCATTCATAAAGATACTAGACACATTTTCAAACATGTTTGAGTGAATCTACCAAACACAAACTAAACACATAAGCAATGCTACAATAAATTAGTACTCTATCAAAGCTGAAGGGAACTTATTTTCCCAGCACACTTGATGCAAATCATAAAGATACTTATATCCTTGGCTTCCTCAATAAATGACTAGAATTAAAATTGGGAGCAATTCGTTTTAATATCTCTACATTCAACTAAAAACTAATATGTTTGATGCTGCCATATTTAAGAATTATATAGTTAAGTGAATTCATTCAAACTTGTGGTTGCATGGATAGTAACCAACTAAGGAATGCAACTAGAGCTACATGTTTTCTACTATAGAAATGTAGTATCCAAAATATGCAGTAATGTCTATATGTATCTGAATTCGCTCACGATTCATTTCGGGTTTGGAAGCATAGGAGGATCCACTCAAGATTTGTTTCCATCTTGCTAGAAACTTCAAGTTGGAAAAAAGAAAACCATTTTAGAAAGAAAAATATTTAAGAACATAAAATAAAAAGTAAATAAAAAATAGGAAAAGGTGTGGCCTATAAAAACCTAAATCTTGCATATGAGACAACCTCTTTGCCCATCCTACAACAAAAATTCTAAGTTTTGCAAAGCAGTTTTCCATTTTGAATGTTTGAGAGGAATTTGGATCAAAATATACTTAGAGATATGAAGTTTGTGTGTTTAGGTTCATGTTTTTTTTTACGAGAGATATTTATATACAATATTTTCCCTTATCTTGATCTTGGTGTTTCAAAAAGATGTAGCAAAGTGGGAGTGTGGCAATGATTATACAGAGCGAATTTTCAAAGTGGTAGTGTGGCGAGATGGCCATATAGGGTGAATTAAAAGTGGCTTCTTGAATAGGAGATCATTTGGGGAGAATTAAAAGAAACAAATTCTTAAAAAATTCAAGTTACATTCACTCAAGACCCATTCGAACCAAACTCATATTGCAACAACAAATTCTTCATATAATGGATATCAAATTCAAATGTGTACAACAACTATACTACTATCAACCCTATTCCCCGCCTATTTGAAATCACAACCTACTTTGAAAGCCTATCATCTTTGGCTCAGATCATGGTGAAAAAATATTGCTATAGAAGTTTCCCTCCATACTTGAGGAACCTGCCATACCATGGGAAAAATAAACCCTCAACTATTCTAGACTCCCGACCACAAGTTGCATCGGTATCAAGTTTTTGTTTGGTCGATTAAGACCTTCATGCACGGTGTCGTTGGCCATTGTGTTGTTAAATGTACAACATCAGGAGACATTCTCCAAACCAATCTTGTGCATCCAAGATTGATCCTCCCTTATAGAGATGAGCACTTTGATTTCCTCACGTATAGAGGTAATTGATCAAAGTAATGATGTTGTAAAGTCTTGTTGGACATGGCTCCAGACTTGTGTGTCAAGTCATGATTCTCATGTGAACCTTCCGTATAAATCTATCCATGGGATGGACCTCCCGTATAGAGGTGGACCTTCCGTATAAAGGTCATTCTTTAATTTTAAAAGCATTTAATGTTGTGTGATGTATTATTAACCATGATCACCAGTTTCTATTAAGTCTCCTTCAGATATTGAAGTGAATTACTTTAGCATATGATCATTTGGTCCGGAATAATACAATGTGATCACATCATCCGATAATTCTTCTTAGTATAATATAATGTGATAGATAATTAAATTTATCACATATTGAGCATACAGTAAAAGATAAAGCATATAGATCAAGATAATTTGAAATTTCCCATGCAGACACTTCAAATAATTAAAGAGAATTCGAATTGTTAAAGCTTCAGTTAAGTAACAATGTATGCCTCAATCAATGCTCCAGTTAAAGAATCATCTAAAGATATGCAATTAGATAACTAAAGGAGAACTTAGTGATCACTTCAATAAAATCAATCAACATGATTTCAATTAAGAAAAGTTAACTAAAGTGTTAAAAATGAATTAATTAACTAAAGCGTTTTTCATGACGACACTTTCGTTAAACTAAAAGTTAAAAGACAACACTTAAGTTACAACACTAAAGTTGATCCTATTGCATGATGACATTTATGTTATCCTGTTAAATAAGTGCTCCTACATCAGTTATGAGGTGATTTCACTCCAAATTAAGTTAAGAATGGTTTCAAGTTAAGGAAGAAAGGCATGGGGCATTGTTGGTGCATGATTGAAGAAACTAGAAATGCACTGAAACTATCCAAGAAGATAACTCATTGTGGTTTGCATGGGATGCTTATCCTTCATGCATTGATTCGCTATTCCTTTCATGGCAATGATTTTTGCTATATATTGATGTGCTGGGCACATTGGAAAACACATCTGATTAATCTCTCTTCTCTATTGCTTATGTATCTTCACCAAGAGTGTTTTCGTGATCTCTTATCTTCTAAAGCAATATGATATGTTGTAAAAGAAATACATTCTATGCTATCCATTATATTATAGTGAGAAGAGTTGTTGGGGTTTTTGTTCTCATTGTTTTGAGGATTTTCCCTAGGGTATATCTTGTGTTATGGTTGTATCAATTATATGTGATTGATTTGTCTCATTGTTTCAAATATCAACCAAATATTAACATGTTTGACTTGAAGGAGCCAAGGTTGTCAAATGAATTGAGGGTTTTAATGACCCCATTTTCTTCTACTCTTTAACGACCAAACCGACTGAACCTCAAGTAGGAAAAATCGAAACCCACAGATACATGGCGAGACACATGGCATTGAACTATTTGTGAAGTGTTAATTTTGTATCCTTGGAAAGAACCATGCTATATGTTCCCATCCACCAGATAGACCACCCCCCCCATAAGTATAATGTCTTATATCATGGTTTTGCAAACATAAAAAAAAGTGTAAGAGGAACAAAAGAAAAAGAGAATATACAAACACGCAATAAAACTATATGCTTCAAAGAAACACAATTAGAATCTTACTACCAAAAATCATACGACATTAATTATTTATAATTTTATAGAGACTGTTGTTTTATCCTTTTAATGGTTCAAAGAATAGTACAAACTTGTGAAAACTTGAAAGTAATTGAATACGAAAAAACCCTTCTAGATTAACAAATCTTAGGAGTCTAGTACATTAAAAATGCATTGCCTGATATCATACAAATGATACAGTAATAATTATATGGAATTTTACCGGGACTGTAGTTCAAAGAATAGTGCACACTACAAACTTGTGGAAACTTGAAAATAATTACCAAAAAAGAGCTTTTCGTATTTGACAAATCTTAAGAGTCCAGTACATTCAAGCACAAGTTGATTTGCTCTTCCAAGATCTCAGAGATTAATGACTTCCATTGGCCTTCAATTTCTCAAAGCCTCATGTCAATATGAATTTCTAGTATATTGGTGATTAACAACTTCCAATATTGAGGAACCCAATGTATGCATTCAAAATTCAAATGGCAGATCTACAAAGGCACTCTTACTTTTCTAAAGGAGATAACACTAAAGGTAGCCATCAATCAAATCTCTTAATCTACCTCCATTGAAAGCATTTGTTCATTAGAAAATCATGTTGTAAGATAACTATAAATGGTCTAACTCTTGTAGATTTATAAAACTCGTAAAAATAATCTTCCCCTATGTCCAATTTTAACTTGTAGCAAAAAAAGAAGGAAAAAAAAGATAATGAAAAACATGCCAGCAAAAGTAAGATCATCTTTAGTTTGTTGTTTACAAAGGGCAATGTTTACTTCCTAGTTTTGTATGTAAGCAAACCTTGTTTCCTGCCTTTTTCATCCTTATCTTTCCTTTTTGTATCCTTATCTTTCTTAGAGTTAATACACTTTTTTTACTTGCAAAAAATAGTTTGGTTTCTGAATATTGTTTTGTTCAAAAGATAAGTGATACACAATTTCCTCATCAACAGGTGTATAACATATGCCGACCTTTATCTATCCACCCTTCAAAATTTGATCCTCTATGCCTATGCCTATTAATTGCACCAAAAAATATGAGGTACAAACAACGCATGTATTCATGAAAAAAGCTATGAAATAAGTGCATAACTAAAAAAAAATTGAAACCCATGGATACAACTACATACCAAAAAATATTGAACAAATCATGCTTGACAAAGAAGAGAAGAACAAATGACGTGGTTTACTTAACAATCCCAATCCACACACGAAAAGGATTTTAGCTAAATTTGTGTAAATCTTGAAAGTAAAATAACTATGAACATAGAGAGGGAGAAGATACATACTCTTCATAGCAAGTAATGATAGGAACATGTTATCTCAATTATCCAATAAAAGATAGAGTTACTCTAAAAAAATACCCTTAAAAACTTTGTTTTAAGTGGGTCTGGTTTAAAAACAAATAAGAAAAGCGCTGAAGAGACTCATCTCTACTACAATAAAATTGCAATAGAAAAATTGTTTTCTTCTTTAGTGACACTCTTTATCCATCCTCAAAGAGATAAGGGCTAGAACTTGTAACAAGTTACTAGTATCCATATTAGTTGGGCACAAATGAATAAGACATAAACAATTAAATAGTATTACGGATTGCACTGTGTTTCTTTCTCTTCCAATTCAGTTTTTTAATAGAGAAGTTGCAAAACTTTGTTTGAAGAAAGCAACAAGCGTTGTTGATATGTGGTGTGGAATATGAAGGTGGTGTGTTGGGATCCAGAGATGGTCATTTTGCATGATAACCACCATTGCATATGTTGTTGGTGTTTTCATACCAACACGTGTGAAAGTGCACCTACTAGGAGTTGTGCTATTCCTAGTAGAGTTTCAAGGTAAAAAGTAAAAACAACTAGAACATGAATTGAAATATCTAATCTAATAGGAAGGAAATATTAAAGAATGTTGGGAGAAAATTTAATCTAATCATGAATTCTTCATCAAGGAAATAGACAAAACTAATTAAAGAGTAAAGAATTCTCTTTTCATTATAAAAGAATGGTTTTTACAGGAGTAAGTGTCACCTCTGAGATGCAGTAGAAGCGGCCCCTACAATTGTCCAAGGGAGGGTCCGCTTGGTCTCCTATCAGTCCACAATTATCCGGCCATGCATCACAAATGCGATCTTCGACAAAGTGAGAAAGGAACACAGGAGGGATTTCGGATCTCAGGGATATTTTTGGAGAGTAATGGATTGAGCAATGAATGGAGAACTAGTGTTGAGTGATGGACCTTGAGGGTTCATTTATAGGCACAATGATTAGCTCTAGGATAAGGATAAGGCTTTGATTGTTTATTTTTTATTTTTTATTTTTGTTTTTTGGATTTTGCCTATTGATTTGTGCCTTTTAGCTTTTTGATCCTTTTATCCAATTTGGGCTATCATGAAAATCATGCCAAGTTTTTTCTTTTCACTCAGGGTAAAAAGAGAGAAGCATCTAAAAATCAAGTCAAGGAAAAAGTTATTCATTTATTTCAAGATAATTGAGCAATTTAATTTGGAAAATAGCCCTTTTTGGTGTGTGACTTTGATTTTTGTTTTAATGAATCTCCAAGGGGTGGAAATGAAATGTGGTAATGATGTATATGTGTGATGGGGATAACGACAAGGTAGGTGGACAAAATTTAGGTGTTATCCCCCTGATGTGTGATGTCAGGAGATCATCGTATGGTTGACCTACATCATAGGATCTTCTTTTCCCAGAGATAAGTGTGACGGTGGCCCCTTTGAGTGTTGAAATTCATAATCATAGATTCCCAGAGGCGTGGAACTATGGAAAAAGGAGGTTCTTAAAAGCACCGGTGTATCATCGTTGCTTAGGAGAAATGCCACCTCTGCAAGATAAAAAGATAGGCAAGGAGATAAGTGTCCAATGAATCAATCAAATGGTTGAAATGGAAAAATGATAGCAAATGAGAGATTTGATGGGTAGGAAACTAGTGGTAACTTCCTTGCGGGTTAATGAGTGGTGGCATAATAACATCACTTTTGCAGTATGGATGGAGAGGTGGGTTTATGAGTGTGCAATGTAGATCATCAGAATGCCTAAAAGAACATAAACTTGGGAATTTGTAGGGTAGGATGATGAATGATGATGATAAGGAAATATGTGGATTTGTACAATATATCATACTACATAGACTCCCAATCCTATGGAAATTGAAACAACATGGGTTCCAAATGACAAAGGGCGCTAAACGGTCACCCATGGAAGGTAGGATCTATTGTCGGGTAAGGGTGAATGTAAGAATGGTTGGGATTGGACACTTACCTGAACATAAAGGGGGCTCCTATAGGTGTAAAAGGGGATGGATAAGGTTGATGCATATGATATTCTCTAGGGGCGATTAGCTATATGCTAATTTGAAGCATTATACTTGTAGGGGCTGGTTACGGGTTGAAAGTAATGATCCTCGTCATGACTTGGACCTGTACACATGGAAACTATACCCAAGCATAAAATGTGATTATGGAATTCAAACCAAATATACAAGTGACACATGACCTCAGTAAATGGTCGAGATCACACATGTGAACAAGTGAGCAGGGTTAAGGTCCTATCCCCATACTATGGGCATGGGGTTTGTGATTATGGATCACATCTGTGTTGGATTGAGCTATGGGATCATTGAAATACCTGAGATAGATGTGGCAGGGAAGGGTCAAAATAGCTGATGATTCCCACTATCCCAAGTTCATGGTAATCTATTATGCCCCCCAACCTATAGGTGTTGGTGTGGTGCGAATACTCTCTTGGAGAGGTATGGATATGGCGTCGATCAAATACTAGAAGGGCAATCTACCATGAGGCTATTGGCCATGGTGGAACATTGAATTGGTGATATGATGATGGGGGAATTCCCCCTGTATGGTGGATTCCCACGATATCACCGAAGAGGATAACGATGACGAGTAGGAAGGTATGGAGGCCTTCCCCCATGTTGTGGACATGGGATTTCCTCATCGGTTCAAAAGGGTCGAATAGATACGTCGAAGGGACTCATGTCTATCGACACAATTTTAGTGGTATGAGATGTTGAGGAAGGTTCCTTAGAGGTTGAGATAAAACAAATAATTTTCATCCCGCTCAAAGGAGTCATTGGAGGGTGAAACTCTTGGATGACTCTAACTTGGGGCTCTGCAGAGAGTTGTTGCAAGTCAACGAGTACCAATTGATACTCAGGTATATTAGGGAAATGGTATGAGTACTAATGTCCGTGGATACCACATAATGCACATGGATTATTGGTGCACAATGACTTGTTACACATCTTGGGGGTGCTAGGAAGATGAACCACTTGAATTTCTGGGTTCATCGTCTAGCATCTGGATATGAGTGTACGATATAGGAAATTATGGATAGTTATGGGTAGCGTGACCAAAAAAATCGCACAATGCACAAGGCGAGGGTGCTTTAGATGAAGCAATAGGGGTAGGGTTCACAATTTTATTTGTATTTGCAGGTGTTGTCACACTCATTGCTTTGCCCCCATTTTTCTTCTTGGCTAGAGGGGCGGGGTGGTAGGTGTTGCCTCTAGGGCTCCAGGAGGAGGATGATTGGCAGTACGAATAGGATGCATAGGTGTCAAAAACAACTTGTGGTGTGGGAGGTGGGTTTGGAGGGGTGATATACGAAACAAGGAGGCCTAACGTCAAACCCATGATATTAAGAGTTACCATAACTGGTATGCTCACGATTCTAGAAGGTGGATACAAAAAGGGGATTTTCTAAATAGGCATGGCTCCCCATTGGTTTCTAGCTAACTAGATGGGAGAGGGGCCAGGTTCAGGTTGAGGTTGAAGTTGAGGCTGGGATGTATCTTTACTCAAGGAAACTGTACAAAGTTTTGAAATTTCCACCTTTGGGGGCGGAGAAGGGAGAGCCTAAAAGGTTCTGATCATGGGGGCATCGTGAAAACTTTCGAGCCCATCAATCATAAAAGTTAGGATATATGTGAAGCCAATACTATTGTCTACTATGTGTAGAATGTACTTCAGACAAGTTGGCCCCTTAAGATCATAGTATGTTAGTTGGTTCAGCTTGATGATCTTCCCTTCATGGGGGAACATCATAGTCAAAAGATGAATGATGCAACTAATTTCATCACGTACATATAGCTACACCCAAGGAGAAGTTTGTAATCTAACTGGGCATTGACAACCTTAATGTCGATTAACACTATTTTACTAGCTAACTCTACAGGGACATTCAGGAAAAGACCCTAAGGTTGAGCTGCATGACCATCGCAGGTGCATAATTTCATGAGGGATGGCCCAAGTTGGGGGGATCCAATATTTTTCCAAACATGAGTTTACATGATGCAAGTAGAGGCACCTTCATCGATAATACATCGATGAATCACCAGGTTTCAAATGGTCAATGAGACTTGGAAGGATACTGAAGAGGGAATTTGCGGCTCCGCTAGATCCAAATCAAATGTCATCAGACGAGAGTCAGAAGGATCAATAACACCTAGCTATGGTAGTAAGTATTTGCATTACAAAGGGAAGTTCCTAAGAACTTCCAAAGTTGACATGGCAGCAGGGGACTATACTAAGTCATCCACAACACTATAATTAGGAGAAACTTAAGTGTTGGGATTATTGGAAATGTGACGCAGATAGAATTTGGTTCCTTTAGGGATTCCATCTGAAGGTGGTTTATGCAGGTGGAAGGTTTCATCAACCAGGGTGGTATATTTTCCCTTATCAGTAGTGGAGTATTTAGTGGTTGAACTGTACTGGTTTCGTCGCATCTGAAGGTTCACATCAGTGGACAACATGAGGAGGTGTTGGACCCTAGAGTTAGATGCTTGGCTTGATGAAGCTAGTTAGGGTGGATAAGGCACCAATGGTTGTCTTGTTACTACTTCTTGTGCTGAGAAATATTTATACATGACCACATGTTGGTGTGAAGAAACAGCAACAATTAATTAATGAAAATAAACGAGATATCATAAATATCAAAACTCAGAATCACTTTTATTGATCGCAGGCCACTTTGAGGGGGAAACCTCCTTTGAGCAAGCTCAATACAATTAACTTCACAGTACCTTCATTGGTCTCAACACAAACTTATAGACTAAGTCTAGGCGCCAATACCGTGGGTCAATACCATGTGTCAGTACAAACCATAGGCCAATACAAACTATGGATCAACAATTACTATGGGACGACTTACAAAGCATATGCGTCCAACAACAATAAGACAAACTATGGATCAACCAATACTATAGGACGACTTACAAAGCATATGCGTCCAACAACAATATACTAACAAAGTAAATAGAAGGGTTGACATGGGTTCCTAACATCCCCTCTCCCTTAGAAAAAGCTTTGTCCTCAAAGCTTGAGATGTGGAAATTGATGTAGAATCTGAAGGAGTGGTTCCCC
This sequence comes from Larix kaempferi, assembly GCA_027924585.1. Classification (NCBI taxonomy): domain Eukaryota; kingdom Viridiplantae; phylum Streptophyta; class Pinopsida; order Pinales; family Pinaceae; genus Larix; species Larix kaempferi. Next base: position 14,554,167 of record BSBM01001051.1, on the reverse strand, counting down.
TGCAGCATCCTCGGGTTGCATTCCGGGCCACTGACGCCTTTTGAGTTGCAAGGAGGGTTGCTTGGAAGGCTGTAGACGAAGAAGAACCATATCAGCTGAGTGAAAAGTGCGCTCAGAACGGTGCTGATCGGCTTGTTGTTTCATTCAAATTCTTTCCATGTGAAGATTGTCCTGCAAAATGAGAAGAATTTGATTGCGGTGTCGAAGCATCAAGTCAATTTCCTGAAATGGGGAGCTGATGAGGGTGTATGGAAGAAGAAATGGTGGTGCATGTCCATAGATTGCTTCATATGGTGTCCTTTGAGATGTGGTATTGTACCACTAGAGCGTTTCTAGGAAATCCATAGAAATAGTTGTCCAAATATCTGTCGGGATGGGAAAGGGTTCAAGCAGTCCCGAAAGGAGTGTCGTTTCACCCTTGTTGACCTGGAAAGTATCACAGTGAGCCACCATCTGTTGAATTGTCATGTTCAGTCCCTGCCAAAAGAAGTTACATTGTTCCCGGTCATACATTTTTAGGAACGCAGAGTTCCCTGCTAATGAAGAAGCATGGATTTCATAGAAGAGATAGCCCTATTGAACAGATTGCAACCAATTTGGAACAAGTAGAGAAATAGCTGTAAGAGAAACTGGGTCATCAAATGTGCGAGAAGGAGCATCTGCCACCATATTGTCCTTACCCTTCTTGTAAGTGATCGCATAGTCATAACCCATGAGTTGGATAACCCATTTTAGGTGTGCTGGGGAGGAGACCCATTGTTCCGGGAAATTTTTCAAACTCTGGAGATCAGTCTTGATGCAGAAATAATTCCCTAATAGGTATGGCTGCCACTTCTGTACTGCATGCAAAATAGCCATCATTTCCTGCTGAGATGTAGATGCGGCTAAATTCTTACCGGAAAGGTCTCTTGAAGGCGACAAGCCCACTGGTTCAACAAGGACACCTGCATATTTATCCAATGAAGTAGGGGAGACTGTTGATGGGTGCATCTGAATGGAATGGATTTGAGCGATAACACCATGTGAATTCTTCTTAAGGAACTTTTCCAGGCGATATGGACTGATGATGTGGAGAGACCCTTGTTGTAAGCCCTTAAATTTGTGTTGTTTCCCATTGACTAAAAACTGCATCCAAAGTTCAGCAAAATCCCATAAGATGGGGCCAAGTGTGCGTAACCATTGAACGCCCAAAACCACATCACATATTCCTAGGGAAAAGGCAAACATGTCAGAGCACATGTTATAGTCTTCCAGAGAGATACGCACATTGTGACACTTCCCCTTGCAAGGTAAGGTGCCGCCATTAGCAACCACGACTTCAAAGTTGGAGAAAGGATGGAAAAAAAAATCAACATGTTTGGTGATCTGAGGGTCAATGAAGTTATGAGTGCTACCAGAATCAATGAGTACTGTAAGAGGAAGCTTCTTGAAGTAACCCCTGACCCGCATTGTTTGGGGGGTGGTGGCATCGGATAAAGCATGGAGAGATATCTCTGGTTGTTCATCCTGAGATGGGGGGTCAATAGGCGGCTCCTAAATGTCGACTTGATCATCCATTGTATCTGGAGCTTCTTCACCAATTTTAGAGGCAGGCGAAGAATCCATAGCCAAGAGATAGAGCTTTTGTTGAACAAATCTATGTCCCCGAGTGAATTTCTCATCAAAATTATAACAAAGCCCTTTTTATCTGCGTGCCTGCATCTATGTTTCAGACAAATGCTTGATAGGAGTTGGTCGAGGAGCTGGCGGGATGGGAGGTTGTTGAGAACCCATATTTCGGAAGGGAACAAAAGTGGGTTTGGAGTGCTGTTGGGCTGCAATATTGTCTTCTTCCAACTTAGCCAACCCTAGGACTTCCATCATTGTGTTGGTACAAAACATTTTAACCTCTGATCGGATTTCATCCTTAAGACCACTGATAAAACAACTACTGTAGAATTCATCAGACAATCCTTCTGTGTGATTGGCTAGTTTCTCAAATTCTGTCTGATACTCTCTCACAATGCCACTTTGACGAAGTCTAGTGAGTGCTTCGGTGAAGTTATCAAAAGCACTAGGACCAAATCGTTGCAAAAGGAGTTGGCAAAAATATGTCCATTTTGGCTCATCATGAGCCTTGATGTACCAACGGTACCATTGAAGGGCTTCCTGTTCCAAGTGACAGGATGCAAGTGGAACTTTTTGGACATCAAAAGTATTATGCAAACTGAAATACTGTTCTGCATGGTTGATCTATCCAGTCGACTCAATACCATTGAAGCAAGGAAATTCAAGCTTCGGACCACGAAAATTGTTGGAAGAAGAGAACCCATTGGTTGCAGAAGATTCTTGTTGTCGGTTATTGTTCATGGCTGAATGCTGAAGATGGAGGCTGAGAAATATTTCATCCAGATCTTGGTGTTTGGTTTGGATGGTTGCAAGTGCTTCCTTCCTCCATGGTTTTTGCTCCTACGCGGGTGACAACCATAACCAGGAGTTTTTTTTTTGGGGGGGGGAATGGATAGAAAAACATAAACAAAAGCTTATTTAGTAAAAGGAAATTTGGGTTTGGGAAAAACTTAGATGGGTAATTGGGGTTTGACTAGGTTTTCGACACTTTCTGATGGACAGGGAAGCAAAAAATGGGGATTTCAGAAGCAGGGTGAAAGAATGATAAAACTGGTCAAAGAGGGACAAAGAAGCAGAAATAGGGAATGAACACGGTGGAAAAATTTGGAGGCGAGTGGGTGAAAATTGAAGAAGTTACGGAAAGCCCTAAAAATAGACAAATGTGAGATTTCTGGCTTTGGTAAGTAGAATTTGGGATAGGGTCCTCAGGAATGAAATATGAAAAATGGGATTGCAGGGGTGTCCGGGAAGTTTCAAGAGAAACAGAGTTAAATGAATCTGAAACGATGCCGAATGGATCGAAAACGGTTGGATCTGAAACGACTTTCAGAATAGAGCTGAAACGGCTGGATCTAGAACGGCTTTCAGAATGGATCTGAAACGGCTGGATCTAGAACGACTTTTAGAATGGATCTAAAATGGCTGGATCTGAAACGACGCGGAAGTGATCGACAATAGTTCAGCTGAAAATAGATATGGACCCCAAGTATGTGCGGTTCCTAACAGTTCAGGGGTTTCACTCAGCCACCAATGTTGTCTAACGGCTTGCATATTGGGGAAGTACCCCTCACTCCATGGCTCAGGTAAAACTGATAACCGCTTTTCCACAAACGATAGCTCTTGGTTTACCTCATGGGTGGGAACTAGTCAATCAGGTAGGGGTCATTGCCCTTTTCACTGGCAGGTCCTCTCAATGGGCCAGCTACTTCAGGGTTCCTGTGGTACTACTCACAATGCGTTTTAGGGCTTATGCCCAAGTACTTCCTATAGTTAAGTGGATAGGGATTATTCCCAGATCTGAAGCTGCAACAGATGCGAAAAAAAAAATTGGCAAAAATTTCACTCAACTAGCCCAAGAAAGTGCTCTGATACCAGATGTGAAGAACCTGCAACAATTAATTAATGAAAATACACCAGATAGCAGAAATATTAGAACTCAAAATCACTTTTATTGATCGCAAACCACTTCGAGGGGGAAACCTCCTTTGAGAAAGATCAATACAATTAACTTCACAGTACCTTCATTAGTCTCAACACAAACTTATATACTAAGTCTAGGTGCCAATACCATGGGTCAATACCATGTGTCAATACAAACAATGGTCCAATACAAACTATGGATCAAAAATTACTACGGGACGACTTACAAAGCATATGCATCCAACAACAATACGACAAACTATGGATCAACAAATACTACGGGACGATTTACAAAGCATATGCTCCAATAACAATATACTAACAAAGTAAATAGAAGGGTTGACATGGGTTCCTAATAGTTGGGTTTGAGTGGGTTGAGGTAAAGGTGGTTTTGCTTTCCCTTGTGAGGCAGTAGTCGTTTCGCGTTGGTTCCTCTTTTCACAATTGGCGTGCATTAGCCAAATGAGGACAATGATGGATATAATGCCTGTACATAGCGCATAAAGAACACAGATGATTGGTATGAAGTTGAGCGTTTTTGGGCTATTTAGGTGGCTTGTTAGGGTCTTGATCTGTGGGATTTTCTCTAGTGTTATAAGGTGGGTTGGCGGGTTAGTTTTCACCTCCCTGTTGTTGGTTGTTTCCTTTAGTATTTCTTAGGTTGATCTTGTTAGTTACTGGGCATAGGTTGGGTAGGCATGTTCTATTGGGTGAATACTTTACCCTGATGGAAAGGAGGAGCAACAGGGTGTGGCATTGGAGCAACTAGTGGAGGGACAGGAAAATGAAAGTACGGGTTCATGGCTGGAGGATCCACGAAGCTAGTAGAGTCACTACCACACATGGTGCCACTATAGGAGGGCCCATGAACATGGAGAGCCGAAGAAAGAGTTCAAAATGAGTTAGTCACTCCTGAATGGGATGAAGTACGTGATAAATTGTAGATGTAGTTTGGAGTGACATCAAGGACCTAAGGAGGACACACAACATTAGGAACATTTCCATAAGTGTAACTAATCGATGGGGGAGGGCAAGGCACATATAGATTGGATTGGGATGCGACAATTCCAATGACACCATCTACAGTATGGGATGCCCCCAAAGGGTCTCTATGGGAAGAGTCTCCATGAGGGGAATCAGGGATGATGGTACACAGATAACTGGACTAAGCATATATCAATTCAAATTGTTGGGCTTTGAGGATAGCGTCTTCCTCGATTTGGGGTTGTTCAAAGGCCACGACCTTGGAAATGACTGGGAACAAAGATTTCAGAAACTAGTCTAAAAATATCTTGTCATCAAGTTTGATATTACACAAACTCCGACATCTACACCACTCATGGATATGGTCGGTCATGTGGGTAGAAGAGTTCTACTTATAGGAGAGAAGGATTTCTACTCCATCATCATACTGAAGAACAACTAGAAGTCTAGAATACTTGCATGAAAGTGGAAGCTAAGGACACAAAATTTGGATGTGTCCCATGAGGTTGGTCAATATACCACTTGGTAGTAGCACTAGTAAGGGTTATCTGAAAGAGGTAGAGTTTGATAGAATCATATACAATAATGTTTGAAGAGCACCATAGGTGAAACAACATGAAATGGTTTTGGGGGTCTTCCCCATATTTTAATTTGAACTTTAGAATTTTTTACGTAAGTTTGGTCGGCATAGGGGACTAGTTAGGATCATGGCAAATCAGATCATTGGAGAGCCTTGCCAAATCAGGGAAGTTGAGGGTACCATAAATGAAAAGCTTGCAATCATGGGTATCCTAGCATAGGGTTCCCTAGAGGAAGGTGCCCAGGAGGAGGGTTACCTAGTAGAGGATTTCCATGAGGAGGGTACCCAGAAGGGGGTTTCTTGGAGGAGGATTCCCTAATGGAGGGTTTCCAGGGGGAGGGTTCCCTAGAGGGGGCTTCCCTAGTGGAGGGTTCCTTGTAGGGTGGATGCTAGTATCCATGAGCATGCTAGTATGTGGGTGTTTAGATGATCCTGACTATAAGGAATCGAAATCAAGAGATTCAGAGAGGGGCTCTGGTGATTGTGTAGTGTGGTGAACTTAGGTTTGGCATGAGGAGCCAATCATAGAATCTAAAATACTGTATCAAGGGGTTTGGAATCAAATACTCTAAGAGTACCTCGTAGGATTAATACTGACGACATCTAAAATAAAATAGTTAAGTGGCATAAGGCTAAATGAGTGCAACTCAAGATCAAATAAAGATTAAAAAAAACCTAATGCAACCGAGTGTGTAGCAGGTGAGCTCAACAAAATGGAAAAAAATACAAAATAATCTCAAAAAAACAATGCAACTGAGTGTGTAGTAGGTGAGCTCAACAAAATAGTAAACACGCCAACAAGCAGCAATCCTAGAAAAGGAAAAAGACTCACTAACCTAATAGACTTATACAAAATCAAAAAAGAAAAACACCAAATATAATCTCCATGGAATATTTTCCTTTATGTCATCATCACCTCCCCATTAGAAAAAAAGAAGAAGGAGGAAGTCGAGCCAGGTCTTCCAATTACTAGATAGCAATAGATGCATCAATCCTATATGGACCTAGCAAGTGAAGATCAAAATGACAGTTATAGAGCTGGGGCCGGAGCTGAATACGTATGTCCTAGGTGTCACCCCACTAAAGGGTATGGACTCTAGGTAAGATACCTAAGAAAAATGGTCTCTATGATACCTCAATTAGGTCACATCAAGTTGAGTATTTCACAGCTTTAGTCTGAAGGAAACGATGTGGATGATATTCAGTACTGAGTGGGGACAGTGCACCACCAAGCCATTTGGTTCCAGTCTTGTTGTTTTCCTCCTAAGAGAGAGGCCCACCTCACAAATTGGCCTCAAACCGTGTCCCAAGTACTAGAGGATTTTAGCTCCCTAAAAGACAACCACTATGTTTCATATGTATAGTGACAAAGGGGAATTATTTGGATTCCTATCCCTAGTGTCGTAACTTAACTACAAGATTTTTTTTCCTTAAGTGAGGTTAATGTGTGTTAATTTATGGTTTATTTTAAGGCTTTGATAACGTCATGAACCAAGTGATAGTTTGATTTAGGGAGTGTTTGGGTGCATTGGTGATGTGTACAACTACTAACTAAGAAAGTAAATGATTAAAATAAATGATCGTATTCCAATACTAAGTCTAAACATTTCTTGAAAACACCATTTCAATATAGAAATCCTATGACTAAGCATTTGTCATTCAAAGCATAAAAAATAATGTTCACCAAATTAATGATCGATTTTTCATCAAGCACTCACTGAAACAGTAAACATGCAATAAAAAATAATCTTTAACAAAATTATAGAAGCAAAAAATACTCCAATGTAAGTGTTGACACAGTTCTGTCGACAGGGGTTCACTTCACACTGCTATCAACAAACATCGACATAGAATCCCATAAACATCGACCCAGAAAGGTCTTACACCTTCCAACAACACCCACAGAGTGAGTGAAGTCTCACCCGAGATGTCTAAGGGGGTTGCAGGAACCAAGTTTCCGCATTTGTAAGAAGACATGCATTATCTCACACTCATTCGCAACATAAACTAGATATTCGCCTTCGCATCAGAACATCACATTGTCGACCTATCAACCAGATCTACTTAAACATTATCTTCATTCGCATCAAAACATTATCATCTCACAGTTGACAAATCAAACAGATTATCAAATCATGCTTAAGGAATTTTCGTTACATAACATAACTACGATTTCATTGAAATATCAAACAATGCGATACTTGAATTCAATCATACCGCAACAAGACAAAGAGAGATAGAGATATAGCACTATCGATCATTCTCATTATCCATCAAACTGTTCCATACATCACATAATTCTCCAGAATACTCATCGCAAAACCAGTACAACCTCAGAACAAAAGATGTGATTCAGAACGAGATGCAAAACAATACTCCACAAAAGATAAAGATCAAAGATGCCAAAAGATAGCTAGCTTATCCTCCTCCCCAAAAATATTCCCTTAGGATTACAATCATACTCTTTTATAGGCTCACTTGGCAGTTAAAAAATGGTCCAAAGACCCATTACTAACTAACTTAACCAAATATTCCTTATTCGTCGGCTCTTTTACACTTTGCGACCAGTCCTTTATTCCTGTCGATGACCCTTTTGTTTCTAGGTGGTACCGCACTTGTGCGCTCTGGACCCATGCCAACAAGAACCCTACAAAAACTTGTGGCTCTCCCTTGAGCTACCTCAACTGGAAACTGCTGGTGCGTTTACCTAACTCTTGAATTCATCATATGCTTCCTTATCTTGGTCGACAACTTCCTTTGTTGACGCCTTAAGTGTTGCACAATCTTCCACTGCCTGTTCTGTTGGGTGTTCATTACCCATCTGCTGCGTTTTCTCCATCTCTCAAACTGCACAATGGGTCAAATTGTTCACTTTTGCATGCTTTTATAACTTTCGATTTCCAGCTCTGTATCCATCGAATTGCTTTCGCACAATGTTTTTCGAATCCTCCATTGATTTACTGAATCCTGTGCACTCATTGGTCATTAATTGCATCTTCATCCCCTTGCGTCATCATCTACCACACTTATTGGTCATTAAATGCATCTTCCTTCCATTGCGTCGTCATTCACCGCACCTTAACTGCTACATTTATTTCTTGATTTGACCTGTTCGCACTTCGCTGGATCCAAACCTTGTCTTCGTTTCAAACTTTGTCGCTATTCCATCGACAACCATAGTGCTGTCAACAGACTCCCAAAATTCACAGTATACCTTTTTCATTCTTTTCTATTTTTTTCATGTCGACTCGATTGCTTTTTCAGTCGATGTGCGCCTGGATATCCCGATAGGGATTTAGTTTACTCCCATTCACTAAATTTGTCAACAATGTTCCATCTATATTTTGCAGCTACATTGCACCTTTATTAGTAATGAAATTTATTATGTATGGACCAATCCAATGCATTTGGATCTTACCTAGGTTCTTCACAAACTTACTGTCGTATAGCAGAACCATGTCTCCACGTTGAAAGTGCTTTGCCTTTACGTGGCTATCATGTCGGACCTTCTATCAATATTTATATGCATGTTGATGGAATCTTGCGATAAAGCGATCTTCTTCAAGTTGTAGTAGTTGCCCCAATATTTCTTCAATGGCTCCCTCGTCACTCATTCTTGTCGCTGCTGCGATGCACAGACTAGGGACAATATATTCCATCGGCATCACTGCTTCTTGTCCATATACTAACTTGAAAGGATTCTGGCTTGTCAACCTTTTGCATGTCATTATGTAGGCCCATAGTACCGCTGGAATATTCAATTCCCAGTCGTCATGGTTTCTATTACACACCGTGGTGAGCGCATGCTCCAATATCTTGTTCAATGCCTCCACTGTGCCATTCGCCTGTGGGTGAATGGGGTACTGCTTCGATGTTGAATTTGAAATTCCTTCGTCATGGATCTGATGGTTTGATTGAAAAAATGTGTGCCTTGATCGCTCATCAATATCTTTGGACACCCGAATTTGGTGACCACATTGTTGAAGAGAAACCGCGCTGCTGTCGCAACTGTACAATCCTTTATTGGTGTTGCTTCATCCCATCTAGTCAATAAGACGGTCACAGTAATAATGTATCTCGCACCTGTTCTTCTTCCTGGTGGGTTAATGAGTCCCACGAAATATACTTCCCATTTTTCGAAGGCTTATAACGTCAACTGAGGCACTAGTGACATATCATCCCTTCATGATGGTTTCCCTATCCTTTGACATACGTTGCATCTTTTAGCATAATCTGTTGCATCCCCATGTAATGTTGGCCACCATAAACTAGCTCTAAGTATCTTCCTAGAGGTCGCGTGCCCTCCGTAATGTCCTCCTGTGATCCCATCATGAGATTCTGCCAACACTCTTTCTTGTTCATGAGGAAGGATGCATCGATGAAGAACTTCATCTGGTCCCATCTTATATAGTTTTCCTATGATTAATTGGAAATCAACATCCCTGACGACTAGTTGCTTCTTCTGACTGATATTGAAATCCTATGGTGCTCTTCCCATAGTCAAGAACTGAATAATCTGTTTGTAATGGTCATCGACCATGCCAATCCTGAATAGTTGCGCATTGGGAAAGCCTTCATCAATGCTCCTTGGTTCTTCACCTGATTCAATCCTTGACAGGTGATCTGGTCCTGCATTCAATCGCCCTGATTTCACAATGATTTCAAAATCAAACTCCTAGAATAGAAACAACCATAGACAGATATTCCCCCCCAACATAGGCTTATTGACTAAGTACTTTAATGCGGAGTGGTCAGTGAACATTTTGAAGTGTCCTCCAAGCAGATAGTGTTGAAATTTCTGCAGTGCATATACCATTGCCAAGCCTTCTCTCTCTGTTGTCGTAAAATTTTTCTCCATGGTGGCAATTTCATGCTCACAAATGTGATCGGATGGTCAATCAACCCTTCTCCTAGAAGGGACAATATCACTCCCAGCACTACTAATGATGCATCCACGTGGACATGGAATTATTTCTTCCAATTAGGGAAGATTAATATCGGTGCTGCGACCATCTTCACCTTCAGTATGTCGAGGCTCTTTTAGAACTCGTAATTCCACTTAAACTTTTCATCCTTCTTTAACAGCTTCTCCTTAGGTGCAGCAATTGTCGCATATCCCTTGATGAACTTCCTGTAATATCATGTATGTCCCATTGTCACTCGTAGTTTTTTTACCGTTGTTGGTGGTGGAAAGTTGACAATGATCGCTATCTTTGTTGGGTCGACCAACATACCTTCCTTGCATACGATATGGACCACTAGGATCCCAAATGGTGCACAGAACATACACTTCTTTAAATTCAGCAAAATATGATGTCATCAACACCTTTCCAGCATGATCCGTAGGTTCGCAACATGGTCCTTAACCAGCCCATATGCGGTCCATTCGTCCATGTATACTTCCATAAACGTGTGAATGAAGTCTTTAAACGCAGCAGCGACTAGCCTTGAAAATATTGCGGGGGTGTTCTTGAGACCAAACGACATCACTGTCTATTGAAAGCAACCCCATTCTGCCACGAAGGTATTTTTATGTCGATCTTCCTTCGCAATCCTAATATGGTGGTATCCTAAAAATCCATCTGTAAATGAGTATACCTCCTGGCCTCCAACACCTTCCAGTACTTCATCAGTGAATGGCATATGGAATGGATCATGAAGGCATGCATCGTTTGGATTCCTTAGATTGATGCAAATCCAAATTTTTCTAGTATTCTTATCTTGGATGACCATAGGGTTGATCCATTCTGACTCTTCAAACGGTTCAATGATTCCTTCGTCCAACATTCACTCTATCTTAGCCTTCACCCACTCCTTATACCTGGGATTCAGTCTATATGGTCGTTGCTTTACTGGCTTCACATTAGGTTTGAGAGGAATCTTCATCTCACCCAGGTCCCTGAAAATTCCCTTCATCTCTGAAAATTTTGTCGGGAACAAGTATTGAAACTCATGCAGTAGACCAGTAACCTTTCCAATTGTTGAATCGTCCCAGTAATCTCCAATGCTAACAAACTTGGGATTTTCCTCCGACCCAATATTAACATTCTTAATTTTCAGTGGCTGTTGGAATTTGTCGAATGGCATCTCTGGTGCTTCGCGGCTTCCCTCTGACTCCTCGTCATCAGGTCCTCCCAACACATTATAGCATTCCATCATCCTTTTCGGTGTCACAGTCTATTGTAGTCCCATTGGTCTCTCTATTGGAACTATTTCAAGTACCTTTTCGTGGATCTCCTGCAATGCACTGTGGATGAAAGGATTCTCATGAGTGAAGCTGAAAGTCTGAATGAAACTAATGGTCAATTCTTCCCATGTAGTTGTTCCTCGTCTCAATTCTGTTGTGATGTACTATCTCCGTGGTACTTCATCTAGCGTATGGATGAACGCATGAACCCATTCCTTCTTTGGCTTCATCCTCCATGTGCTTTTACACTCTTCCAGATGATACCGTGGATCACCCCTTCCATTTTATTTCTTTTCGTAGTAGCATTCCTTCTCCCCAAATTTGAATTCCATCAATTGTCAACATAGTTTCCAACTTGTGATTGATGACTTGTGCACTACCCACCACCTTGATGGAGTAGCCTTCAGTGCTTCTTCTAATGCCAGCATTCGCTGTGGTTCTGATACCTTGTCTTCGAATTCGGCGATGAATATGGACATATTAGGTAATCCTTCATATGTCGGTAAATCACATACCTCTGTCACTACCCATCTCAATGATTGAGTGATTCGAGCACACTTTTTGAATGACACCTCATGTAGACGATTCTTCCAGTTTTCTGGCGCCTCGTCAGAGTCTGATGATGACAAACTAACACTTCGCCACCCATATTCCCCATCCGCGGTGGTATTGATGTAATCCTATGAAACATTGCGGACATTGTCCCATCCTTCTGTGAATTCATCCCTCTTTGGTTCGACATATCTTTTCCCTTTTAGTGGATCAAGTGGGGCGATGACCCTCATATCGTGATTTTCGAAAGACATTGTCATTTTCTTAAAATTGATGACATATTGAATCTCCATTGCTCGATCTATTCCCAACAGCACCGGATATGGGATTGTGTTTTCAACTATCTCTATGACATTGAAGTTTGCATAAGTCTTTAGTCCTTCTACTTCGACAGGAAGATGAGATAATCGACCAATTGGTTACCTTGCTCTAATTTTCTAGTTGAAGCTACACAGGGGACCATACCAACTGCGACTTCCCCATCATTTCCCATGTTTGCTTAGTCAGGGTGTTTACGTCTGATCCTAATTCCAAAATGATAGAATCTACATCGTATGCACCAATCTAGGTGTTCATCCTCATCTATCTTTCCGTCTTCTTCATGTGCAATCATTTCACCATCCGATCCTGTCGTCCTCCCTCCTGTCGATACAAGATACTGGCTATCTTTGTCAACGCATCTTGATCCTTTGCTAATGTCAAGCAACTTTCCAGAAAATTTGTCAGAGTACTACTCTTCCCTCATGACCTCTGCAAATTTATCGTATCAAAAATCGACGATATCTCATAGACAGTCTCTTTCTGATATATAGGTGAGGACTTCCCATTGTTTTTTATCATTACCTCTCATTCTTCCAAAAATACTTTTTTTCTGCCTCGATGTCAAATTGCACCTACTTCCAAGTTGTAGGTCAAACACTAGGCAGTGGCCTATATTATCCTGTCGCAACTCCTCCTCTAGTTACCAATGCAACATTTATTGGTCGACTTCTGATCTCAGCTGAGATCTTCTGCACATTTCGATTCAGATTCTGGTTCTGATTTACATTTGGATTCGGTTGTGGTTGTGGTTCATTCTTGGTCTGCCACTTCGCGATTAACTGAGGACGACCTTCATCACTGTGGTCCACTGCACTGCAATAGGTACACTGCGGGGTTGGACTAGGGAAATCCCTCTGATAACTTCCAATATGGACACAATTATAGCACGTAACTGGTCCTTGACCTCAACCAAAGGTTCCTCCGTGACCACAACCTCCACCACGACCTCCGTGGAATCCTCCTCTAAATCTGCCTCATGGATGATTGTATTGTTGCTGATTGTATTGCGGTAGATGATACTGTGGTTGGTTATACTGCGGCTGCGGTTGATTGTACTGCGGTTTATTAAACTAAGGTTGCAGTTTATTATACTGTGGCTGCGATATATTGTACTATGGTTGTGGTTGTATAGGGGTTTTCTCCTCTCCTTTCATAAAAAATGTATCCGCGGTATTTTCTTGGAGTAAATCATATGCTCTACAATCCTTATCCTCATGACCGATCGATCGACAAAAGTTACAAAAAAGGTTAGCCGGATTCGACACAACCTTCTATAAGTAAACAAATTCTTCTGAGCGATGTCCCCTCCTTTGACAAATTCGACACCAGGGAATTCCTCCTTGAGTGAGTGGGTTTGGTGCACCAGACTATAAATATTCATGGAATTCAGGACACTGATCCTTATGGTGTCCTTCATACTTGCATCAAATTCACCATTTTTATCCACGAAATTCCTTCCCCTTCTTGAATCCTACAGTTGTATAGTCAAGTTCACTAGCTGTGCTTGGATTTGGTTCATTCCAATCCCTGTTTCTCCAACTGGCGAAGCCTTGGAATTCATTGCAATTTCCAATGCCTCTGCTCATGATATGATATTTTGTTGCATCAACGGCATACGAATGTGCAGTATCAATCCTGCAATAAACCATTCTTTATGATGTATGTCGCTCATTCCAAAACTTACTTTGGCCATCAAAGTTCTGTACCTTTGATCAAATTCCCATACCGATTCATCGATCAACCCAACTCTGATTTCAACTAGGTTTTTCTATGGACTCCCTATAGGTACTTGTACAAACTTCATTAACCAATCCAACGCACGGCCCCTAAAGTTTGTCGCCAATTGTCCCTTCTTAATATCATCATCCTGGAATCGTTTCACTGCCCACACTGCTTTGCATAAAAACCAGTATTGGTCGGGATCCTCGGTCCCGTTATCCTAAAAAAGACGCATATTTACATCATCACCTTCCATCCTTCGTTTCCTACTGGTTTTTGTATATCCACTACTCTTACTATTGTTCTGACACGCATGAAAACCCTGCAAAGAGATTATATTTCTTCTTCCAAAGATTGGTGCAGTGCACGGGGTTGTGGGTGCGTTGTAGATTTGGGTTTGTCCTTCCTCAGGTTCAAGGGTATCTTAGTCATTCTCTTCATCACTTAGTCCCTTGTGGTCTCGTTTCGTATTTCTCTGTTCTAGTCGCGTTATGCTATTCTCTCTCTATCTCAGTCCTCATTTTCTTCTCCGGTCAGAACCTCACCCCACTTCTCAGGATACCACAATCTTCCTCACCTTCCCTCAAACTTTCTTCATAGCTCATATCCATCTACCCCACATCATTCTATCAGAACTGCATCTACACAGTACCCACGGCCTCCGAACACCCGAGCTTTACTCGTCAGATTTCATCTTTAATATGCCCTTTTCACAAATGAGCATCTTGATCCACAATTTCAACAACAATAGATACCTTCCTCTGGGTCCCTTAAATAATTATATTTATGCATTCCTGTATGAATTAACTGTGTCAACAGCAAATTCAGTAATGTATCCTTCCAAAATGTTGTCTACCCAAACCCCGACAACCCTTGAAGCTTTGTTGTTCACCTGTCCCAACTAATGGATCAGTTCTCGGGTCTAATGTTCATGCTCACCTCCTTGGAAATTCTTCTTCTCAAAAGTTAGTTGCGCCAACCATTCGTATAGCAATATAGGAAATTTGCAGAAGAATACTTTGTGGATATCATAGTGGATGTGCTTCTGCAACCACTCAATCTTCAACCATCCAAGGTTCCATTTTTCTTCCTCAAAAAATTCTCGCGTCTTCTTGTGGAACCATTCCGTGATCTCCGGCTTTGTCGGATTCCATAGTATGTCCTCTCACCTTTCGCACTAGGATCTAGAGAACAGAACCATTTGTTGACACAGTTCTTTCGACATGGGTTCACTTCACATTGCTGTCAACAAACATCGACATAGACTCCCATAAACATCGACCTAGAAAGGTTTTAACCTTTCCAGCAACACCCGCAGAGTAAGTGAGGTCTCACCCGAGATGTCTAAGGGGGCTGCAGGAACCAAGCTTCCGCAGTTGTAAGAAGACATGCATTATCTCACACTCATTCACAACATAAACTAGAGATTCACATTCACATTAGAACATCACATTATCGACCTATCAACTAGATCTACTTAAACATTATCTTCATTCGCATCAAAACATTATCATCTCATAGTTGATCAATTAAATAGATTATCAAAGCATGCGTAAGGAATTTGCGTTACATAACATAACTGTGATTTCATTGAAATATCAAACACTATGATACTTGAATTCAATCATACCGCAACAAGACAAAGAGAGACAGAGATATAGCACTATCGATCATTTTCATTATCCATCAAATTGTTCCATACATCACATAATTTTATAGAATACTCATTGCAAAACCAGTACAACCTCAGAACAAAAGATGTGATTCAGAACCAGATGCAAAACAATACTTCGCAAAAGATAAAGATCAAAGATGCCAAAATATAGCTAGCTTATCTTCGTCCCCAAAAAGATTCCCTTGGGCTTACAATCATACTCCTATTTATAGGATCACTTAGCCATTACAAAATGGTCCAAATGACCCATTACTAACTAACTTAACCAAATATTCCTTATCCATCGGCTCTTTTACACTTCGCGACCGATCCTTTGTTCTCATCGATGACCCTTTTGTCGCTCGGCGGTACCGCACTTGTGCTCTCTGGACCCATGCCAACATCAAGGTTTTTTCTTTTCCATAAGAACTTAAAAGGAAAAATGAAAAGACTACTACAATAAGCAAATAATCACAAACAACACTAAAAGGGTGATGAAAACAATTATCAACTGAAAAAACAAAATTGTCTACAAGCGGAAAAATCAAAACAATCAGTCTGAAGGCTTAAATATGTTGAGAAAGTGAGAACATAGCATAGGTCACTCTTATCAAAGAAAACTAAGTGACCCAGGTCACTTAGAACATGTAGAAAAGAGTGACCTAAGATGTTACAACGTAATCTTCCACCTTGTGAGCATCAGCATTCTTTGGCCTGTAGGATCCATTTCACTGACTCAAATCCACTTTATATCCTTTAGACATACTATTTCCTCATTTTTCCTTTGACCCGCTTGTTGCATCACTAGAGCAAGCATACCCGCGAGTTGCATCACTATAGCCCACAGGTATCAGGTAAAATGGTAAAAATCACTAGTTTATTACTTTTTACTCCCAAAAAGCGGTCATTGGGTGACCTTTGGCTCTACATCTGCCCAAGAAACGCCTCGATGTGTCCTTTCACTTCCCTTTGAGAGGACTATATATTGAGCACATTTGGCTTATGGACGGGAGGAGAAAGAAGAGCAAGAGAACATTACTGGATTTTTTCCCTATCTTGAGTCTACACTCATTGATCCTTGTAGTTGTGAACCCTTTATGTTCACCTTCCAAACTACTATCTAGTTTGAGTTTTCCATTCATGGAGGATTGAAGTGGTGGAGGCACAAGTGGATTGATCCAAATCTTAGTTCAGATTGGTTGTCGGCAAGAGGTCGTATCACATTGTACTTCTTCTTGTTTATTAATAGAAATACTCATATTCTCGTCCATTAATGTTGTAAATGTTGTTTATCTTACATTGGGTTGCATTTACTTGTTATATCATGGACCATTGCTATTAATGATGTTAATGTCGTTTATATATTATATGTACTTATTGTATATTGGCTGTCAATACTAATTTGTAGATTCAAGTGCACGGATTGAAAAGCTCCAACGAGGATCTACATCAAACATTTGGATTGAGGTTGGTTATGTTCTTCATTATCTTAGCATTGTCATTTATATAGCATAGTTCTGAGAATTGAGTTGATTTCTGGTAATCATCTATCTGTTTTGGTATACCCCAAGCCATAGTGAGTTTTCTCCAACACAGAAATGGCGACTCCGCTGGGAAAGTCGTCCATTTTGGGGATTTTTTTAGCATTAGTCCATAATTAGAGTTGTTTGTCGAAGCTCTGTGTCACTTATCTGTCGTTGAGATACACTATAGAAAACCTGCTTTTCTGAGCCATTGGACTCTATGTTTGCCAATTTTCCTTTCCTCACCCACGGGCTAGCTTAGCTCTGCCCGTGTATACCCGCCTCTGTTTACTCTACTGCTTGCGGGTACCCGCAGGTATTCCTTCGACAGTAGCGTACAACTCCGGCTTTGGTTGATTTATGACCTTTGGTTGTTGCTAGGTTGGTTTTGGTTGATCCTGAGTCTTTTTTGGCCTGTTTCTTGACTGTTCCATGCCTTGGTTGTGACCAGAACTCTTCGTTTCTCTTGGTTGAGCCTTGTTGGTTTTTTACCCATCTTTGGATTTAGCCTTGTTGGTTTTTTCCTTTTGAGCTCATTCCTTTGGTTGAGTCTTACTGTTTGGTATCTGCCTGGTTGTCTTAGTGATCTCCTTGGCATATCAGTGATTAGATAGTAGGATTTTGCTTTCATTTTTCATTTCCATATATTGAAAAATACAAAAAATACACATAGTTTTTGCATTTTCCTTTTGTTTATAAAAGAAAATACAATTTTTTTTTTTCTTTTATGTATTGCATCTTGCATCGAGTGCTTTCTGCCTTCATTTAGATTCTAATTGTGCATTGAAAAATATAAAAGTATTGCATATTTATTTCGAAATCATTGGTTTGATTGTGCATATTAGTGGCATTGTTTTCATTGGATAGATGAGTCTAGGATTTGACCATTTTGCATACTATTGAGTCTTATACATCATTAGTTTCACGATCATATCCCTTGAGTAATCATAGCCATTAAAATTAACGCTTAATCTTAAAATTGATTAGACCAATTTTATTTATAGGGTACACCAACTAGCATAGGTTTAGAGTCTTGGAATAGATCATTGTGAGTTAACAATCCAAGACTACTAGACGAAACATTAGGTGTCTGACCAGGGAGTGGAGGAATCCATGGTATATATCGGTGTTCTTAGGAAGCTCTACTCAAGCCAGAGTTAAGCATGAGGTCACGGGAGGTTGGTTGAAGGGATATCCCTCTGATACCGGCAGAATGTGGGAGATATTTCCAGGATTTGTTCGTATCTGGGGACTCTTGGGGGATTTGACCCTCATTGAGTTTCAGGCGCAACTACCCTTCCCATACAATGGATCCCACCTGCGACTATCCCCCTGAGCATTGGTTATATTTCGGTGACCATAGTTGCCTTACCTAGGTATCGCACAGGGTACTTGCAGTGGTTATGTTGTTTGTGTCTTGAGTCAGATAGGGATTGGACAGCACAGTTGTTTATTGCCGAGGGTTACGGCCCTTTGCACGCAGTGAATCCTGGGTGTCTCTATAACTGATTCTGTTACCTCCGGCTATAGTTTGGGAGTCTCAAGCCTCTCCTAGGAGAGACATACTGGCTCTAGTGTCAGGAGCTCATTTAGCCACTCTGTTTGTCTGCTCTTGGCTATAGTTTATCTAGGTGTGTGCTTTTGATTTACTGTTTTTGATCGATAGTTGGCCTTTAGGGGATGTTTTGATTATATATTCTCTCTGAAGATATCATGGCGCGGAGCCCCACTCTCCGTTGATCCCGTCGGTTGGCTGGTTTAGAGCCTACCGAGCTTTCACACCGTGTTGCTAGGGGACGCCGGTGGGATCCCTCTAAGTCTTCGGATTCTTACGAGACATACGTCCAAGATGTCATGACTACTACACATTCTGATACTGAGGAAATAGCTTCGAATCAATCGAGTAGAGTTGAACACACTTTCGATCCCCATACTCCTCGTGAGGCGTGGGGAGGTGATCCACTTGAGACTCAACCTGGTTCGATTTGGCCCAATCCACTTGAACAAGATCCGTTCGATCCTTCAAATCTGGATAATTATATTTACGGGATGCCAACCTTACCCGAGGACAAAGAACAGGACAACACATTCATTCCTTCATTTCCACGCAGTTATAGACACGGGATACCTGAGTTACATGACGACACTGGTCCTACGATCAACCCAACCGCACTCTCTTTTGGTATGCCTAATTATAGTACAGTTGAACCTTCCACTACGTTTGGTAGTCACGCTGGCACTAGTCATGGTGTTAGCCATACTATACCCACCGGGGGCACTACGTTGTCCACTCACACACATAGTATGGGGACTGGTCATGTTCCTCCTAACAATGCTAATGTTGGAAGAAGACCACCTCCTAGGATTTCCCAACCTAATAGGAATGTTGTTCGAAACACGACTCGCCATCCACCACCTAATACACATGCTGCTACTCATCAACCCAGGACTACTTTCGTGGATGTTAATGCTCCTCCCAACCACGGGGGTGGACATATACCGCATACTTTTGCATCCACTACCACCACTAGTAATTCCAATGTAGGGGGTGGGAATATATCCTATCCACATGGACATAATGCCACCATCCTTGCTACTAGTAACACCAATGTTGGGGCTGGGAATACTTGTCACACTTTTGGTCACCACACGACTGCTCAAGCTAATGCTAATGCTGGTGGTGGGAACATACCATACCATTATGGTCATTACAACACGGTTCCTGCTACAAATAGTACGTATATGCCCCATACTCATGGCGGAAACCCTTACTACAACACAGTCGGTGTTGGCCACCAGTAGAACCCACCACCCCAATATGGTGCCCAAAACACGCACATACATGCTTACTCTCAAATGGGTCAGGCAGGAGGAGGTTATCAATCCTATGGCCATGGGCAAGCTTATGGTCCGTCAGGTCCTTATTATCAGTAGTTTAATCCTCATGGTCAAGCTTTTGGTCCTTCTTATAATTTGGTTATGTTTAACCAACCTTTTATGGGGGCTTATAATCAAGCTTTCTAGCCTCAGCTCCTGTTCCTTGCACGCTTGAATCTTCCGGATCTTTCGAAGCTCATGAATGATCTGGTGTGTCACGAACCTACTTGGCCCCCGGTCCCTACCAAGATCCCTTCGGACATTCCTAAGTTTGAGGGGAAAGGTGGTGAGGACCCGGGAGATCATGTCATGACATTTCACCTTTGGTGCTCCTCCAACTCATTGAATCACGATTCTGTTAGATTGCGACTATTTCAACGCATCTTCACGGGGGCAGCCAAGAAGTGGTACATTGAGTTGCCTGGAAACACTTATAGGGGTTTTAACGAGATCGCTTTGGTTTTCTTAGATCATTTCCAATTGTCGATTCGCTATGATACTGGTACTGAACTTTTATCTACCTTCCGTCAGAACAAGGCCACACATATTTCTGACCACGTTCAAGAGTGGCGTCGACGGAAGAGGTTAGTGAAAGCCAACATTCCTCCAGATTTCCTATTGGAATGGTTCCTCAAGTCTCTACTCACATACATTGCTAAGGATGTTTCAATGTCTGGAATTGTGACTGAGGAACAAGCTATCTTTAAAGTCCAGTAGTTAGACTTATTATACTCTCAGTCTGGCATTTTGTATGACATCGTCCCTGATGCACCGCGCACATGTCATGATCCCACGTCAGTTCCTGGACCTCATGCTGATGGCATCGTAGAATCTGGAAGCACTCACCTTGTAGATTTGGTAGCTAATCAAATGCAGAATTTGTCACTAAACCAGTCTACTCCCAGACATGTTCACACCTTGTCCACTTCCACTTCATCGTCCGATGTACACAGTGTGAAAATGACGAACCAATCAGGTAACCAGCAACCTGGTGGTAAGAAAAAGGGGAGAAATAATCGTAAGGGTGGAAACAATGGGAATAACAATAGAAATCACAATACCCCCCGTAAGGATAGTGCCAACCCTCCTCGGGAAGGCAGAAATGCTGGTGAGGACCGTAAACCTAGGCGTAAGGTGAAGTTTCCTTGCAAGCTCTGTGGGGAAGACCATCTTACTCACTTATGTCCCCGTATTGAAGAAGCATCAAAGCACTTGGCACAGAGCCCAGGTGCATTGAAGTATCCCCTACCTCATCACCAAAACATGGCTTCGCATGCTCCCACCACTAGTTATGGACCTACTTAGACGGCAATGTCTTCTTCCAATACTAGTGGTTATGGATGTGTGAACATGGTTCAGTCAGAGGTTAGTGTTGCCACTTGTCAGCGTGATTATGATGCACCACAACCCAATTTGGGGAGTGAGCCTCCCCCTCCTCCTAAAAATTCATTGCATATCGAGAAGCCCTCTATTATGCCATGGATACCGAAAGGTGTTCTTAAGCACTCTACACATAATCCTAATGCTCGAGCCGCCCACAACTACTCCATCGTAGAAGATTTGGGCCAAAATCCATGTGCCATGTCATCTCTTGAAGTTTTGCAAGCCTGTCCTTCTCAGAAGCATGCTCTTTTGAGTGCGTTAGGAGTTCAGGATGGGGGAAGTCCCACTATTATCAAGTTCGATACTACTGATGTCCAACCTCGCTTACCCTACCATGTGGCTTTTCAAATCCAGGTGGTGTGCCTTTAGATTTTTGTCAAACGTACTATGGTTGACGAAGGTGCCTCTGCGTTGGTAATGTTGTTAACTTGTTGGAAAGCTCTTAGCTCTCCTCCCCTACTCGCGTCTAGAACCACGCTCACTGCATTCGACGATCATTCATTTAAGCCACATGGAATTATCCCTTCCCTTGTTGTCTCCTTGGGAGGTAAGTCTGTGCCTATTGAGGTGGTTGATGCACCCATCGACAACAACCTTTTACTGGGTCGGAATTGGATGTATGCCATGAAAGCTGTCGCATCCATTGTATTCAGAGTTATCTTCTTTCCTCACAAAGGAAAGATTGTGATCATCGATCAGCTAGATTACGTTAACTCCTCTTCCACAACATCCATGGGATCCATAGTTTCGCAGGTTACTCATTCTCAGCCGAAAACTAGGAACATGGGTGTTGGCATGTACCCTTCATTAATGGGAACTTATGATTTTTCCACACCTGTGAATTTTATTGGAACAATTACCGACGATGCGTCTCCTCCTTCGCATAATACGTCATTCTGGACTTCCTATTTTGATGATCCGTGGAATTTACCATCCACAAGTTCCACATCTGGAAACATTTCACATGTCAGGATGTCTATGCCACTATTTGTAGCTGAGCTTGCTTACCAGCATATTCAACAAGCCACTGCAGAGTGGGATCTCTCTTCTTCCCAGACAGTCGAAGAGGATCCTGTTACGCTACTGGTTTGGGCAGCCAACTCGTCTTGTTCCCATGATTGCCTCGATTATACTTTGCCTTCTGATGAAGCTATTATGGAGGCCATGTGTGGTAGTGAGAGACCTTGGGAAGATATGCACCATCGCTCTTATTTCATTCCCAAACTCGAGCTTGCCAAACAAGAAGAGTTTAGGATGACTCTAGCAGAGATGGTTGGTCACCCTGTGGCTCTTTTGGAGTCACATGATGTTTTTCCGAAAGGGAATATGGCTAACATTTCCCCAACTACGTCGATCAATATCTCTCGTACTCCCGGAATAGTTGAGAATGTCTACATTGGTGACGATTGCACTCCTGAGGAGATTGCTATTTACACTGAATTGTTTATAGAACTCCGGGAAGCTTTCGCCTAGTCATATGAGGAGATGCCAGGAATAGACCCCCACATTGTTGAGCATGAGATTAGAATGTATCCCAATGCTAAACCGGTTCGACAACTCTTACATGCTGTGAACCCTAGAAAAGAAGCCGCTATCAAGGCAGAGGTGGAGAAACTGCTCAAGGCTGGTTTCATCTACCCCGTTCCCCTTACCGAATGGGTGTCAAACCTTGTTCCTGTGGATAAGAAGCAAGGAACGATCCATGTATGCACCAACTTTAGAGATTTGAACAGTACATGTCCGAAAGACAACTTCTCCACACCATTCATAGATCAAATCTTGGATGCTTGCATCGGAAGTGATATTTTTTCCTTCATGCACGGATTTTCCAAATATAACCAAATTCAAATCAAACCCGAGGACCAACATAAGATAGCTTTTATTTGTCCTTGGGGAACGTTTGCATATCGAAAAATTCCCTTCGACCTTAAAAACGCCGGAGCTACATTTCAGCATGCCATGACCTACACCTTTCACGATCTTAAAACGATTATGGAGGTTTTCTTGAATGATCTTGCCGGCCATTCTCGCAAGAGGATGGACCACCCCAAGCAACTCCGCATGATTCTCAAATGATGTATATGATACAAGATTCGATTGAATCCTAACAAATGCATCTTTGTTATAAGGATGGGTCACCTTCTGGGATTCATAGTTTCGAAAGAGGGTATTAGAGTCAATCCTCTCAAAGTTGAGGCAATACTTCAGTTGCCTCCTCCGCACAATTTGTTACAACTTCAGAGCCTCCAAGGGAGAGCCACTTTTCTACGGCATTTCATATTCAATTATGCTAATCTTACCAAAGGTTCTGTGCGCTTATTAAAGAAGGACACACCTTTTATCTGTGATGAGCGAGCCCAGCAGTCTTTCGACGCCCTTAAGAAAGCTTTGGTATCGGCCCTTGTGCTTAGTCCACCAGATTTTGCATGAGATTTTATCCTTTATGTGGCCGCGTCTCAAGAGACGATTGGAATGGTCTTGGTTTAGGTTGATGATGCACTTGCCGAGCATGTCATCTATAACCTTAGTCGAAATCTAGTAGATGCTGAGCTAAGATATACTCATGTGGAAAAGCTGGCGCTTGAAACTATTCATTCAGTCCAGTAGTTACGACATTACATTTTGCTTAGAACAACCACAATTGTCGTGCATATCAATCCGTTTCAGTTCATGTTATCACGACGCCTTATCAGGGGGAAGTACAATAAATGGATTGTTATCCTTCAGGAGTTCGATCTCAATTTTGCTTCGGCAAAGTCGGTGAAATCGTTGGTGTTTGCTGAGCTTATGTCGGACCTTTCAAGACTTGATGAGGATGTCATTCATGAAGATTCCTTTGTGGATGAGCACTTATTTCTTATCTCGTCAGAGGACCCTTGGTATGGGGATGTCATTGTATATCTCCAAACTTTGAATTTTCCTCCTCACTATTCACGAGATGAGCGACGGCGTGTAAAACATCACGCTAAAGATTATACTATCGTCTTTGTATCACCGACGAAAGGATTCTATCCTCCGTCGTTTATTAACTCATGAAGAAGCGGAGCGGGTGCTTAATGATTTCCATGCTGGGGCATGTGGCGATCACTTATCCAGAATTGCTACAGCCCAACGTATTATGCGAGCTGGTTATTTTTGGCCTTCCATATTTAAGGACCGTGTTAATGTTGTGAAGAGGTGTCACCCTTTCCAGGTGTTTTCTCGGAACATACGCTCGCTTCCAGTGCCCCTCCATCCGTTCGTCACCGTCGGTCCCTTCACCAAGTGGGGGGTGGATTTCATGGATTGCAAACCAGCTTTGGTTGGGGGGCATCACCATATCATAGTGGCCGTGGACTATTTTTCCAAATGGGTTGAGGCCATGCCTACCGTTAAAGCTGATGGTGCTACAACAACCCACTTCATATTCAATCAAATTATAACTCAGTTCGCTATTCCAAAAGAGATTGTCACTGACCATGGCAGTCACTTTCAGAACAAGATGATGGAGGATTTGTCTCTCAAGCTTGGGTTTCATCAAGAACACTCATATTCTTATTATCCCCAAGCGAATGGTCAAGTAGAAGCAGTCAATAAGTATTTGAAGACCATTCTCCAACATAACATCCAACAAAGCAAGACCAACTGGCACATCATGTTCAATCCTGCTTTGTGGGCGTATCGAACCGCAGTCAAGATTGCCACTGGGTTCTCACCATTTCAGCTAGTCCACAGTGTGGAGTCACTTTTACTGATTGAATGCAAGATCCCTTCGCTTAAACTAGCCATAGAGCTCCTCCCTAATATGACAGGTCTTGAGCAACGTTTAATCCACCTTGAGCAACTTGACGAGCAACGTCGAGATGTCGCTGTGGCCATAGATGCCAACAAACGTCGTGTTAAGGTTCAGTATGATAGGTCTGTCCGTCCCCGGCAGTATGTTGAAGGTGACTTGGTCCTCTTATATGACCAAGCTAAAGAACCCCTGGGGATAGGCAATTTCAACCCCATGTGGAACAGTCCTTACATCGTTATGCGTGTCCTAAAAAAAGGAGCCTATGAATAAGAAGACTATGAAGGGACTGTCTTGAAGGAGCCTAGAAATGGGCTCTACCTCAAGTGGTATTACGCTTGAACCTCTAGTTCAAGCTGATACTTTTTTATACTATTTTATAGTTGCTTATGTACATAGTTTAGATTTATTTTGGTTTTCGGGTCTGCTGATTAGCTTCCGTTTGATTGACAGATGTCAGTAGAGTTTCCTACATTCTTAGGGTTCGCGGATGGTTCTAGACATCATATGCAGCAGCTTGCTTCTGCTACCTGGGTTATTTTCTCACCTGACCACCTAGTTGTGTCCTCAAGAGGTTCTTGTCTTGGTCCTACATCTAACAATGTGGCTAAGTATAGCGTCGTCATTGAGCTACTTCAGTATTCCATTTCCCATGGTATCCAGTCTTTAGAAGTCCTCCTGGATTCACAACTAGTTGTGTCTCAGCTGAATGGGAAGTATCGTGTGCGAGATCCTACGCTACTACGGAAATTCCTAAGGGTAAGACTCTTGGAACAACATTTTGTTTCAATTACATACATACATGTTCCGAGAAGTGTTAATCATATATCTGATGCATATGCTAACTATGTATTAGATTGGAATTTGTCACATTCACCATGAAGCACACAAATAAAAGAAGACATTCATACATTTGTACATACACACATATAGTAGAACCAGAGAACCAAAGTTTTTTATAAATATGTCCAAAATGGTAGTGTCATACAAAATTGGAGCGCATAGCCCTAAAAAATATACATATCGATACAAAAAAATGAGATCCTGAGATATCTACTCCCTACGAGGAGGCCTAGCTGCCGCCCTGACAGGATGTGTCTCGTAGAAATATTGAACTGCACTGGCTACCCGCTGCAGTAGCCGCACCCAGTCACCCGGAACCCCCACTGCTTGGCGTTGCATGGCCTCAGGTAGTCACGCCACCTCTATCTGTGGAACCTGAGCAACCATTCGTGATAGGTTGCGCCGCAAGGTCTGTAGAGTGCGCCCTGCTGCAACATCACTTGCCTCATCACCCCTACCCCGACGACCATGTCTCAGGAAGCCATCAGGTCTCACTGGGCCTTTGTTTGCGAGCAAACAATCAACCATTAGATTATGATACTACCACCAAAAATATTTTTGCATTTACATCTATAATAAAAAATCCATAAAAATTTAATACACAAAAAACCTAAAAAGAGTACTCACCAATGTCTCTGAATGCTACGTCTGGTGGGAGTGGCATGTCCCTATCCTAGCGGAAGTCTATCCCTGCATAGGGGTAGTCCTCTATGAAAATGATCTGTCGGTCCCACCAGCAGAAGAACTCCTCGGTATATGGTGATGCCAGATGGCCACCACCCTGTCGTGTCAAGATCTCATCCCACCGGGTCAGGGCTGGATCCCGGAGACTATGAGGAGGGACATCCACCCTCAGACTAAGCCTTGGAACTCTCTCAAAGAAGAAGCTGCACAAGATACTCCCATACCCGAAGTTTTTGGCCTTCCCTTCTTTGCATTCTATTAGTTGGGTCTTCATAGACCCCAGCAGTGTAGTACACCAATCAAATACTATAGGCTGCATGCATTGTGATGCATAGAACATCACTAGCCTGGATGCCTGGTGCAAAGCTTTGGAACTCGTTATCCGCACTAAGGTAGCCACAATGATCTTCATGCTCAAATCTACTATGGCATTGATGGGCACCTGACTTTCCATCGTGCATGTGTTTGCAGGGCAATACCGCGCTATGTAGTCAAGGATAGTGATCCCACCACCCATAGTACGAGACCGAATACTAGCCTCCTCACCTCGACGGGACAAAACGGTAATGATGTAGATATCATCCACTTCCAGTGTGAGGATTTTCCCATTGAGATTGAAGTTCTGTGCATCAACATCCCAATTATCGATCAAGCGGCGGAGTAGTAGGTTTTGGGCCCTTAAACCCCCTATACTCCAGAATTTGCACAACCCACATGCTTGCAATTCCCGCTGTGCTTGCACATCATTGCACACGGCCTCATCTACTTGGTCATGCTCCCTCTCCCTCCACTCTAGAACCATCCTGGAGTGAGGAAAAACAAATATTTTAGTCAAATTCTTTTGCATTTTCAACTTCACGGCCGTACCCATGCGCTAATTTGTATACAGGTGCAGGTACCCACGGTCAGTCTGTGCATTGACTGTGAGTATCTTGCCCTACCCGCGACCCGCATATCTATAGCCCACAGGTAGCGCCGAAGCCAATTAGGGCTTGACCAAACTAAAAATACCACCGCTGAAAACTAAAATGAAAGCATTGAAATGAAAGGTATGAGACTACCAACCTACTCCGGACGGTTCGATGAACGGTCGCTTGTAGCTCCCAGAATCGACAACTGAACTTTTAGGTGAAAACTAACCACAAAACTTCAAATGGGTGAAAAGTAAAAATGAATTGTAAATTGTAAATTTTTATTACTATTTATAATTTTCAGGACCCACTTATCTATAGTTTTTACCGTTTGATGCCATTCTGGACTAATATAAATGTCATGGAGTAGAATTTTTAATCATATTTCCTCGGCGAAAGCTGTTCTGGACCATTTCACACCTACGGGTATGTTTCACACTTGGCATATAGGTTAGATGCCATTTCCACATGCATTATGCATTTGACCTTTTGACCACTTTCATAAACCCTAGGTGCGACCTCGCTTCTTAACCGACACAGAACCTTCACACTGCTATAGAAGTGTCATTATGTGGCGGTAGGGCTTTTCCGAACATGGGCACCCTAATTAGAACCCCTTTGTGCATTCTGGTGCCCATGCCATTGTTTTTCCTTAGGATTGGGAGTCCTTTATAGTTACACCATGACGTTGTGATAAAGACTCATACTCTACTTTGTCTTATGCTGGCCATCTCCCTTAAGGAATCCCCTCAATTAGATCATGTTGTGATTGCATTGCATCATCCTGCTTACCACTTGAGCCTTGTGCCGGCTCCCGCTTACTCAATTGTTAGCCTGGTGCCTGAGCACTTTTCCCTGTCGAGCCCTGCAGAGCTTATATTTGCCCTTCACAATTTGATGACCTTGGGGAAACACCCCCCCGAGTGTCCACATCCTGCATGCACTTCCTTGCATTTATCATAGGTATGTTCCACTGCTTGGAACTAGTCTGCTCGCTATTTGACACTCATTCCCTCACTTGTTGTACTATAAGCAATTTTATTCTTTTTCAAGTTTTTCCCAAATTTGAAAAAGACCAAAAAAATCAAATATTCCAAAAAGATGGATGGGAATATGGTTACTACTTCTTGTTAGCAGCTGTTGTGTCGCCTTTGAACAGAGCATTCATTCCACTCCGTACATTATGAGTCGGCCTATAGTTGGACCTTAGGTGTTGTACTTATTTCTCAATTTTCTCCACCGATTGGTTAAGCTTCCAGTCATTATGGAGCCCTTTGTAATTCCTCCTGCATCGCATAGTTTATGTCAATTCTATGCTACCTGAGTCTATCCATCTGCTCATGCTCTTGTTCAAAGGAAGTCCTGAGCCCAAAGTCGGCCACTCCTCAGATCTCTTGACTATTGCATGTCTCCCATCCTTCTTGAGTCATTCCGTTTCACCTGAGTTCTTCCAAATCTTTCAGCGTAGCTGGTACCTCGTGTTGGTTGATGGGTGATGCCTTAATGCCCTCCTTCCAGCGAGTCTTGTTCCATCGACTTCAACCTATTTATTCCGGGACTTGAGGCTTATAGTTCGATTGAGTACCTTGAGGCTTGCAGTCATTAGTGGCAGGTTCTCTCGCCATCGACAGTTTTGGGAATACATCAATGTCCCCTGATCGAAGGATTCATCCTAGTGTTTGACTTCAACTCATTTATTCACACTTCGATGATTGTGCTCTGTGCCTTGATGCCCATTTTCATTATTGGTGGGTTATCTCGCGTCTGTTAACGGTATACATCATTGACTAGTAATCAGACGATGTCACATCAGGTTCGACCCCAACTCCTTTATTCACTTGATGGGACTTGCATCGTCGAAGACTTGTGTAGAAGACCCTAGGAAATAGTGGCATTCAGTATGCTACTTATGACTATGACTTTACATCTGAGATATCACCTCTCAGATATCAGCAGTTTGTACCTCCAGTTTGCACCAATTGTTTCCTTTTCAGCAGGAGACCATATCTTACTGTAGAGGGATCATGGCTATGATCATTTATGACATATATCCATTATGTACTGCCTATTCATGGCCATTGTATCAGATTGTTGTACTACCAACATGTATTCAGGGATACTATTGTATTATGAATACCCAATTTGAATTTCATTGGTTAGTTGTAAAATTTAACAATGGAAGCAAACTACAACAACCCAATTATTTAATTTTCATCCACAACCATGCATGTAGTCCTACCACAAATTATCAATAATTATGTACATTAAATTTATACATTTAGAATTGAAAAACTAAGAAGTAAATAAAATGTGTCAGAATTTATGGAGTTTTTATTGTGTTAGGAGTTTATCATTATCCCAATGTTCTGAGTGGACTCTCCATCCATCCTTAGGGGATTGTAAAATCTAGGTGGAGGGTCCACTCAAATAATTTTGAGTGGACTCTCCACCCATCCTTAGGGGACCATAAAACATGGGTGGAGATTCCACTTGAAATGATGGGACAAGGATAAACTCCTAACACAGTGAAAACTCCAGAAATTCTGACACAATGATAATCCATTGTGGAAACCTCCATAATCAAAAGTAAATAAATTCCAAACAATCACATATAGAACATGACACTTCATCATATTTTCATAGTACTTATCCTCCTAATAAAATAATCCTCTAATTGGTTTCAAATGAAGGACAGTTTACCAACCTTAGGATATCTATCACACTTAATATCTTTATGATAGAGGCCATGTGACCCCTAAGATGAGGCTATCATTACGAAAGGGTGAAGTCCCTAATATTTGGCTCTAATTACTCATTCTTAACCCACAACCCATACAACTCACTATTGTTAGAAATCCCCTCCACATCTATCCCAATCAACTAGTACTCGTCCCCCTCAACCTGCACAACATCAAGATGGAATCCCCTTCTTTGCATGAAGTTGCTTAGGCTATCTCAATTTCATTCTAGTGATCCAACATAGGTTGGCCAGGTAATATCACTGCTATTACTCTATGGATTCTCATATACAAGACATATTTCCTCTCAAAATGGCACATTCAACATTAGCAACAATCCCCTTAGCAATGGCATAATTCTACCATCAAAGTAGTCCCTTGTTTTTGGAAATTAATGTCCCGATACCACCCCATCTACCATTCATACCAACTAGAAGGAATGATCCCAGAATGATGCCCTTCTCTCAAATCTCAAGCGTTATATCTACATGTTGGGAAACCTCCATGTGTCCCTCATGAGGAGCCCATGTTTCCCCCTTTAATCCCATGCTGAGGTTAATATAAACAAGGTTAATTAATCCATGTCTTTTAATCATGGATTTAAGGACTTTGGATAAATAAAATAATTAAGGTTTATAATCAAGGCTAAGGACATAGGTTAGATAACTCATCAAGGTCCTCTCCCCTTAGCCCCCTCTTCACTTCCCCCACTTTTGGAATCATTGCTCCTTGTCTCTTATTTTTCCTTCTTCATTTGCAACCATGATTGTCTTTTATATTAAATATGAATGTACATAATTAAAATATATTTTTTCATCCTAGATCATTTATGTTTAGGTTTTATCCATTTGATAATTACATGCACATTTACATTTTGAGGTAAAAAATGGGGTATTACATGCTTAGTTAGAATTTCAACTTCGTGCTTTGAGAGAAATAGAGAAAAGTAATAAAGACTTACTGTAGTATTAAGAAGCAAATATTTTGAAAGTGACAAAACAACTAGGGGAAATGCCAACCAAGTTTGAGAACATTGAGCAGATGTTGCATGTTGTTTTGTATGGAAATCAATATTAGTCTCCTATAGTATAATAGACTAGAATGCTCTTGACAATTAAACAAGAAGATAACCTTGAAGTACCAATGGCAACAAATCACCAAACAACACACTCAAATATGGAATAAAATGAACTAGACTTAGTTGAATTCTCTTAGGTTCTTGACGAGTGCTTTATGGGTCAACATTTTAAATTTTTCTAAATTTTAGTATGCTTTGCGAATTTTGTCTAGTTTTTGTACAATATGTAAGGCCATACACTTGACATAGTATACTATATAATAGTTGGTCAATTTATTTTTTCCCAGATAAATATCCCAGGAAAACCCCCAGGAACTTCCCTTAATTTTGAGGATGGTACCTAGGACCTAAGTAAACCCTAGATTCTTCAAGGCACAAGTCCAATTCAACACCAAGGCCCGAATCCATCACAACAATATATTCATTATGAGCTCAACATGTCACTAATGAGAATAAAACTTGGGTGGAGAGGATAACACTCCATCCCACAACCACTTGGGTGGACCTTATTGACAACAATTGGTCAGTTTGTGTAGAGATAGCTTTGATTTCAAATTTAGACTTTTGATGATCAATATAGGCATTATTCTCTATTTTTGTATTACAAATTCATATGTATACAATGCTACCCTTTTTCTAATACAAAATTAAATGTTATTATATATTTAAAAAAAATGTTTCATACATCTTTGTGCAAAGAAGAAAGTGGAACAAAGATGTAAGGACATAACATGTTGAATAAATTGACATAATTCAAATGATGTTACCATGAATGAATACAAAATGCCTTATAAATCTATTGATCCATCCCCACAATCACTAAGTCCTTTATAATAAAAGAGAGATAAAGCCGTGGAATGCTTATACTTCCACCATATGATGGTGTTGTGGGTTTAATTTGGTATGCACTACAAGAAAACACCTTCTAGTGGAGTTTTTTGTAGGGGATTTTAGTGTTGAAAGAGATTGCAAAACTTTAAAAAAAATCATCTAAACACTCCACCATTGGTAACAGAGGTTTCCCTGAAGGTTACCACAGATGTACATTATAACTAAAAAACCTAGGTAGCTGGAGGTTACAACAAATGTTTTTTATTTGGTGTGCATATCGTACAAAAATACCAATGCATAGTTAACATACAATAGCGGTGTGTGTAATTTCAATGTTATGCCACAATGTGTTTGTAATAATAAGATAACGAGTGCATACACTTTAAATGTTATGCACTGATTATTGTCATTTATATAACTCACCAGTGCATGTAATATGTTTTATTACATGTGCTTGGCCCCTATAGAAATAATTCTTGATTGCAATGAGAAGGAAACAATTAACCGGATCATGGCCACTGATATGAAGAGCACTCACCAACAAAACATCCAATTGTATTGGGTCATCAAAGTAGGACAACTTCTTCACCACAGAAAGTGGATCATCATGAGTCAAATTCAACAAAAGTATCCCCATATGATGGAGGAACTTGAAGCAATGGGGACCATTTTTTCCTAAGGGGGGAGGATTGATCTAGGTGGATACTAGTGGCCACCCACCTGTTCCACTGAATTACAATGGTTCTCCATATTCTTGGCAATTTTCTACGGTTTTTTGGGTCCCAAACTTTTGGGGCCATTTTGAGGCCCTAAACAATGCTTTTTTTCCATTAAGGGGTCCATGGGTTTCCATGGGATTCCCTATACCTAATCAAAATTTGTACTTTTCATTTATTTCTTTGCAACAAGCCATTGTGTGCCCTAAACAAATACTGTCTGTAAAAGTTGTGCCATTGGGAAGTTAGGTAGCCACCTCAGGGCCCACAGACTTTTGGTGCTTCATCTCCTAGGGTTAGGTTTTTGGTTGTTTAGAAATTTTTCCTCTATGCTTATGATAAAACGTCACTTTTCGGTCCCTTCATAATTAGCTCCTATGAATGTGTGTATCCGACACATCTCTCTTCAAAGATAAGTCACCACCATCCAAGCTAGTTTGTATTGCTTTGCAGTTTACAATGTTTTTCCATTCCATTCATTAATATAAGTTGGCTTTTACTGTACTATTGTTTTGTTTACAAAATATTTATGTGGGTTTCCATTTTATATTCCTTTCTTCATTTCATTCTTTAAGCAATCCAGATCGGAAAGGGTCTAATGTATATTTTTTGCAAATTGTACTTGCATCTCATGGAATCTCACATAATCAACCTGACCAAATATAACCGTGTAGGTCATTTCAACAAATATTATATGTATTCATTAATATTCTTTTTATTCATCAGAATTGAAATCAAAATCATCAAGATCTAAATCACTGAAAGGATTGTCCATAACAACATCATGAAGAACTTCTTTGTCTAAAACATATAATTGTTCATGATTTGCCTCATCTTCAAATTCTTCATCTACGACATCTACTTGCTCCTTATCTGCATCACACCCCTCAACTTATTCAACTTCTTGGTTTGAAACATCTACCTACTCATCTACATCATCTTCCTGATCTTCTTCAATATAAAATTCTTTTGGTACAATATATGTTACATGCCCTCCTCTTGGATCATACCTAACTACATATGACCAACTTGCTTTATTTGGATATTATGAATAGAATACCTACTCACATTGACTAGGAAGGACATAAGGATCTATACCTGTCAAATAACATTGTATTACTCATGTTAAATCTGTTATCATGCTCAATAACAGTTCTATCAAGATCACGTTCATTCATGTGTAACTTGTACCAGCAAACCTCGAAGAGAACTACTTTGAAGCATTGAAAGTCTAACTCAAGTATATATTTCAGGTATCCATAGTATTTGTTTCTAGATACTTCTATATTCTTGTCAGTTCTAGACAAAACATTATTAACTTGGAAAACTACAGTTATCCCACAATAAGAGGTTTTCTTCTTATCATCCAACTATTTGATATGAAATTTCCTTCCATTGCACAACATGGCCTTGTCGTGTTTCACTTACACCAATATATATGCTCGATATGTTAAAAATGTAATATTGACCATTAATAAACATATTTAGATCAACAACCGCTTAAAATTTTTAAGAAAAAAGAATACTAGCACATCTAATAGATGTAAAAAAATACCCAAAATGTGGGTAATGATTACCTGTTTTTCTTTTGCACCATTCACTAAATCAATTTCTCTTTATGTAAGGTTGATATCTCGAAAATAATGATATATTCTAATATACTCCACCACCCCATCCCATGATAATTTACCATCGTCTTCTATACATCTTTATATCAATGCCTTTATCCAGTCAAGATTATTCACAATGTATAAATGTAGTGCATCCCACTCTCTAGCGGCTATATGAAAAAAAGTCAATTGAATAACTAGGTACTTAATAAATGTTGAATGAATAAAATTTATTTAATTTTCACAAAAACGAGTACTTTTATATTTATCAAAAAAGGTCACAGCCAAAATGGACGACCTATAGTTGCAAACTAGCTCTTTCTAAAATGAGTCACATAGAAAGTATAGTTCCAAAATACACAGAAATGAAGAACCCAAAATAGTTACATTCAAACTTGTTTATGTTGATACTATAGTGCCAACATGTATAGTCATGGTTAAACTATCCTAAAAAAAAAATCACTTATACTGCATATGAAAAAATTAAGGAAAAATTTAGCCCTCACAATCCGGAACATCTTTACTACTAATTTTTTGTGTAGCGGTGATGGGGAGAAGAAGCTTCCCTAGTCTCATTCTCATAATTCACCTCAATGGTTACAAGGACCTCTGAGAGTACAAACTAGTTACCCATGACAAGGTTATCATTCTGATATTGTCCTAAACTTTGAAATTCCTCCTGACACAAATTAGCATTATCCTCTTGAGATTTAAACTTATCCTTCCAAAATTCGATCTCCACTTCCACCATAATCAATTTGTATCTCATATGTTTCAATTTGGCTTGTAGAAGATCAAATTTTGTCTTGGCTATGATTTTGTCCCAAGCATACTTCATCTCCCATTGTTTTTGCCAATTTTTAACACTGTGGATGTCTTTAGTCATTGTAATGTTTAGGTCCTCCTGAGGAATTTCAACCATCCACTCATTGTTATCTCTATTTCCCCGAGGATAGGCCATGTTGAAAGAGTTATAGAAAATAACAGAGTATGGACTCAACTTCTATGAACTGTTTCTTTTCCAAACCACTTGAACTTAGAAAATTAATGGAGTTCTAATGCAACCGTTACTCAAATTCTGGGAACGCAATTTGACAGAAACAAATTGAAAGGCACTACTGATATATTCATTATTGAGCTCCAATATATACCAATTGTTCTTAATATATTCACCTTCGACCCAGTGGTTACTTCCCCGACTTTTCAAATCTTTACACAAGAAGCTATATGCCTAATGGGAACTCCCAAGAAATCCAGGAGGATAGATAGCATCGAGAGCAATGTATTGACTCAAGATAATATGTTGATTCCCACCATACAACTAAACCAAGAGTGTCGATATATGAAAAAAATTTCTCCATGATAACTCAGATATACTACCCAGTTCACCACCTTCCCATTGATTGGTATTGAAACCACCTCCAATTTAAAAAATAGAAGCAATTCTACAAATTATAACACTTTCACAATGCTTCTAAGATGGATTATAACTAAGAGTGACAATATCCAAATTCCACAGGACATGATATACCCTGAATATATCTCTTTTATGTAGTAACCCTAGCTCAAGGTTAATAGCCAAATCTTTGCAGCGATTAAAATTTTCCTCAACCCAGTGGTTAACTCCCCACTTTTCAAATCTCTCCACAAGAATCTATTTGCTTGATAGAAACTTCCTAGATATCTATAAGGATATAGAGCATCTAGAGAAATATAATGGCTCAAGACAATGAGCCAATTCCCACCATACAACTAAACCAAGAGGGTCGATATATGAAACAGAGACCACCAGGATAACTCATAAATACTACCCAATTCAACACCTTCCCACTGTCTGATACTGAAAACACCTCCAACCTAGAGAATAGAAGCAGTTATACAACTTATAAAAATTTCACAGTGCTTCCAAGATGGATTATAACTAAGAGTGACAAAATACAAATTCGTTAGGGTATGATATACCCTTATTGTATCTTTATATAGTAATTCTAGCTCAAGGTTAACAACTAGACCTGTGCAAAGAATAAAATTTTCCAATCCAGGATTACTTACCTCCAACCAAGCTTGATGGTTTTTTCTCGTCGTCTCCTAGAAAATTATTCTGCATCATTACAATGTCTTTTACCTACCCAAATGTTTTATCTCGTCCTTTTCATAGCTCTCCTCAAGTAGCCATAAGACGAGAAAGTATAGAAAATATTTGCTATCTTAGTGTTCCCACTCAACTCAATGCTCCAGTTCACATTCTCTAGAGGAAATGACCTGTAATTTAGTTTTCTCCATTAACATTTAAGGATTCTTCCAGAACCACCACCTTTCCATTATTTAAAATTACAAACAACACTATGACCGATAACAATTTTCTCATTCAAATCACCAACAAATGATGACCCAAGCTCACAGATCAAATTGACCTCATGCATTTGATAACTTCATACCACAGACTTCATTATGGGCATGAAATCCCTACTAGTAAAGCATGTCGAATGTGATGGATTTCGAACATCATCCCGTTAAGCTTTAAAATCAATATTAATTTCTACTCTTACCCTGAGGTTACCCTGCTGCCATTCATTCACCTCGTTGAAATTTCTCCAATTCATAGCTTAAGGAATGATGCATTGAAATATTCTTTCTCCATTTGACCTTATGGCCTCCATGGGGAGATTACAAGCCTTGTTGTATTGATAATCAACCTCTTTATTAAGGGCTCTTAGCACTTGAAAAAATTTGGTTTCCCCTATACTACTATTCTCCCATAGTATTTTCTCGATCAATCGAGCTAGAATCAAGTTTTTAGGATTAGTTTGAAAGACCAAATGTTGTAGGATTAGTTTGAAATACCAAATGTTGTAGGATTAGTTTGAAATACCAAATGTCAAATTATGGCCATGGAATCTTCTATTCAATGTATGGATACCCGTACCATTTTCCCGCTTTAAACCCTGCCACAACGCTAACACTTCCACTTGATTGTTTGCATTATTCCCACACCCCATGCATAGTTTTTTCTCAATATTTCCTCCATGGTCAAAGAGAACCCCCCTGCACCTACCAAAATTGGTATGAACAAAATTTATAACATTAAAGAAGTACAAAAATGGAAACATATAATATATGTTGTTATATAAGTTGTTCTCTATTGTTTGATTACCTTTGACTTTCCTTAATCTACCATTCCCCAATAAAAATTGCCTTTCATATTTTTTCTTGGAATCAACATCCCAAATGCGAGGCACATTAATATGTGGCGATGCTACTTTAGGAAGATACTCAATAATATACACCATGAGTTGATATACCATATATTCCTCAACCATATAGCCCTCATGACATGATCTTTTTCTAACAAAATATTTCAATGCCTTCAAGTGCCTCTCCACCATCTACATTGACCTTGTGTATACAGGTCCACATATTTCGTTCTCCTCAACCTAGTGTACAAGGTAGTGTTCTTGTGCATTGAAAAAGGTTGGAGGAATATACTTTTTAATTCACACATTAGTTGAGGAATTTCTCTTTTTTCAATACCTTATATCTTATTTATGTATTTCTTTAGATCACAACCACCTAAACATGTCGATCAAACTTAACTATACTGTAGGAATATTCAAAACAATAATACATATATGTACATGTACAATGCAAGTAAATCACATCTATGTCGATTGTGTAGTTATACTTTCGATTATAAATTGTGACACCTTACTTCACGTACTTTCTGAGATCATATATAACTTGTTTTATGTTGTTATCGAAGTTGTCTGGGAGTGATAGAGGTAGAACAAACTGAAACATAAAATTAGGACATGTACGCATTATTTTAGTAAAAAAATAAAAACAACAACCAATTTCTTAAAAAAAGGGAGATTAATTTACCAAATTACATTAATAAAGGTATGCCAATAATGAGTTTTCACCCCACCAAATTCTCTTTTCTTTGTTAATATATTATTTATGTTTGAAGAAAAAACAGCATGAAATTTAATTTTCTGAATAACATATTTTACAACATTGCTTTCCTGCTCTATAAATAATCATGGAATATTGTCTGGTTGTCCATCAATGGAATAATGAATCAAATTTACCATTACATGATTAGATTCCTGAATGTACTACAAACTTTGGTGATTTTATCTTTATTAATCCTTCCATCTAAGATTTTCTATAATGTTTATGTAACATTGCTCTCGATATTCATTGTATCATACAAATGAACAACTTGAAGGTGCTCATAGTAGGGAAACCTATTGAATAGGATGGAGTATATTTTTCATTCCTTGTGTAGGAAGCCCATTAATGCATTGATGACATTTACAAAATATAAATGAACAAAATTATTAAATATTAGATAACATAGAAATTAAAAATTGAATATATAACTGATACACGATTAGGGAAATAAGTTTGAGGAGCATTGTGGATTTCGACATTTCTAAGAAGTGGAAGGTCTGACAAAGATCATGAACGCTGGAAGTGGGGGGGTATCCCATCCCTCCCCAAAAAATACGAATCAGGGATTTCAAATCGGAGGTATTCTGGTACCCTTAGAGACAATGGGGGGAGAGGGATATGGTACAGGCCCTGGTATGAAACATTTGAGTGATGAAAGAAGATTAGGACAGTGAATGCCCAAAATGACCCAAATCCCCACAATGCAGATCAGGTCAAGCAAGTTAAGGGAAATAATTCAGTATATGAAATATCATGCCCTAACCGAGAAATTTGTGGGGATGTTACCATCTGAAAAAGCCATGGTCTGGTGGATCAATTCCACCTAGAAACCGAAAGGTCATTACGATCTACAACTGGTATCTAAGGGTTTCTTCACCATTAGTTTACTGAGTATGGAAGATAGAAATCGATTTCTTGATGGGGGCCCATATTTCTTCTATTCAGTTGGACTATTCCTAAGGCCATGGAAAGAACGATTTAGACAAGACAAAGAGGATATGAGGATTTCCATTGTATGGATCAGACTATACTCTCTTCCAAGTGAGTATTGGGATCCATAAATTCTAGAAGATATTGGTAATAAACTGGGATCCTTCATAAATATCTCAGAGAAAATGAAGACCCAGAGATACATAGACTATGCTCGGATATCCGTGTATATGGATATATCAAAGGAACTGCCATAAGCCATCAATCTATCATGGGAGGATGAGGATTGGATCCAAAACCTAGACTACAAGCAGATCCCATTATGATTTCATCGGTGACATGAATATGGTCATTTGTTTAGATACTACCTCTAGAATGTTCCAAAACCCCAACCTAAACAAGTAGAGGATATTGGAGATCAAGGGTTTTCCAAAGTACAAACCCAAAAAAGGGGAGGACGCAAACATGAGAACTCAGAAGCCCCCCCAAAAATAACATTGTCTAATATGTTCGAAGCCCTAATCGATCAACCTGGGGACGACATGGAGGAGATACCCCAAATAGAAAATCAACAAGACCATGATCAACTAGCAAAGGACAGGGAGGAGGACAAAAGAATTGACAAAAAGGAAGAAGAGACAAAAACCACCGACAGGAGCAGGAAAACAAAGGAGAAGAAAAGCAGAACAACCCACAAAAGGATTTAGAAGCCGAGGAGGAAATAGAAGACATGGATATAGGTGATCTGGATCTCGAAGGCATCGAACAAGCTTGTGAAGATACCGAAAAAGGATATGTTACTCAGGAACAAGTTATACTTCTGAAAGATGAGATTCTCAGAGAAAAATAAAAAAAACCCTCTTAGTATCCACCAAGGATCCCATAGGGAATGTAAGCGGAATCATGAAGAGACAACAAATAATCCTGGAAGGAAGTCCAATAGGAAATGCATAGCAGTGGAAGGACTAAATCTAGTGGAATCAGGTCAATACCCTACCATAAGGGTTGCTATAGGTCTTTAAACCTCCAATATTTTCCTAATGAAAATAGTTACTTGGAACATTAGAGGACTAAATAGCCCTCAAAAAATTAAGATCTTGAGGAAAAGGATTCAGAAAGAAGCTCTAGCAGTTGTATTTATACAAGAGACCAAATGTTCAACTGGCCACTTATAGGAAGTGGGAAGGAAAGTTTAGAAGAAGAGCGAAGGGATGGGAATTGATTCTCGTGGGGATGTTGGTGGCCTTGGTATCCTTTGGGATCCCAATAAAATATCTCTTTTTGTTTTTGTGGGAAATCTCTAGAATATCTCAACAGAATTTGAAGTAATAGGGTTCCCCATGTGGGGTACCTTAACTAATGTTACGACCCTCACTTACCTCAGGAGAAGGTAAGGTTCATTGAATCCTTAAAGAATATACATATTTGGATGGAGGGGAAGCATTAGATACTGGGGGGATTTTAACCTTATTACCTCCTTGGAGGAAAAGAAAGGCGGTAGACGATGATTGGAAGAGGAGAATGTAATATTTCGAGATACCATTGAGGAAATGAGGCTGGTGGATGTAATTATAGGGCATGGTATGTTTACCTGGAACAATAAAAGGGTGGGGGATCGACATATAGCTTCGCACTTAGATATATTATTAGTATCTAAGTCAATTATGGAACTAGGAAGTGACATTTCATCCATAGTACTTCCATCTCCTAGGCCGGATCATAGGCTGATTGGGTTATGGCGGAGTGGCTTGGGATCCCAATTCAAAAAACCGTTATGTTTCGAACATTTTTTGTTAGAACACCCGAAATTCAAAGAAAAATTTATTCAGTGGTGGTCGAAGTTAGAAAAAGATGGGGACCAAAGCATGTAAAGATTCCAGCAAAAACTTAAGGTTTTAAAGGAAAATATCAAGAAATGGAACAAATAAGAATTTGGCAATATTTTCTTTGATAAAAAATCCCTCAAACAACGATTGGAGGAGATCCAAATCCAAGGTATGTTAGAAGGATATTCTTTAGAACTGATGGAGGAGGAAATTTGCATTGAACAAAAGCTGCAGAAAAGGGAGAGGCATGAAGAAATCCTTTGGCATTAGAAATATAGGGTTATATGGTTAAGCGAAGGGGGAAGAAACACAAAATTATTTCATAGTTCGATCATCCAAAATCGCTCGCAGAATAGAATTCTCATGATTAAGAGTGACAATGGGGAGTGGATTGAAACCAGAGAGGAAATTGAAGGGGAATTATGGCGGCACTTTCAGGAAATCATGAATGGACCCAACCTGGACAGAAGTAGGAATATCGATAGGATCACTCAACATGTCCCCTCTTTAGTTTCTCAAGATCTAAATGACATCCTTATAATCCAGTTTATCTCCAGGAAGTCCAAGAAGTAATGGATCAGATGGCCAATGGGAAGTCCGTGGGACCAAATGGTTTTACAGTTAAATTCTTCCATCATTTCTGGGACCTTATTAAAAATGAAGTGTGGACGATTGTTGAAGACACAAGACGAACGAGGAAAATTATCTCAGCCTTCAATGCAACCTTTCTCACATTAATTCCAAAAAGTGAAGGAGCAAACTCCTCAGGTAAATTCAGGCCTAGGGATCTATGCAATGTCATTTATAAAGTAGTAACCAAAGTTATAGCCAACCGATTACAACCTATACTTCTTGGCCTGATTTCTCCTAATCAATATGAGTTTGTGGAAGGATGCTAGATAATGGATGGCATTATCCTTGTCCATGAAGTGCTCCACTCCATAAAAAAAAATATTCCGGGGATGATGTTGAAACTCGACATAGCAAAATCCTATGGAAATATTAGCTGTAAATACATCAGGGCAGTCTTAAGGGCTTTTGGATTTAGAGAAGATTGTATTGGGTGGATAATGAATCTCATCTCAACAACCTTTTTTTCTATCCTAGTTAATGGGGCTCCCTTAGGTCTCATCAAACCATCTAGAGGTATTAGACAAGGATACCCTTTATCTCCTTTTCTATTTTTCATTGTGGTAGAAGGACTAGGAAGAACTATTAAGGCAATGCAAGGGAATCATGAGATTAGAGGGATATCAGTGCACCCTATGGCAGAAAGAAAAACCCATCAACAATTCATGGATGATATGATGCTCATGGGGCACCCATCAGTCTAAGAAGCTCAGGATATTAAGAGATGCCTCCAAAAATTTGGCAAAGCATTCGGTCTTGAAGTCAATGAACAAAAATATCAGGTCTTCTTCTTCAATACCCCAAGGGTGACCAGACGCAATATATGTCGCATATTGGGATTTCAAGAGAGCTCCCTTTCATCCAAAAACTTGGGATCCCCTCTAGATAACTCAGTGATTCGGACAAGATCATGGTATAATATTCTGGATAAAATGAGGAAGAAGCTAATGAATTGGTCCTACCGTCCACTTAATTTATCAAGCAAGCTTGTCCTGGTAAAGTCTGTTCTTCAATCCATGGTAGTGTATTTATTCTCATCTTTAGCTGCTCCCAAAGCTATCCTGAGTGAAATAAGGAACATTTAGCATAAATTCTTATGGAGTGGAGCTAGGGAGCAAAGAAAATGGGCCTTAGTCAAATGGGAAATAATATGTACCCCCAAAGAAAAGGGTGGCTTGGGGGTGCGTGATCCAGAAAAGGTCAATCTAGTAAGTGGGGAAAAAATTTGGTGGAGATGGGTGACTCATAACCAAGAGCCATGGGCCAGATTATGGCATATGAAATATGCTTCCGGATGGGAAAAATTCAATCTCATTCGATTCTCTGAAGATAAGCCAGGATCACATATATGGAAAACAACAAACTAGGGGAAATGCCTTTTTCAATAAAACATTTTCTGGAAAGTTCGAAATGGTGAACGCGACCTATTATGGGAAGAATAAGGGAAACAATTGCCCCCCCTTGGTTAGATTTTAGAGACACCTCATCTGCGACAAGCTAGCATAGAACAAGTAAAAATTAGGGTCAAGGACTTATGGGAAAACCTAGAGCCCCAATTTGATTACAGATCATGGATCCCAAAGGAATGGTGGGAACAACATGGAACCAAGGATGAATTTGATCTGATGATGGAAGCTCTCGAAGATAGGAAAATTTGTTACAATGATGGGGAGGATAAACCATGCCAGGGCTTCAAACCTAGGGGAATATTTACAATCAAAGAAGCTTACAATATATGGATCGATCTCTCTGACAGACAACCAGAGATTATATGGAAAAATTTATGGGAATCCCAATTATGGCCTAAAATATCAACCTTTGTTTGGCTTATGATGAGAAGAATAATTCTAGCTGGAGAAAATCTCATAAAAAGAGGAATGTTGGTCCCTTACCGATGTTGCTTATGCGTTAATGATGAAGAGACACTGAATCACCTCCTAGAATCTTACCCTTTTGCGGAAATCCTTTGAGATTGTGGAGATGCAGCATTCATAAGAACATAAAGGCATAGAGGAAGGCCGGACTTGACTATTAGATCATGGCCGAAAGACCCCTTCCAAAATCCCACAGTGAACCTGCTTTGGAAAATTTTCCCAAGTTTTCTAGTCTGGGAAATTTGGCGAGAGAAAAATGCCAGAATGTTTAAGAAAAAATATGGAATGAAAGATAGGGTCTACCGCACCATCACTTCCAAGATGCTGGAGTCTATCAAAATTCAGGTTTGGGACCAGGCGGCTTGGGAAGCCAACAAAGCATAATACTTCATCCTGAATGCTTGGGGAATTGCTGGCCCAACACAAAGTTTCGGCAGACCCAAACAGACTATGTTGGTAGCTTCAGGTCCAGACCAATGGTCTCCTCCCCCCGAAGTTATTTTCAAACTCAACTTCGACGGTGCTTCCAAAAGAAATGTTGGACTACTGGGTTCAGAAATATCATCAGAAATTACAAGGGTGACATGCTAAGTTTCAGTACTGGTTACATTGGAGTGGAAATGAATAATACTGTAGAGATCAAAGGTTTAATTAATGGTATACAACTGGCTTGGCGACACAGTTGGATGCCACTTATAATATACGAAG
This sequence comes from Larix kaempferi, assembly GCA_027924585.1. Lineage (NCBI taxonomy): Eukaryota > Viridiplantae > Streptophyta > Pinopsida > Pinales > Pinaceae > Larix > Larix kaempferi. Next base: position 14,509,754 of record BSBM01001051.1, on the reverse strand, counting down.
ACTCAAAGGTGGTACTGGATATGGCCACTCGCATCCATAATGGAACACCTAGCACCAAGGTGGCACAATACTAAAGACTCAAAAGTCGACTGGAGCGATTGGAAGAGATCCTACGTCCCACACATTCTATCTCCTTTAGCCATGTAAGACGAAATGGTAATAAATTGGTGGACATGCTGGTTAAATTTGGGACTAATACCCACCGAAGTGTTAATGCTAGCACGTGGGAAGATTTAAGGGATGCAATTACCTAGGCCAGGTGTGAATCCTTAATCACGCTTGACATGTCACGAAATTAGGAAGATGGAGAAAGATGACAACATGTGGGCCCGTCTATGCCCATGTGATGCTGAGAACTTGTACCCACTTTGCGAGGACACCAAGTGGGGGTGCATGCACAAAGGATCGAGAGAAATTAAGGGTAATAAAGTAAGGATGATAGCATTCATTACAGAGAACATGACTACAGATGAAGTGATGAATACCAAGGGTAGCAGATACGCGTCCCAACTAATGGCATATATTGGAAGGACTACGGAGCATGGTGGAAACTTAAATACTGATACCAGAGCAATCATGGCCAAATATGGAAACATTCTATATAATCAATGGAAGGCTGGCCAAAAGCTTCATGGTAACAAGAACTATTACTGCATGATATTTTTAGTTGTCATCATGTTGTTTAAGAAGAGTGAGAGAAAAAACATGGAGAATAAGCGACTTGGGGAAGCTGAGGGTATGGAGAAGCGCAAAAGAATTAGGCAGATGGGAGAGAATATACCCATGGGAGAAGGTCGAAGGGTTACCCGAGCACAGAGGAAAGCAATGTGGGAGGCTTGAGTCTTTGAGCTTGGGTTACCAACAGTGGTCCAACGAGAATTGAAGGGGGTTGAACAGTGGCTCTGGCAAGAGCTGGATGAGGACACACTACACTCTGAAAGTCGAAAGTTGTAATAATGAGTCATGGAATCAGGAAAAAACATCGCTTGTCTAAGCCTCTACGAGAGAAATGTTGCTCTCTTCTGGGTGATGAAAAACCTGATGGGTCATGTTCTGTGGGAACGCATGAAGAAGTAAGAAGGTGACAACACCCCAGTCCAGTGCTAGAAATACCACCATGTGGAAGCTAGTGTGATGCACCAAAAAATTGATGCTATTATGGCCTCGTTAGGCATTCGTCAACCTATAGCTCCTTCGTCTTCAACGGGCGTCCCTGCGACTGCAATATGATCTTCTTTGATGAAGCTCAAGGATGTTTTCCTAATCTCCCGTATTTCATACTGTGAAGAATGGAATGTAAGGGTCTCATTTTGTCCTGGTTTGATTTATGTAATGGATTATGGGGGTATAGAATAGTAAGAATGTAGTTTATTTGTAGTATTTATGTTAATCTGGATAGTGTTAGCAATGACAGTTCAGAGGAAAGCTGGTTCAGAGGGTATACTCGGAAATTCCTTTATGTAAGAAACTCAAGGTATATGCAAGTCTAGTTTGAGACTATTTTTGGTCAGACAAAAGGCAGTAGGACATAAGGGTTTTGGGTTATAAATGCCAAGCTATGCAAGGCCAATTTTGTTGTGATGTAACTTCTCTTTTATATATAATATAAAACTTCTTACCTACAAAAAAAATGAATATAACTATTTCAAGTTGTGACAACGTTGTTACATGTGATATGGAATCCAATTGCTTACCTGGATTACACTTCTTGTTGTACTCCAATTTCCATAGTTGAGGTGTCATTATTCAAGGTTTTTTTCTAGTCTCTTCCTTCCAATTAAAAATATATTTCTCGATAGTTCGATACCTATGGTTCTTAGGGAGGGAGTACGTATACTCATCAAATACTTCCTTTCCTAAACTTCTAGAGCATCGAGATATCACTTTGAGAACACATACCAGACATGCAAATTTACCCTCTGTTTCAAGACCAACAAGATCTGGAATAAGGTTATTGCTAGTACTATACAAAGTGATTATTCAAAAAATGCATGAATCATTGATAAAATTAAATATTGTTAGAGTGCAATACTTTACTACTAATTACCACAAAATATGTTAGGTCTAGGGCATCTTGAATTGTCCATGTAAGTATTCCATGGAATTGAATTTGTCTTTGCCACCCTATTGGTTTGGAGATGCCATACATAGTGATTCTATCCCATAACTTTAAAAGTTCATCAATAAGAGGCTCAATAAATGTGTCCATATCTTTAACTTGGTACTTCCCTACTTATTTGAAAATACACAATTTTATTATGTTGAACATATATTAAATTAATATATGTAACAAACAACTAAGGTACAATTGAACTGATATGTATACTTGGAAAAAATATTTTGAACAAATACTTGGAACAATCATTGCCAACATTGTGTGCTCCCTCTTTATTGACATCCAAGGAGGAATGCTATTGTTTATAACAAAAATAGGCTACACTGAGTAAACGAACCTCAACCCTCCAAATGGATTGATACCATCAATTTTCAATGAAAGCCTAATATTACAAGGTTCATAGTTAAAATTGACCATCTTTCTTTGATGTCCCTAAATGTGGTACCAACTACAGACATTCGCATAGTACCATCTTCACTCTTATTCCATGCATGGTAATCCATAAATAATGCTATGTTTTTGCACCTAAAAAATTGTTGGAAACATAGAATTATGGGAATATACCGAGGAACATTTTGAGGCACCTTATATGTTACTTGATCGGTTTGATATATACTAATTCCACATTGAGGGCATCCCAAATTTTTTGCAAGATGTAAATAATATATAATATGGTCATTAGGACATGCATCAATGGCTTCATACTCGATTCCTGAATCTTTCATAATGAGAGAAAATTCTCGACATATGCAAGTAAATTATCTGGTGGTGGTAGGAGAATATCACCTAACAATCTATGATAGTCAAACAAAAATTAAAAGTGATGAATATTATTCATCAATATTACATCAACCTTTATACAATATAATTAGCACTAAAAATAGAACAGACCTTGGGAAATCACTGAAAGGGCTCAGGTAGACCCAGAATAGCCTTGGGAAGTAGTAAAGTTGTGAATCTGAGCAGCGGGAAGCAAGGTTTGGGAAGCCATCATGATGATCTCAGATGGGTGAAGAACGAATTTCATCCAGAGATAAAAGGATGACAAGGAAGTTAGTCCAAAGTAGATGAGAAGACGACAGGGAAACAACATACATATTTGAGGAGCAGATCTAAGCCGGAGGTGCTATAGGAGTCAGTGGTACTTATTTTCTCAGTGGATAGTGGTACACCTAGCCATATGACGAGTATGAGGTATGCGTACTTTAGTGTTTCAGAGACATAATCAGACTGCCATGTGATTTATGGGGTCAACACCATACATGTAGTAAAGGGGTTTGGAACAATGCTATTATAGTTGGAGCCAGGAGGATCTCTGGTGGTGGCAGGAGTGATGCATGTTGCAGAGCTAAAGATGACTTGCTCTCAGTCTCAATTCTAGAGGACCAGAGGTATGGGGTTGTGTACCAGGGTGGACAGGTACTCATACGGTCAGAGAGATCTACCTAGGATGCAGCAATGATGCTTGGAATCATATAGGGTAAGTTGTACAAGTTGTTGGGTCAGCCTGTATGTGGATCCAAGGGGATCTTGGATCGAGGATCAATGTTAGTGACATAGTAGAAGAATTTGATGGTTGAGCAGAGTTCACAGAATTCTAGTATGGGGAGTAAGCCTTCAAAGGGGAATAGGGAGATGGCCCCTTCCATTTCTTCCAATATTATCAAGACCAGTTGGTATGAGCTGCCATTGATGGATGCTCAAGAGCATGAGGCTCCTAAGAGCACAACTAGGAGGAACGGATATTCAGAGCATATTCCAAAGTAGGTGGCAAGGAACTCTTCTAGTTCAGAGGGAGTAGCTACAACAACGAATGATGTGATGGGATTGGGGATAGATCCAGGTGGAGGTTCTTCTAGAAGTACCTTCCTCACTAAGAGGAAGAGTTGATTTTTGTAGCATTGGATAGGTACTTTTGCATAGGCCAAGTGTTTGGCATGCAGGAGTCGTCCATGAGACTCTCAGACTTAGGAGTTTCATTTTAAATTGAATGTGCTTTTGTTATTACTTTATGTAAAGCAACCCATGGTATTTTGTGGTCCATGGTATTTGCATATTGTAATGTTATAAAATCTAGCCTAGGTGAGAGGACACAATATTCACACATAGTGAGAGGATCTCACTAAGTGGGTGGAGAAGTATTTCCATCCAAGTGTGTGGGCAGGGCTTGAGGAACGGAGAAAAGGGGTAGCAAGGAAGATAGAAACCAACTAGCAAGATCGAAGGGTTGATCTTGAGGTTTGCAAGCTTGGCTATTTGTTGATTTGTATATTCCTCGGTGGACCATTATCCCAGGAAGGGAGCCCAAGATTTTATATTAATAAAATCTATTGTGTGTTGGTTTTTCCCTAATTGGGGTTTTCCAAGGTAAATCCAAAGTGTCAAATGCATGTGATTTCCTAAGTATTTCTGTTGTGTAATTAGTTAGGGTTTTAGTGTGTTTTCATATAATAATTGCAGTAAATTATTTGAGTCTAATAACCAGATCTAAGCCCATAAATTAATAGTAGGGGCACCAACATTTACCATCACCAAGTTGCTCCCTTAACCTAGCAACAATCCTAGAACTTATCTCTTTCATTGACATTACTAACTATATAATTCAAATGAAACAATAAGTAGATAGAAAAATGGTGTAACGTTGTTATAGTTGTCGAAGCTATGCAGTAGAAATCTATTAAAGATGTCGAGAAAATCACATAATTGTTGCCTTAATATCGAGCACACATATATAAAATTTATAGACATCGAAATTCCGACGATAGTTGACCATGCCCACTTTGGCACCCTTAATTTGAGTAGACTTTATTGACCATTTTAGCAAATGGGGGAGCGGGAACTCTAAACGTTGGAATTCCAATGCTAGTTGACCATGCCCACTTTGGCACCCTTAAATCAAGATAGATGTTATTGTCCAGTTCGGCAAATAAGGGAGCGAGAACTGTCAATGTTGAAATTTCGACGTAGTGGTGTCCAAAGTTCGACATTCTGGTAGGATCATCGAAATACCAATGTAGATCATGGCCAAATTCAAAAATTCAAGAAAAACTATGGCAACACATATTTTTCGCCATCGTTATCGAAAAAACATTAAAAAAATCGTGCCCAAATGTAGTCATGCCACTACCATTAAAGCCTGGATCCCTACCTCATCTACACCCTCTAGCATAACTTGACACTTCACCCGAGCCACCATTGTCCTTATCACCATTACTTTGACCCCCTCCTAGAGTGTTGGTGTCCTCTTTTCCATTGCTTCAACCCCAACCTCATCCTTTTGTTTCCTCTTAATGAACCGAACCTCGCCCCCAGTGTCCTCTTCACAACTCCAACCCCACCCCAAAGCTGCTACCACCACCATATCCATTGCTTTAATTGTTGTATTCATCGCCCTCAAAGAAACCACCATGACCCACATAATCCAAACCATGGATAGACAAAGACGAAATTGTTATACAACCCGATTAATACGTGGGAACGATTAGTCTATGTCCCCGAAGGGACATAACAATATGTATTTGATGTATTTTTCAATGTCGGCCCGTGCCCTTTTGGTTTAAAAAAAGTTTTAATTACATATAAATTAGATATTAAAAATTAGTTATGAATTTATCCACAGCAAAGGCGTTTTAACCAATCCAAGCAGGGAAGTGATTCATGCGAGCTGGTGTATTGAGCCTGGCCATTCTGAACTGCAATTTATCCATTTGAATCGACTTGCGCGAATTTTCTCGAGATAAGAGTTGTTGAGTTGCTTCCGGGGAATTACAGTTTTACATTCATCCATGGCCTTTTCAGCTGTTCAGAATTCTCCCGAAAAATTCGTTCTTCCTCCTCCGCCGCCTCTTGATACCATAGCAGAAGCAAAAGCAGCCGGCTTCGCTAAAACAACGGCTGCTAATGAGAAGAAGCGCAGGACTCCACCTTCTCATCCCCCATACTTTGTGGTATTGTTATTTTCGAATATATTTGTTTTCACTTTGTAAAATTATGCTGCTTAATATGGTGGATCGTGTTATTTATTTAATTAGTATCATCTTTGTTTGTAGATGATCAAAGAGGCCATATCAGAGCTGAAGGAGAGGGGAGGTTCAAGTCTGAGGGCCATTGCCAAATGCATGGAGGAGAAGCACAAGCCACATCTCCTTCCTAACTACAAGAAGATGCTCGCCGTTCAGATCAAGAAGCTCGTTTTGGGTGGCAAGCTAATCAAGGTTAAGAATTCCTATAAGTTGTCAGAGATGGTCAAGAAAGAGTCTGCCCAGAAGCCCAAGAAAGAGTCTGCCCAGAAGCCCAAGTCTGTACCAAAAACCACCAAGAAAGCCTCCAAGTCTGTACTTCCTGTTGCTGGCAAGGTCGCAAAACCAGCGGCTGCAGCATCTAGGAAACCATTGGCAGCGAAGAATACTTCCCCAGCGAAGAAGGCCGCTGCTTTGACAAAGACAATCAAGGGCAAGAATACTACTAAGTCTACCAAGTCCACCGCTAAATCTACTGCCGCTGCAACGGCTAAGACTAATGGGAAGGTCGCAAAACCAGCGGCTGCAGCATCTAGTAAACCATTGGCCGCGAAGAATACTTCTCCAGCGAAGAAGGCCGCTGCTGTGACAAAGACAATCAAGGGCAAGAATCCTACTAAGTCTACCAAGTCCGCCGCTAATTCTACTGCTGCTGCAACGACTAAGAGTAAGACTAAGGATCCTGCAGGTCCAGCAGGGAAGAAGAATGCTAATTGATATTAGCGTGCATTCCCATTTTCTTTCTTTTGAAGCAGTGGAGGTGGATTGGAGGGCTTTGAATGGAGTCGAAGAATGTCAAGCGTTGTGTAGACTGTAGAATGAAGATGTTGTTCAAGATCAGAATATGATTTTAACGGTACAGTCGATTATGATTTATATTTTTTTTAATGCATTATATAGTATTTTATTTTTTGTTTTGTGTGGCAGAGTACATGGTAAGGTGTGGTTTAATCTTCATTTAAATGAAACCATATTGATATTTTTGGATTTTTATATCTATATTGAATAAATTTTAGATATATTGAACCTATATAGTTAAACAATAAGTATATGTGTATTTCATCTTAGATGTATTCATGAAACCATATAAGGGAATGCAATGTTTGAGCATCTACTATGGTTAAGTGATAATGGTAGAGCATTCTTTGTGGTGAAAAACAAGCACTTAGCATTCTCCAAATTATAGGGTTTTTGGGTTGGATTTAGTCAAGACGAGTTGGCTTGACACACTATGGGTGATACAAGGCCACATTGTTGTTGTGTGATGACCTAAAATTAATATATATATAGATATGAGTTGAAGTTAAGTTTTGATAAAAATGATGACAATGTTGTCTTTTAAATTCATGTAAATCTCCAAGCTTTGCTTGGTTGTCTTGTTTTAGGATTTCATGAACCAAGTTGTCATTGCAAATAATAGTGTATGAGCAAATATCAAGGGCATTTTAGAAGGGAATGAGTTTAATATTCAAGCTCCTCTAAGTTTCATAAATTATAGATTCCTTTTTCGCAAAAAAAATTCAAAGACTTCATCTCTTGTTATTATGATATGAAACTCATGTGAATTAGTTCTTAGTTTAGCTATCATGTTTTTTTTTGGGTTGCAACTTTATTACAATAGGAAGGATGAATAAGCTTTGGGTTGCAACTTTATTACAATAGGAAGGATGAATAAGCTTTGGGTTGCAACTTTATTACAATAGGAAGGATGATCAAGCTCAAGATTTAATAACGTGGTTCTATTTTGTCTTTAATATGTTCATCATTACATTGGAAATTAAGCACTTTAGTTTCAATTTTAGATTTTCATCATGGGTTATGTCGCTTTAGATATCCCAAAGTTTTAAGAATTTGTCCAAGTCATTTTTCCAACCTATTTTTAGACAGATTAAAGTAAAGGTGGTTGGGATTTTGAATATTTGGAGAAACTCAAGAAAAATGACGAAAAATAACATCGTGAATTTAAATGGCTGTGTATCAAATTTAATTGGAATATTCAACTTTGATAATGAATTTGGGTGAAGATGACCATGCCTCCTCTTTATTTGCTAATCACTACCCTAACTAGTTGCTAATTAGACGTCATTACAGGTCTAGTAATTAGTGATGTATTCTTCATACACAAACTACCCATAGCTCGACTAGTATTCAAGTAGTCACTCATTCATTTTACTTATTTTTGGTTCGTTTGGAATGCCCAAGTAACTTTGTGTGGATCTATGCCTGCCTTAGAGATGTCATTGTTTAATGGAAAGTTCTTCCCTACTCCTATTCTTAGCACCTGGTCATGTGGTGTATTAGGTCCACTTTTGATAGCCTTCTAGTAGGTGGTGTAAAAGTAATTCCAACTGATATTATAACATGTTAACTCCTATTTCTCTAGCTCATTTTATTATGGGTGACAGTCAGTATACTGGACTTTATGTTGGATTGGTGTTGTATAGATTGCTACTCTTTTGGATGTAGTGCGCCTAATGGATGTACTACTTATTTGATACCACGTTACAACTACTATCCACCACCTTAATGGTAAGCCTCGTATTTTCATTACATAGAGACTAGAATTAAATGGAATTGCAACCTTAGAATGCAAGTTATCACTTGATGCAAAAATTGAATTTTTTTTAAGAACCAAAACATTAGAAGAGTGAGATTTTTTCTTAATTGTTTTAGATGAACAAAGAACATTGAAGGTATCCTAAGAAAAGGCCAACTATTAATAAAAGGCTATATCAAATCCTACCACAAAAAACAGTAACTCAAACCCACCTAACCGTTTGTTGTCTACATCGATTAGTGGTTAGAATAAACTTTAAACATTTTATTTTAAATAGAAGACTTATCACAATGGTCTGCCAAACTGATAGAATAGAAGTGCAGGTTAGTTTCAGGCCTTGAGAAGCTCAAAAATCCAATAAAATTATGGAAAACAATGCAAAAAAATATCATGCAAGTAGATATCATAGACAAAAATACGAGTAATGATGGCATAACTAATTTAGAGTAAGGGTCATATTGTAGATAGGATTGGGAGTGGGATGAATTGTAGTCCAAGAAAATTATTACCAAAATTTTATCGAAAAATACAAAAAAATATCATTACATTTGTGTATACTGCATTGTTTTATGGCATTCACATTATCTCGCTCTGGAAAAGTAATCACATAAAACAAAAAATATAATACCGATGATGAATTCATCTCACTAACAATCTCTATAGAATATGCTAACAAAAGTGGAGGGAATGCGTCGTTAATAAATATCTCCTCAATGACCACTTTATGCATTCTCTGGCACCTTGTTGCGCATGTCAGGATACCTTTGGTGGTGGTGTGGACCATAGTAGAAATATTCGGTTGAATCGACCTTCATTTTATAGAAATTTTGTAGTCATAAGAAATTGAAAAAAAAATGTTTAGTATTGATAGGGTACAACCAACCTATCTTTCACTATCTTCCAAATAAACAACCCAAAAACCTTTAAAAAATTATAAAACACTTAAAGCACCTATAAATATAAGCTATATTGCAATGAATTGTTTTTTGGCTAAGGCCCTTCAATACATTTTCTTACCATCCTCTCTGCCCATCCTACAACAAAAATCTGAGTTTTGGAGAGCAGTCTGTAGTTTTGAATTTTTTAGAGTAATTTGGATCTAATATACTCAGAGATCTAAAATTTGTGTGTTCAAGTTCATGGTTTTTTTACAATAGATATTTATATATGGAATTTCCCAATATCTGGATCTTGATATTTCAAAGAGATGGAGCAAAGTAGGAGTGTCACAATGATTATACTGAGCTAATTTTAAAAGTTGTATTGTGGTGAGATAGCCATATGGGGTGAATTAAAAGTGGCTTCTGGAAAAGGAAATCGTATAGGGAGAATTAAAAGCAAAAAAATCTTTAAAAAATTCAAGTTACCTTCACTTAATACCCACATGAACCAAACTCATATTGCAACGACCAAATTCTTCATATGATGGCTATCAAATTCATATGTGTACAACAACTATACTACTAGAGACCATATTCCCTGTCTGTCTGGAATTGTTGATGTATTTGTAACTTCGAAATGTATTTCATATATGTATATTGTATTCCTATAGAGATGTTATTATTCCTCTATATGAAAGTGTTTGTATTCCTATAGAGATGTTATTATTCCTCTATACAGAAGTGTCGTCATTTATATTGTAAGTGTCGTAACTTATACTTGATGGGTTATTAGACCACCTTGTTGGGGTCGACCCTGTACAAGTCATGTGGGTTAAAGGGTTATTAGACCACCCTATTGGGGGTCGACCCTGTCAGTATTATGTTATGTGGTTAAGTTAAGGCCAACCTAGTAAAGGTTATTAGGCAAGTCAATTCAAGTAGAAATAGAGTGTGGGAGGCACTCTATTTGATCATTCTATTATTCACTCACACACTCATTGCAGAGTGGCGCACGTGTGAGGAAGGAGGAGTAGCTTCTAGGAGAAGACTATATCTTATGCTTGGGTTGTATCATTGCTCTATCTATCTCTAAGGAAGTTGCAGGGTTTTTCACCTTGGTTTTCCCCAGTGAAACTCTGTGTCTCTTGTGTGCTTACATTATTATGTCCAAGATTGATATGCTGTAGATATGATGTACATGTTATTATCTCAGTTAATATCCTAGATCAGATTGAAATTCTGAAAAAAATAACATGGTATCAGAGCTAGCCTGAAAGAAGGCATGGTATGGCATTTATGACACTTGTTGCACTTGCGAAGCTAGGGCTTGATATAGAAAAAACCAGTCATCTTAGCACTTTCTCTATAAATTCATTTTGGCGAAGTTTCAGGATCTGAAAATCTTACAAGTCAAAGATAACATCCCTATGTACCTTGTGTCCAAAGGATAGCCTCTAATTCGTTGTAATTTCATATTTATGATCTGTACAATATAGGGTTTCTGCCTCTTCCAGATCTCAGTCATAAACAGGTGACCTAGGAAAAAATTTCACAACTTGGGTTAGGGAGCTCCAAATGCAATTTAGTAAAAAGTGGCAGGTAGGGCACAGACTGTACTTTCACAGGTACGATTTTTAGAGGCCAAAATTGAACCAGTGACACATGGCACTCTGTACAAGTTCGCTCTCCTATTTTATCCCATAAACAGGTCACGTTGCGACACTTGGAATAACTCTCTGTCAGAGAATCCAATTAAGGTCAGACCTATGGGGTTGGAATGATGACAGGTCAGGCTACCACAAGTCGTTATTTTAGACCCTGTGGACTCGTAATTTTGGATTTACACCAGAAACAATTAGGTGCATATTTCTGTCAAAACAGAATTGGATTTTGAGCACCTTCATTCATGGCTCCGGGAATTTAGGGTTTTGGAGGATGTTAGAATTTTTGTATCGGAGACCACGACTAGATGATCCTCATCAAAATAGAAATTTAGAGACCAAGATCAAATTTTTTGGTTGGGAAAAAGGTCGGGCTTGATCAAACCCTAGTTTGGGACTTTGATCGAAAAAGTGAAAACTTAGGGCTTTTGCAAAAAATGGGAATTTTTGAAATATGTAACCATAGCTGGAAGATCCTTGGAAAAATCAAAGTTTAGAGCTTTGGATCAAACTATTTGGTTCAGTGAAGCTCCGGGAAACTCAAACCCTAATTCAGGGTCCTCCCGAGTGAATCCAGAAATCTAAAAGGCAATGTTTAGGGGTGAAACTTTGCAGTTTTCAAATTTTGAGTATACCAACTTGAACAACTCAGAAAGGTGCATATTTCTATCATTTTAGAAGTTTGAAATTCAATGTTTGAATTCTTAGGGTTTCTCTGACAAACCCTAATCCAGCTCGAGATCCAGTTTCTGTAATTCAAGTGGATTGGGTTAATCCTAGAAGAGAATGGATTAGTCACCTACATAAGTGAAGAAGTTCCTGTTTCAGAGGGAGATGAGGCTAAGGCCTTACATAAGAAGATTACAAGTAATCTCAACAGGTATGACTTACAGGTATGTTTCGAAATCTGTTCATGATTAATTGTATGGTATGTTTGTCTTCATTAAGGTTAGTACAATCTTGATTAACTTTAGACTTGTCATATCTCCTTAATAAAATCATGAATGCAGATATTCATTGATTAGGGTTTTGACACTTATGATTGTAATAATGCATTGTGGTGTTGTATAAGGTTGATGTTGTCCACTAACATGAAAGGTACATAAAGAAAGACAAATCATGTTCTAGTTCAAGAACATATGACCATGGTGACATGAAGACAAAGATTCATCCATTGTCATGAAGCTCTACTTACAAGGTATGTATAATTTGGTTCTACAATGCTTAACCTATGAGACATGCAGGTTACTAGCACAAGTCATTGAAGAGAACAAGAAGACATTGCTAAGACACAACTAGCAAATATGATAACCAAGTATGTTTTTCCTATATCAAGTTAGAATCCTACTTTATGATAGGATCTCTTATATAAGTATACTTGGTATGATTAATAATGATTATTCATGAAGTTATAGGTTTGATTAATCATGGGTTTATGCATATTATGCTTCTTACTTTGATTGATGATATGACTAACCAGAAAAGTCCTATGGTCAAACAGGAATATACATGAGTAAAAGAATTGTGATAAATTATCTGTGTATGAAATGATCTTGACCATACATGTTTAAGATTACTTAGAATCGTAATGTTTTTTATAGTATTAAGATTATACTAATGAATGTATGTATGAGACCTCAAGGATAACACAATGATGATACTAGTAAGTATGCATAGTGATCGAGGATGGATATAAGTTCAAAGATAGGTAATCCAGGAAGCAAATATCAAGAGGGAGCACACTCCAGTAGTTCCTGCAAGGAAGCAAATATTGAGAGGGAGTACACCCCACAACCAAACAAAGATAAGTATTTGAATTGTCATTTCTTGCATACTTGTTTATTTAAATAATATTGTCCAATGATGTATATGCTTATGTTCCTAAACTTAGGGTGTGTATTATGCATATTATAATAACTGCATTAATGAACAGTATACTACTAATATGCATGTGATGGGTAAGTGGCATATGGCACTATACAACATTCCATTGCTACTTATCTAGAATGAAACCTTTTTGCTGACATGTTGGGAGTTGTGCACACTCCTAACAATGTTCTGGTAGAGATTGGAAGGCATCTAGAAAGTTACAGGATATGGATAAATGTTGTATTGAAGCATTGGCTAAAATAATTGCATGATTGTATGACATATTTCTTTGTGTAAGAATTTGTTCTAAAAAATAGGAGATGTTTCTAATCGTGCAATTTAACTTTCTTTGTAGGAAAGATCATATACCACCACCTACAAAAGAATGACTACAACATTTGTCCCAGCAACAAAGCTATCTATTAAATATATTGAAGTTCCCAGGATCTGGAATGAAGTAATGGAAGAATACCATGATCCGTCGATCATGAAGAAAGATGTTTGGGATGTGGTCCCAAGACCAGATGGGATGTCTGTTGTGACTTCCAAAGATCAAGCATGTTGTATATGGTAGCATTGAGAAATATAAAGTGAGATTTGTAGCTCGTGGTTTCTCCCAGAAAGAAGGGATTGATTATGAAGAGACTTTTGCTCTTGTGGCCAGATACACTTCCATCATATCAGTACTTGCTCTGGCTGCAGTAATGAAATGGAAAGTACACCAGATGGATGTCAAGACAGCTTTCTTGAATGGTGTAGTCGAAGAAGAATTGTATGTGGAGCAGCCAATCAGGTTTCAGACACATGACGGAGGATCACATATGTGCAAACTGAAGAAAGCCCTATATGGTTTGAAACAAGCACCCAGGACCTGTTATGGCAGGATAGATGGCTTCCTATCCAGTTTGGGCTTTAATAAGAGTAAAGCGGATTCCAACCTTTACTACAAGGTTGAGGAAGGCAATCCAGTGATACTACTATTGTATGTGGATGACCTTTTTTTAATAGGTGAGGATAGGTTGATTGCCGATACGAAGAGGAAGCTTGCTGCTGAGTTTGAGATGAAGGACTTGGGTATGATGCACTATTTTCTTAGTATGGAGGTGTGGCAGAGTGCAGATGGAATCTTCCTTGGATAAGGTAAGTATGCAGTAGATATCCTGAAGAGTTTCGGGATGATGGACTGCAAGGCCATGGCCACACATATGGCATCGAACCTGAAGCTTCTGTGTGATGCTTTATCTGATTCGGTTGATTAGGGCTCTTCTAATCTTGTGTTCATTGCCAGAAAGCTGGAATAGCTTGGTCGTGGCTGTAGGTAACTCTGTCTCTGGTTCAAACACCTTGAAATTTGATGATGTTATTGGTATTATTCTTAGCGAGGAAATGCGAAGAAAAAGAACAGGTGATACATCAGGTAATGCGTTGACCATGGAGAGCAGGGGAAGAAAAAAGGAGAGAGGAAAGAGCCAAGGTAATCGTGGCAAGTCTAAAATGGGCAGATCCAAGTCCAAACTGGGAAAGATAGAGTGTTGGAACTGTGGAAAGAAAGGACATCTGAAGAAAGACTGCAGATCTCTAAAGAAGAAAGGAGATGGACAGCAGGAAACTACCTAGGAAGCAAATGTAGCAGGTGATGTGTTACAAGATGCTTTGATTCTTGCATTAGATAATACAAGTGATTATTGTGTAGTAGATTCAAGGGCTTCATGTCATGCTACACCCCATAGGAAATATTTTCATGATTATGTTCCAGGTGATTTTGGACATGTTTTATTGGGTGATGATGAGCCATGTAAAATTGTTGGAATGGGTAAGGTATGAATAAAAGTTAATAATGGAACTGATTGGCTATTGAAATATGTAAGGCATATTCCTGCTATGAAAATAAATCTGATCTCAACAAGGTAGTTGGGAGATGGGTAGGTACATTGTATTTATGTCCTCATAATACTGACCATTCTATCTCTTTAGCTTCCACATGAACAGATACAACATTGTGGCATCATAGGCTTGGCCACATGGGTGAGAAGGGGATGCAGATTCTCCACTCAAGGAATTTTCTGCTAGATTTGAAGTAGGTAAGTTTGAAATTCTGTGAAAACTGTGTTTATGGAAAACATAAGAGAGTCATATTTCTCAGGGTTGGGAAACATAAGAAGAATGAAAAGTTAGATTTTATGCATACAGATGTATGGGGACCAGCTTAGGTACAATCTCTTGGTGGCTCTCATTATTATGTTACATTTATTGATGATGCAACTAGGAAAACTTGGGTTTATTGCATTAGACAGAAATCTGATGTGTTTGTTACTTTTAAGAAGTGGAAAGTTTTGGTTGAGAATGAGATAGGAAAAAGGTTTAAGTGTCTCAGATCTGATAATGGAGGTGAGTATTGCAGCAAGGAGTTTGATAGTTACTGTTCATACCATGGGATTCATATAGAGAAGACAATCCCAGGAACACCACAAGAAAATGGTGTGTCTGAAAGGATGAATAGAATGATCATGGAGCGTGCAAGGTTTCCCTTACAGTTTTGGGTGGATGCTATAAATACTGTTGTTTATTTAATAAACAGAGGACCTTCAAGTGCTTTGGATGGTGGTATTCCAGAGGAGGCATGGACAGGTAAAAAGGTAAACTACTCATTTCTCAGAACGTTTGGTTGTGAAGCATTTGTCCATATTGATAAAGATAATAGAACAAAGCTTGAATCTAAATCCAAGAAATGTACCTTTATTGGATATGGGGTTTATGATTTTGGTTATCACTTATGGGATTATGAAAATAACAAAATCATTAGGAGTAGATATGTGATATTCAATGAAAATGTCATGTATAAAGATCATTTGCAAGGAAAGAAACAGGAAAAGGAAAACACAGAGTACACAGTACTTGATGAAATTAAAGAAAATGAAGTTCCAAAGGTGCCAGAAAATCAAGAACAGCAGCAAGTACCTAAAACTCCTGCAACTGCAAGAAGATCTACCAGGTTAAGTAAACTCCCAGAACGATACTCTCCTTCAATGTATTATTTATTGATGACTGATGTTGGTGAACCAGAATGTTATGAACAAGCAATGCAGGTGGAAACTAGAAAGAAGTGGGAGCAAGGCATGAATGAGGAGATGGACTCATTGGTAGGAAACCAAACTTGGGATTTGGTTCATTTTCCTGTTGGTAAAAAAGCATTGCAGAACAAATGGATTTACAGGTTGAAGGAAGAAGAAGGAGGTAAGAAGTGGTACAAGGTGAGACTTGTTGTAAAGGGGTTTGCACAGAAGAAAGGTATATTTTTTGATGAAATATTTTCTCATGTTGTTAAGATGACTTCAATTAGGACTATCTTAAGTCTAGTGGCGATAGAATATTTGCATCTTGAACAATTAGATGTAAAAACATCCTTTCTCCATGGGGATTTGGAGGAAGAGATATATATACAGCAGCCACAAGGGTATGAGGTCAAAGGGAAGGAGAATTTGGTGTGCAGGTTGAAAAAGAGCTTGTATGGATTGAAGCAAGCTCCAAGGCAGTGGTATCTAAACTTTGACAGGTTTATGACAGAACACGGTTATAGTAGATGTCATTCTGACCACTGTGTTTATTTCAAGAAGCTATACAATGAAAGATATATTATCTTGTTATTGTATGTAGATGGCATGCTTGTTGCAAGGTCTAACATGCAGGATATAAATCTGCTCAAAAGGAAGCTAGCTAATTTATTTGCGATGAAGGATTTGGGTGCTGCAAAGCAAATCCTTGGTATGATAATAACGAGAGACATGAAAAATCACAAATTGACATTGTCTCAGAGTGAGTACATACAAAAGGTGCTGGAGAGGTTCAGAATGCAGAATGCGAAACCAATTAGTACACCTTTGGCCAGCCAGTTCAGTCTAAGTAAGGAAATGTGTCCCAAGACACAGGAAGAGACAGATTACATGTCCAAGATTGCATATCAATCAGTAGTTGGCAGCTTGATGTATTCCATGGTGTGCACAAGACCATATATTGCACAAGCAGTGGGAGTTGTGAGCAGATATATGAACAATCCAGGTAAAGAACATTGGAAGGCAGTACAGTGGATTCTCAGGTGTTTGAGAGGTACTACCACTCAGGCATTATGTTTTGGAGGTTCAGACACTATTCTATAGGGATATGTTGATGCATATATGGCAGGTGATAAGGATAGCAGGAGGAGCACCACAGGGTATGTGTTTACTGTAGGTGGAACAACAGTAAGTTCAATTTCGAGATTGCAAAAGGTTGTTTCACTTTCAACAACGGAAGCAGAGTATGTTGTTGTTACAGAGGCTAGTAAAGAGATTATTTGGTTACAAAGGTTTATGGAGGAAGTGGGTAAAGAGAAAAAGGATATCAGGTCGTATAGTGACAGCCAGAGTGCCATTCATCTTGCAAAGAACTCAGCATTCCATTCTAGGACTAAACATATACAGCTCAAGTACCATTTCATACAGCCTATTCTAGAAGATGAACAGTTGAAGCTGAAAAAGATACATACTATACAGAATCTTGTAGACATGTTCACAAAGGTAGTGACCAGAGAGAAACTGAGTTCTTGCTCGGTTTCAATTGGCCTTCTAGCACGAAGGTGAAGAGGAGAAATTTGCTAAGTCCAAGTCCAGTAAGTGCAATAGCGGTGGAGTTGCTGTGATCAGTCTCCAAGTGGGAGATTGTTGGTTATGGAGCCAGATATTCCAATCGCATAGATGATATTGTTTTAGTTGTGCACCCCAGAGGACTGTACACTCATTCCCCTACCTTGGGGCTGTTTTCGCCAACAGTTTTCGGGCCCATGGTTTTGGGTATCCCGTGGTATTTTCCCATTGTATTTTCCTTATAAAAGAAAGACATTGTAACACGGCCAGGGTTGATGTATTAGGTTTTATGCATTGTAAAGATCTCTAAGATCGGAAGAGAGACTGTGAGACAGTGAAGAGGAAGTGCAGCGGCTGTGCTGCAGGTTGTATCCCTTCACTTTGTTGGATGGTATAATAATAAGGACTGACAATTTCAGTGTGAACATAGCCCATATTGGGGTGAACCACGATATATCTGTGTTTCTCTTGTAATGTGTGTGTGATTATATTTTCATTTCTGTTTATTGTTATTGCTCTATGATCCTGTTTTTCTAATAGGATGGAAAGGTGGTCTCATGAGTGTGCAATGTAGATCATTAGAATGCCTAAAAGAACATAAACTTGGTAATCTATAGGGTAGGATGCTAAATGATTATGATAAGAAAATACCCAGCTTTATGCAAGATATCAGACTACATAGAATCCTAATCCTATGGAAATTGAAACAACATGGGTGCCAAATGACAAAGGGTGATAAACGGTCACCCATGGAAGGTAGGATCTACTATTGGGTATGGGCGAATGTGGGAATAAATGGGCTTGGAAACTTACACAAAAATAAAGGGGGATCCTATAGGTGTAAAAGGGGATGATTACGGTTGATGCATATGATATTCTGTAGGGGTGATTACCTATATTCCAGTTTGAAGCATTATACATGTAGGAGCTGGTTATAGGCTAAAATTAATTATCCTCATTGCGACCTGGACCTGTATACATGGAAACAATACTTATGCATAAAAGGTGTTTCTGGAAATCAAACCAAATATACAAGTGACATGTGACCTCAGGAAATGGTCAAGATCATGCATGTGAAAAAGTGAGCAGTGTTAAGGTCCTTCCCCCTGTGCTATGGGCATGGGGTTTGTGATTATGGATCACATATGTGTTGGATTGAGCTATGGACTCATTGTAATATTGAGATAGATTTGATGCGTTAGGGTCAAAATAATTCAGTGTGACCCCTATCCTAGGTTCGAGGTAATCTATTATGCCTCCCAACCTATAGGTGTCAGTGTGGTGTGGATGCTCTCTTAGAGAGGTATCGACAGGTAATCGATCATCTTCTAGAAGGGGGGCGTACCATGATGTTATTGGCCATGGTGGCACACTGAATTGGTGATATGATGATGGGGGATTCCCCCTATGGGGTGGATTCCCACAATATCGCCGATAAGGATGACGATGATAAGTAGGAAGGTCTAGAGGCCCGCCCCCATGCTGTGGACATGGGATTTCCTCATTGATTCAGAAGGGTTGAACAAATAGGTCGGAGCGACTCATGTCTGTCAACACAATCGTAGTGGTATGATATGTTGAGGAAGGTTCCTTAGAGGTTGATATAAAAAAATGTTGATTTTCCCACTCAAAGAAGTCACTGGAGGGTGAACCTCTTCGATGATTGTGACTTGGGGCTCAACAAATAGTCGGAGCAAGTCAATGAGTACCAATTAATACTCAGGAAGATCAAGGAAATGGTGTGAGTAATGGCTGTGGAGACTACATATTGCACAAGGATGATTGGTGCGTAATGATGTGTTACCCATATTGGGGGTGCTAGGAAGATGAACCACTAGATTTTTTTTTCGGGTTCATCATCCAACATCTGGATATCAGTGTGCAAGATAGGAAATTTCAGATAGTTCTAGGTAGCGTGACCCAAAACATCGCACAAATCACAAGGCGATGGTGCTTGAGATGAAGCAGTAGAGTTCACGGTTTTATTTGTATTTGTCGACGGTATTGCACTCATCGCTTTGACCCCAGTTTTCTTCTTGAAGAGAGGGGGCGAGGTAGTAGGTGTTACCTTTAGATTAGGAGGAGGATGATTGGTAGTACCAATAGGCTGCATAGGTTTCAATACAACTTGTGGTGTGGGAGGTGGGTTTCAAGGGGTGAGATACTAAATAAGGAGGCCTAACGTCAAAACAAGAGATTAAGAGTTTCCATGAATGGCATGCTCATGATTCCAAAAGGTGGAAACACAAACGATATTTTTTTAATAGGAGTGGCTCCCCATTGGTTCCCAGGTGATTGGCTAGGAGAGGGGTCAGGTTAAGGTTAAGGCTAAAATTAAGGATGGGTTGCAGCTTTAATCGAGAAAAATGTACAAATATCTAAAATTTCCACCTTTTGGGGTGGAGAAGGGAGATTCTGAAACGTTCCAATCATGGGGGAATAATGAAAAATTTCGGGCCCAACACTCGTAAAAATCAGGATAGACATGCAATCGATATTGTTTTCTTCCAAGGGTAGATCATTTTTCAAACAATCCGGCTCCTTAGGATCATAGTAGGTTAGTTTTTCCGGCTTGATAATATTCCCTTCATGGGGTAACATCATAGTTTGAATACAGTTGATTCAAGTCAGTTCACCGTATACATATAGCGATGCACAAGGAGGAGGTTGTAATCTAACTTGGCATTGACAACCTCAATGTCAATTAACATTGTTTTACTATATAACTCTATAGGGGCATTTAGGAGAATACCCTAAGGTTGATCTGCGTGGCCATCATAGGCACACAATATCATGAGGGATGGCACAACTTGGGGGGATCTGATATTTTTCCAAACATTAGTTGACATGACACATGTAAAGGCACCTTCATCGATAATGCATCGATGAATCACCAGGTTTTGGACGAACATCGAGACTTAGAAGGATATTGAAGAGGACATTCATAGCTCCACTTGATCCAAATCAAATGTTATCAAATGAGATTTGGAAGGATTAGTAGCACCTAGCACTAACAGCAAGGCTTTGCGTTGTGCATGGCAGTTCCTAAGAAATTCCAGAGTTGACATGGTAGCAGGGGACTGTGCTAATTCGTCCACAACGCTATAATTAGGAGCGACTTAAGTATTGGGATTATTGTAAATGCGACACAAAGAAAATTTGAGAACTTTAGGGATCCCATTCGAAGGTGGTTTAGGTTGGTGCAAAATTTCGTCAACCAAGGTGGTATCTGTTCCCTTATCAAAAGTGGAGTATTTAGCGGTTGAAATGTACTAGTTTCATCACATCTGAAGGTTCTCATCGGTGGACAACATGAGGAAGTTATATACCCCAGAGTCAGACAATTGACTTGATAATGTTGGTTGGGGTGGATAAGGCACTAATGTCTATCTCATTACTAGTCCTTACGCTGGGAAGTAGTTCTGTAGGTATGCAGGTTGGGTTTGAGTGGGTTGAGGCAAAGGTGGTTTTGCTTTCCCCTATCCAAATGGGAACAATGATGGGTATAATTCCCATATGCACTATAGAAAGAACACAGATGATTGGTCTATAGTTGAGTGTTTTTGGGTTGTTTAGGTGGATTATTATGGTCCTGATATGTGGGATTTGCTCCAGTATTATCAGGTGGGTTAGCAGGTTGGTTTCTACCTTCTTTCCATTCATTGTTTCCTTTATTCTTTCCTTGGTTATTTTTCTTAGGTTGCGCTTGCTGGTTATGGGGTGCAAGTTGGGAAGGAATTTTCTGTTGGGAGAACACTTGCTCCTGAGGGAAAGGAGGAGTAGTGGGGTGTGGATGCACTGGAGTGGCTGATGGAGGTCCAAGAAAGGGATAGTAGGGCTTCATGGCTGGAGGATCCACGAAGTCAGTAGAACAACTTCCACACATGGTGCCACTATAGGAGGGCCCATAATCTTGGGGATCCAAAGCAGGAGATGAATACAAGGGCCACTACAGGAGGGCCCATAAACTTGGGGATCCATATGAAAAACCAATTGTTGGGGGAGGGTAAGGTACATATGGATTGGGTTAGGATGTGACAGTTCCAATAATACCATCTGTAGCATGGGATGCCCCCGGCAGGTCTCTCTGAGAAGAATCTCTGTGAGGGGCATTAGGGATGATGGTATACACATAACCAAAATAGGAATATATCAAGTCGAACTTCTGGGCGTCTAGGATAACCTCTTCTTTGGTTTGGGGTTGTTCAAAGTACATGTCCTTGGAAATGGATGGAAGTAGGGATTTAAAAAACCAGTCTAAGAAGATCCTGTCATCAATTTTGATCTTACACAAACTCTGACATCTACACCACTCATGGATATGGTCAGTGTTGTGGGTAGTACAATCATGTTGACATGAGAGAAGGATTTATAATCCATCATCATATTGGATGGGAAACTGGATGAACTTCATGGAAGTGGAATCTAAGTAAACGAAATTGGGATGTGTCCCATGAGGTTGGTCAATATACCACTTGGCGGCAGCACTAGTAAGGATTCTTTGAAAGAGGTGGAATTTGATAGAATCATCTACAATGATGTTTGAAGAGAACCATAGCTGAAATGAAATGATATGGTTTTGGGGGTCTTCCCCAACTTTTCCTTCAAAATTTGGAATGTCCGATGGAATTTTGGTCGTCATAGGAGGATGGTTAGGATTATGACGGATTAGATCATTGATCGACCTTTCCAAATCAAGGAGGTTGATGGTATCCATAAATGGAAAGATCACAGTCATGGGGCCTCTTGGCAGAGGGTTCCCTAGAGGAGGGTTCCTTGGTAGAGGATTTCCAGGATGAAGGTTTCTAGGATAGGGTTTCCAAGGGGAGGGTTTCCCTGAGGGTGGTTCCTTGGTGGAGGGTTCCTTGCAGGGGGGAATGCTCATTGCTATTATCCATGGCGTTTATAGTATGTGGGTGTGTGGATGATCCTGAAACTAAGGAGTCAAAATCAAGAGACTCAGAGAGGCTCTCATGTGATTGTGCAGTGTGATGAACTGAGGTCTGGAGTGAGGATCCAACCCTAGAATCTAAAAGACCGTACTGAGAGGGTTGGATCTGAATCCTTTGAGAGTACCTCAAAGGATCAATACTTATGTAGTATCAAATAAAAAATTTCATTAGTGTAAGGGTAAATGGGTGTAGCTCAAAATCAAAGAAATATCAAAATACCTAATGCAACCTAGTGTGTAGCAGTTGAGCTCAACAAAATGGAAAAATGGCCAAAAGAAGCTCAAAAAATTAATGCATCCGTGTCTGCAGTAGGTGAGCTCAACAAAATAGCAAACAAAACAACAAGTAGTAATCCTAGAAAAGGAAAAAGACCCATTGACCTAACATATATCTACATAGTCAAAAATAAAAACACCAAATGTAATCTCCCTCGAATATTTTCCTCTATGTGGTCATCACCTCCCCATCAGAAAAAAAAAATAAGTAAGAATACGAGTTGGGTCTTCCAATTAACGGACAATAATAGGAGAATCAATCCTATCTAGACCCAGCAAGTGAATATCAAAAGGAGATTTATAGAGCTAGGGCCGTAGTTGACTTCATTTGTCCTAGGTCTCCCCCCACCGAAGGGGGTGGTCTTTGGGTAAGATACCTCAGAAAAATGGTCTCTAGGATACCTCATTTGGGTCACTTCAAGATGATTATTCCATAGCTTCAGTTCAAAGACAACGAATTGGATGATCTTCAGTACTAAGTGGGGACGGTGCATGACCTAACCATTTAGTTCCAGTCTTGTTTTTTTCCCTCTTAAGGGAGAGGCTCACATCACAAATTATCCTCAAATTGTGTCCCAAGTACTAAAGGATTTTAACTCCCTAAAAGACATCCATTATACTTCAGTTGGATAGTGACAAAGGGGAATTATTTGGATGCCTATCCCCAATGTCCTAACTTAACTACAAGATTGTTTTTGTCCTCAAGTGAGGTTAATGTGTGTTAAGTTATGGTTTATTTTAAGGCTTCTTTGGTGGCATGAACCAAGCGATAGTTTTCTTTAGGGAGGGTTTGTGTGCATTGGTGGTCTATACAACTGCTAACTAAGAAAGTAAATGCTTAAAAGAAGTGATTGTATTCCAATACTAAGTCTAAAATTTTCTTGAAAACATCATTTGAACATAGAAAGGCTACAAGTAAGCATTTATCATTCAAAGCATAAATATTGTTCACCAAAGTAATGATCGATTTTTCATCAAGCACTCACTGAAACAATAAACATGCAGCCAAAAAGTATCTTTAACAAAACCATACAAGTAGCAAACACTAAAATTCAATGCTTTTTCTTCGCCACAAGAACTAAAAAGGAAAAATGAAAAGACTTCTATAGTAAGTAGACGATCGCAAACAACACTAAAAGGGTGCTGAAAACAATCATCAGCTGAAAAACCAAAACTATATGCAAGGGGAAAAAGGCAAACAAACAGTTTGAAGGATGAAAGTTGATGAGAAAGTGAGAGAAAAGAAGAGGTTTCTCTTATTAGGGTAAATTGAGTGACCCAGGTTGCTTAGAATAGGCATACATGCGTGCCCTAAGAGAAAATTACAGTTTCAAAAACAAGCTGCACTTATTGGGGCAAAAGGTGCAACCCAAGTCCCTTAAAAGTGGCTAAAAGGTGTGACCTAGGTCCCTTAAAACTGGCTAAAAGGTGCAATGTCCCTTAAAACGTGCTAAAAGGAACGACTTGGGTCCCTTAAAACGAGCTAAAAGGTGCAACCCAAACAAAAAAATGAGTTTTTTGGGGTTTGGTTACACTTTTCAAACAAAAAGAAACTACTTAGGTCACACAAAAATGCCAAAAATGTGCGACCTAGCTGGAACGTGATATCTTTTACTATGGTTGCACTTTTCAAAGGAAAAAGTGCAACTCAAATGATTCAATCAAAAGGGCCAAACAGGCACAACTCGGAATGGAAAAAACCAAACATAGTAAAAAGAAGCTTGGTTTCATAAAAAAAGGGTAGATTCAGGTCGGTTTTTCAACTATAAACTGTTAAACAATAGAATATAGACAGATAAAGGATGAAACCAAGAAAAATAAGGAAAACTCAAACAAGGGCTAGAAAGGTTGGACGAGAACAACTGGAGAAGGGTCCCCACTATGGTCACCAAAAACTATTGCTAGTGTTTTCACACCAACACGTGCAAAAATGCACCTACTAGGAGTTTTGCTAGTCTTAGTAGAGTTTCGAGGTAAAATATAAAAACAAATAGAAATTAAATAAATGATATGTAAACAAATATAAACTAAAAAAAAAAAAAAACAAATCTAATCTATTCATTTTTCCACATTCTCTAACAAGTATCATTTCAAAGAATCAAAGGATGTATTTTATTAATAATGAAAGTACATAGGATAAAATGTCACCTATGAGTTGCATTAGAAGGGGCCCCTGTAGCTATTCGAGGGAGGGTCTTCTTGGTCTCCTAGGAGTCCATGGTTCTCCGGCCACGTATCACATATGCGATCTTTAGCTGATCCAGGAGTATATTTCAATTCAATCCAAAATAAAGTCTTAAGATGCGAAACAAAACCTCATTGTTACGTAGGGATCCTCGATACCTTTCTAGCGATGTTTGTTTCATCCCAAACGAAATCCGAACTGATGAGATATTAAGTTCTGAAGTATTTCCCAAATAGGTAAAAAAATGGCAAAAGAGGTGCCACATTGCACCACTGGAAGGGTGCCACATGGCTTTACAACACTAACATGGTAGCATCACAAAGCACCACATGGAAGTATTATAGGTGATGTGGTAGGTTGCAAGTGCTGAGTTGGCATCCTAGTGGCACATACGTGGACAAATTTGATTTTGACATGTGCTATTGGGCAGTACAGTTGGTTGACAGGTGGACTAACCAGAGGCTACCATGTGGCAGTCCAACTAGCTACATTGCAGGTTTTATCTACCAAAAATTTGTTGCAGTTTAGGTGGAATCGAACATGCGACCTACTCCACCAATTCTGAATGTCTTTCCACTACACCACCGATTATTCCTTGTTATGTTAATCACATATAATTTATTTGAATTTACAATTTTTTCAACCGATGGTAAAAAAGGTTGGATCTAAGCCCCAACATCATGATATGTGGTGTACATGGAGCCCAACCCCAAGCCTTCGAGGCTAGCAGATCATACAAAATATTATAGTTTTAAACCATATGATATTTTCCACAATACAACCAATGGATATATATTATATGCCAACGGATTTCATGCAACGGTTATACACTAGTACAAAATGAGAGATAAATGATCAAAATCTGTATATAAAAGACCACTTTTGATATGGTGACCACTAGTGGCAAGTTAGTGCTCATTGATCACGTGCCCAAAAAAGTGGTCATATTTAACTTGGTCATTTATAGCTTATCTTGTGGTCATATATTTGGTCGTATATTTGTTCATTAATGTGGTCCTTAATTGTCACAATTAATGACCAAGTATACAACCAAATTAATGACCCAATATATGACCACAAGATAAGATATATATGACCACGGGATAAATGACTGCTAATTTTCCACCGGTGGTTGCCATTTGGTCATTTATATGCAAATTTTGGTCATTTTTTGGTCACTTATCTATCATTTTTGTAGTGGTCATTTATCTCTTTTTGGTCATTTGTAGTCATTTTATATATATAGGGCACGAAGGAATTGAACCACCAACCTCTTTCCTATAAGGCAAGTGCTCTTCCATTGAGATAACAGCCTTAAATAAAATATATTATATAATTTTACACCAATGATCTAAGAATTTGCAACTTCTAAACTTCTTGGGAAAACACTACCTCGGCTTGCACAATAGAGTCAATGAAGTTTTCCTGCAGTAAGGAGTAAAATATCATACAACTTATTACTAGTAGTTGGCTTAGTTGTGCCTATTTCAATACATGGGATCCAGATCAGATCCAAAAATTTTAGGATACTTTAGTTTGGTTAAATTCACCCTTAGGCGTTTATTCCCTAAAAGATGGTTATTGTGCTTTATTACAAGCATAGTAGAGGTCATGTCATATCTGGTGGTGGCAAGTTGTGTGGAGGTTTCATAGTCCTTCGAAAACAAATATTTATATGTGATTTTTGTTGTCCAACAAAGTATTGACATGGGATATACTTCAAAAGGAGGAGTAGATCAGGGCTTGGAATATTTTATTTATGTAAGTCAGCAGAAGGACAAATATCCATTTGGCAGTAGAATCTTCCTGCACATAGCAAGCATGGAAATAAATTGAGTATTTGATTAGGATAAAGGGTATATGGTACGAATCATCGGTGGAGGAATGCTTAAGACATTTGTGTTCCAAACAAGCCTTAGAAGACTATAGAGCATTGCCACTAATCATATTTTTACGGATATGCTAGCAAGGAATGCTAGTATGTTTGAGGACAAATATATATCCAATTTCCAATGTGCATCTCAAGGCTTAAGAATCCTTAAAACATTTCCCTAGGACAAAAAGATAGTCTTGAAGCAACAAGAGAAACTAGAAGAATTTGATTACAATGAACCTTGGCCATATTTTGATGGATCTGCACAGTATGTGGAGCTCGAGGTATATTATACATATCAGAGTATCATTGCCTCAAATTCAGAGTTGGTTTGGTTCCGGGTACAAATAAATTTGCAAAATTAAGTGTGCTCAGATTACTGCTATAGATGGATTTGGAAATGGGAATCAATCGTGTATAATTTTTTGAGATTCATAGATCATCATCAAATGGATCAATGGCAAGAACAAAAATCACAATCTAGTATGAGGGTCCTTACTAGAGGAGTCTACCAGATTAAAAGATCAGTTGGTCGAAGTCTCTATTACGCATATATACAAAGAAAGTAATTCATTTGTAGATGCTCTAGCTAGGGAAGGGATCAGAATGGAGAAAGGAAACCAGTATATTATTGAGGAGATGGCAGAGGGATTTCAAGGATATTATCATGCACCTTTTCACGAATGAAAACTGTGCACATGAGCTAGTAAGTTCTGTTCGGGTACACAGGGTACTACCAAAGGACCGAACACCAAGAGCAACCACTTCACATAAACAAATCACAAATCAACACACCGATGTTTTGACGTGGTTTAAACCCTCTTGAGGGAAACACTCCACGGCCCCGGCCAAATAGCTTCTACGGGACAATTTATTATGCAAAGAAAGAAAGTTACAAATGAGCTTCTCATAATCAATCAACTAAACAATGACCCTCCATGCTCTTTAAATAGAGATCATGGACCAATCGGGTGTTAAGCCACGGATCAAGGTTAGGTTTGATCTAAGAGAAGTTGAGCCGTCGGATCACTCTATGTCGGAAACATATCGTGACCGTCGGATTAAGTATTTACAAATGCATACTAATGCATACTAAAGAAACACACTATCCCTAACGGATATATTACACAAGTTGATCTTAACTAACTCCTAAGTGTCTAAATATCCTAACATCCCCCCTTAAGAACAACTTGGGATAGGATTGAAGGATTTACAAAAGTGACACTATTAGGAGAAGGAAGGAGGCATTAGAGCCTATCCCCCCTTAATGACAAGTTCCTGAACTCCTAACATAGATCGAAGTTTAGAAAACTTCGCTTCTGAAAGAGACTTGGTGAAGATGTCTGCAACTTGATCATCTGTAGGGCAAAAGAGCACTTCAAGAACACGATCATGAACAAGATTTATGATGAAGTGCATATGTAGCTCAATGTGTTTTCTACGTTGATGTAGAACTGGATCTTTGGCAAGCTTGATGGCACTTTGATTGTCGCACCAAAGTGGAGTAGGCTGTTGCTGCTCGAATCCAAACTCTGAAAGGATCTGTCGAAGCCATAAAGCTTCCTGACTGGCATTAACTGCTGCTCGATATTCTGCCTCTGCTGAAGAAAGAGCAAGAGCTTGTTGTTTCTTACAAGCCCAAGTAATAGGTCCAGATCCCAGACTGAAAACATAACCTGCAGTAGACTTTCAATCATCAAGATCGCCGGCCCAATCTGAATCAGTGAAACCAACCAACAAAGGTTTCCCCCCTATACTGTAATGAATCCCAAACTGAACTGTACCTCGAATATATCGAAGTATTCTTTTAGCTGCTTTCCAGTGACTTTCATGAGGTGTCTGCATATAACGGGAAACTCGACCAACAGCAAAGGAAAGGTCAGGACAGGAATGAGTCAAGTATAAAAGACTACCAACAAGCTGACGATACAAGGTGGCATCTACTTCAGGTGAAGTACAAGTGGCAGAAAGTTTGACTCCAGACTGGAAGGGAGAAGGGGCTGGTGTACAATCTTCCATGTGAAAGCGACGAAGAAGGTCACAAGCATACTTAGACTGAGAAAGAAAGATGCCTTCTTTGGTTTGCAGAACTTGGAGACCAAGAAAATAATGCAAATGTCCTAAGTCTAACATTTCAAAAGTTTGTTTAAGACTGGATTTCACATGGGTTATAAACTTAGGGTCACTACCAGTAAGAATAAGGTCATCAACATATACAACAAGTATGATGAGATGGTTTCCTACTTTCTTGGTATAGACATTGGGGTCAGAATGGCATCTAGAAAAACCAGTGTCAAGGAGAAAGTTATCCATTTTGGCATACCAAGCTCTAGGAGCTTGCTTAAGGCCATTTAAGGATTTCTTAAGGCGGCAGACAAGGCTAGAGTTATTCTGAACATAGCCAGGAGGTTGTTCCATGTAAATTTCCTCCTGTAAATCACCATGTAAGAAGGAAGACTTGACATCCATTTGATGGACTTCCCAGTTGTGTAAGGCTGCAAGGAAAAGAACAAGGCGGATGGAGTTCATTTTGGCGATGGGAGCAAAGGTTTCATTGTAGTCAATCCCTTCAACTTGGGAAAAACCTTTGGCAACTAACCTTGCCTTAAGTCTTTCAACACTTCCATCTGATGCATACTTAGTTCTGTAGACCCATTTACATCTGACAAGTTTTCTTCCTTTTGGAAGAGGTACAAGATCCCAAGTATCGTTCGCCATTAAGGAACGATATTCTTCATCCATGGCTGCATCCCAATCTGGATTCCCTGAAGCTTCTGCAAAAGTTTCTGGATCATGATTCTCAGAAACTTGAGCCAAAAGAGAAGAGGCTCGCTGAAACTGAGAACGTGTTCGACGTTGATCTCTAGGATCACCGGCAAGATCACCAGCTGCTTCACATGTTGAACGGACCCATCGAGGAAGCACTTGTGCTGGTGCAACTGGAGGAACATGAGCAGGTGGAGGTGGATTTTCATCCTCACTGTCATCATCAGAAACTGGAGTTGGAAACCTGTCAAGGAAGTTGAAAGAAGAAGAAGAAGGCACAAACGCCGAATCAGGCTCGCAGGCCAAAGATGGCACACTCGTCGAGTTAGGCTCGCAGGACAAGATATTTTCATCAAATTTAACATCTCTTCTAATGATTATAGCATGAGAATGTGGTTGAAGAAGTCTATAACCTTTTACATCTTCAGAATATCCAACAAATATGCACTTTTCACTTTTAGGCTGCAATGCTTTCCGTTTTTCATCCGGAATGTGATCCCATGCTTCACTACCAAACACACGAAAGTGACTTACATCAGGTTTAATTTTACTCCATGCTTCTTTCGGTGTTATACCTTGTAATGCTTTTATGGGGGTGCGATTAACTATGTAATTTGCACAATTTATGGCTTCAGCCCAAAATTGAAGACTTAGTCCCTTAGATTGGATCATACAATTAGCCATTTCTTTTAAAGTGCGGTTCTTCCGCTCAGCTACACCATTTTGTTGTGGTGTATATGGAACTGTGTGTTGTTGTTGGATGCCTTGTTCAGTGCAGAAAGTAGTGAACTGTTTGTTAACATATTCTCCTCCATTGTCAGATCTTAACTTAATAATTTGATAACCAGATTGTTTTTCAACAAGGGCCTTGTAGGCCAAGAACATGTTAAATACTTCGCTCTTAAGTTTTAGGAAATATACCCAAGTGCGTCTGGTGTAATCATCAATGAAAGTTAAGAAATATTTGAAACCAGAAAAGGAAGCAGATGGAAGAGGACCACACAAGTCACTATGCACAAGCTCCAAGGGAACCGAGGCGTGCCAAGAGGCACGTTTGTCAAAACTGTCCCGATGATGTTTTTCGAGTACACAACCGGAGCAAACACCATCCCTGCAAGATACCATCGGAAGACCTGTCACCATATTTTCTTTACATAGTTGTTGCAATGAGCGATAATTTAAGTGACCAAATCGCTCATGCCAAAGTTTGCTCAAGTTATCACTATGAGCAACAAAAACTGAAGGGAAAGGTGATGACCCAAAGTTGTTAAACTTATACAACCTGGTAATATCATCAACAATTCCGGTAGCTAGGACCTGTTGAGGATCTTTAAAATCCTTGATTACAACTTGGTGAGGTGTAAAGGTCACAGTTTTACCTTCACCAGAATGAGTGATCTGATAGACTGATAACAAATTGCAGGAAATTCTTGGAACACATAGTACATCACTAAAATGATCATTATCTACTGGAACTGTTCTAGCTACTACAACACTTAGATATCTATCATCACCAACAAATATTTGTTTGGTGTTATATTCATGCATAGTAGAAAAGATGGCTTGATCCTTAGCCATATGATAAGATGCTCCAGAATCAATGAGCCATTCATTTGAAGTAGAAGAAGAAGATGCATTATAAGAATAACCAGAAGCACAAAGTGCATGTCCATGAGAGGTAGATTCTGAAGACGAATCTAGGATGATGTGGTGCTTCTTCATTGCTGCTTCCTAGGCTGCCATCTTCTTGAAACACTTAGATTCATCATGATTATCTTTCCCGCAATAGTTGCAATGACGCTCAGTATTCTTTCCTTTTTGCTTTGATCCTTTGTCATTTTTTAAAGAAGGAGCTGACTGAGAGGGTTTGGGACCCTTGTTTGACTTATTATTGCGAAAATTTTGTTTCTTGGGAGGCTTGGACTTTTCTTTCTGTTGGGACAATAAGGCTTTCCCAGATGTATCTGCATTGTTGATTATTCCAAGATGAATGAGTTTATCTTGTTCTCTAATCAGGGAATCACAAAAGGATTCAAGACTAGGCTCTTGATAGCTAGCTGCATTCAAGGATGCTTTCATGGAGTAAAATGTAGATACAAAAACAGAATATGCAGGTCCAAGTTTGAAAAGAATATGATAAATGCACTGTTTGTCTTCCCTCTCAATCTTACATTCTGCACATAAGAGTTTAAGAGTTTTGTACTTAGATAAATAATCTTGAATGCATGAAAAGTCACTTGGATTTACAGAAATCAACTCATTTTCAAGTTAGTGACCTCGAATTTCATTGTGTTTACCAAACACAGTTTCCAACTTGTCCCAAGCAGCATTAGGTTCATCAATTACAGATATGTGGAATCGCAAATCAGTAGAGATTAACATCCCAATCAATCCACGAGCTTCATCATATCTATTTGCCCATTTTATTTTCTTATCATCATCAGTGGGTTCTTTTTCTTTCCCTGTTGTAATTCTGAAAAGACCCCTACTTCGTAGAACATCCTCCATACGAGATTTCCATGAGAAATAGTTGAAACTATTAAGTAGAATATCACAAGGGGCGGCCATATTTATAAATTAATGGCTGTAAAAGTAGAAACCAATAGTCTGGATGTGAAGAGCTCGAAAAAATAGGCGGTTTCAAAAAAAATGGCACTGAAAACTGACGATGTATGATGAAGTTATGCTTGAACAAAGAAACTGTTGAAGATGTCCTCAATAGTGACGTGGCAGCTAGAGAATGTCCAGCTAAAAAAAAGAACCCCCATCTTCCCAAAATGAACCTTTTGACAATCACTTTACAAAAAAGTTGCTTGAAATGAACCACTTTTGTAAAATAAGTGATTTCACTTTTACAATGATATTACTTTTAAATAGTGCAACAATAAAAAAAACTTAAGTGACTCACTTGTATTTTTATTTTTTTATTATTTAAGTGAGATGCACTTTTACAATAAAGTAACTTGAAAATAGAAATTGCATGCACTTTTTCTCAAGACCTATTAAGGAATAAAGCAACTTTGAACCAAGTGAGCTAGATTAAAAGGTATGTAAAATATGGGAATGAGGGAGGGTTTTTTTTTTTTTTTTTTTTTTTTACTCTTCTTGCTCGGTTTGCATGCTTGCCCTTTTTCCTGCAAAACAGACCACAAATCGAAACAAAAAAAAAATTTCCACACTTGTGGAGTTAGATCTTGTTAGCTTTCCCGGAAGGAAAAGAGCATACGCAGACAGGAAAGCAACAATCCGAACCAAAATAAATCTAACAGTAAAAAAAAGATAAAATATGAGATTTTTTTTTTTTCAAAAAACGAAATAAAAAAATGCGTCACTGTAACATTATACCTTCAGATCTGATGAAATACGCCTTTCTGGAGCAACCGGGAACCGTTTTCGATCAAACGAAAACTATTTCTCAATGGAAACGACGCTCCAGATGCAATGGAACACCTCCCATAGCCCAAAAATGTACAGAAATACCAGAACTAGAAACCCTTTCGAGTTTCGGCAACAACAGTTCAAGATCTAGATCATAACCGGAAGCGACACTTCATAAAAGCTCTGATACCATGTTCGGGTACACAGGGTACTACCAAAGGATCGAACACCAAGAGAAACCACTTCACATAAATAGATCACAGATCAACACACCGATGTTTTGACGTGGTTTAAACCCTCTTGAGGGAAACACTCCACGGCCTCGGCCAAATAGCTTCTACGGGACAATTTATTATGCAAAGAAATAAAGTTACAAATGAGCTTCTCATAATCGATCAACTAAACAATGACCCTCCATGCTCTTTAAATAGAGATCATGGACCAATCGGGTGTTAAGCCACGGATCAAGGTTAGGTTTGATCTAAGAGAAGTTGAGCCGTCGGATCACTCTATGTCGGAAACATATCGTGACCGTCGGATTAAGTATTTACAAATGCATACTAATGCATACTAAAGAAACACACTATCCCTAACGGATATATTACACAAGTTGATCTTAACTAACTCCTAAGTGTCTAAATATCCTAACAAGTTCACGTACCCAAACTTCGACATCAAAGATGGAATGATACTGTATACTCCAGTTCTGATGATTGAATTGATGGATCTCTTGTTTGATACAACATATTGTGTTCTCCTTTAATAGATATGGTTTTTACAACATGTGGCATTGGCCACTATTTTGTTGGATTTAAATCTATAGCTACAATCCGAGTGAACAAGAGCTCTGTGCGGATTACCTTGATATAGGGTATAACATGCAAAATTCTCATGAGAAATTTTGAATATTATAATTATGTTTTGTTTTGATACTGAATGGAATGATATGCATACAATGGGAGATAACAACGTGCCTCATAATAACTAAACAATGTAATTGGTTTTATATAAAATTATAGATTTTGTTTCTTGTGAAAAATAATAATACTATGGTTTAATGATAAATTCAAAATTAAAAACCCTCTACAAATTAAAATAAAATTTCTAACTCTTCTCTCTCATATTCTCTAAGCTCCAACTTTTCCTCCAATTTAAACCCTAGTACCTAAAAATACTTATAATTGTTTCTTAATTTTTTTGTTAAAATAATTTTAGAATCAAAGAGAAAACCTTACAACTAAAACGATCTAAAAATACTAAAACCAATGTATTTTAAAATGTACTAAATTCAGTGAGTCATCACAAAAATGAACCAAATACAAATATTCTTTAAAAAATGACTAAATGCAATGTATCATGTATCATGATAAAATGTTCAATCATAAAATAGTGTTTACAGTTAAAATTAGTACATATGATGAAGTAGTCCACATCTATACTATATCGATATAATAAGAGAAATAATAAAAGGTATTTTTAAAAGTCGAGTGCGATAACAATGAACATTTCCTTCCGTACAAGTACTAAATGCTCACACTAGATGATGATTCTGTTTATTCCATCATGATTTTGGCTAGAATCTAGAAGCCTCAATTTCACCATTGTAATTGAAGAGTTTTTCAGTTTTTTGAATTTAAGATGCAATATGAAAAACAAATCGATCAGAACTACAAGATTTTGGTCTACCAGATTCTGGAAAGGGTGGCCAGAGATAGGGCAAGGACATGTTGAGGTTTGAATGTTGTAAGTAATGTTGTCCCAACACTATGTCATTTCAAAAGGACGATGATGTGGGAGACCCTAGACAAGTCAATAAAGAAGAGGTGTGCAGGGGAATATGCCCTTTATCCAAGTTTAATAATGGTATCAAACGATGACGTGAGGAATTATGTTTGTTTGGTGATTAGCGAATGAGTCCATTATGCATCGAGCACGAATGACGAAGCATATTTGTGCTTCAGGGAGAATTGTACCTCCATTTGCTTCAAATTAGTGCTCTACAGTCACCAAAATAAGGCACGACGGGAACTAGTTGAAGTTGGATACTAGTTTCGTTGCAAAGAAACTAAGATTCCTGAATATCCATCTATCTAAATTCATAGACAGCATATCATAAATGGAAGACATGAATTTGCCTCTACTTTTAGAGAGTATTGTTGAAGAAAAGTACAGAGACTTTGAAATTGTTTCAGATGCAAATAGCTCTATTGATCACTATCACCACTTTCAATGGATAGGTAGAACTAGCTCTCTAGTTTTTCATTTCCCAGGAAAATATTGAGAATGTTCATTCCCATGTAGGGAGGAGTATCAGTTAAGGAATTTTTTTTTTTTAACATTTGAAATATCAATTAAGAAATTACATAAAATTGAATGTTCGATATAGTCTCTTGGATCAAAGTGACGAGAACATAGTTTTTTCAATCTCCAATAGTTTTTTCAATCTCCAAAATTCCATAAATATCCTACAACTATGACAAATTTGGATTATTTACTTAACCAAATTCTATCAAACTAAATTTTTTTGAACTATCTCGGGTAAAGAATATTATCCTCATGGAATCTTGTTTTAAATGCAATGAGTGAATGAGGTCTTCAGTCTTCCTACAGCTACCCAATGAAACCTTATCCATTTAAATTCATAATAATGTCAATGGAATTCGTTATCATGGCTCTAATATCTATAGATTCTAGTTTAGGTTTTTTAATGTTCTCATTTGAATCAAGCTTACCTAGCAATTAGAGATAATAAACTAAGTATAAGTGATTCATGCTAACTAGTATTCTAATCCTCCCAATTCAAAAGGAAAGGCCACTATGGCTTCCATAAAATTTAGATTAGCTAAGGAGTTTCTTGGCTGCAAAGATAACTTATAGTTAGTAACTATGGATATCATTCAAACTTCAAGTTGGATTCTTTATAATGTCATGCATTTGGGTAGGAAACCTATGGACTGCAGGTGGACACATCATCACAATGGTATAGGTTCAGGGATATTGTCATTGACCTGGTGTATGGCACAACTGGGATGGATTGTTGGAATTGTAGCCATGCTAATTTTCTCATCCATAACTTATTATGCTTCCCGTTTTCTAGTTTATTGTTATAGATCGGGTCATCCAACCAGTGAAAAGCACAATACCATGTACATTGGTGTTGTGAGAGCAAATTTAGGTATTGTTGGTACTGTCCTCTTTAGTCGAAGGTCTGAATAGTGTGATTATGTATACAAATTACTCATTTTTTTATATTTCTCAGGTATAAAAAAAATATGGTTGTGCGGGATTTCGCAGTATATTAGTTTGTATGGAGCTGTTATTGGCTACGTAATCACTTCTTCACTCAGTATGGTTTACGTTGTACTGTCAATAAGTCCACAATTAAAATCCTCATTGACATTTTATTTAAATAAGCAGCTAAAATTGTTCAGGGTTTAGCATTGGGTTATTTAGTACAAATGCTATTAGGATTATTAGGGATCCTGGAAAACATCCACACTTATATAAATCAATTGGAAACCCTAATACTGTACACATTGTAACTGATACTCCAAACATGGCAGAGCAATTGGGCGATCGAATTTTTTTCACAAGAATGGACATGATGCGCTGTGACTTCACTGATAGCAATTTTACAGTTCTCTTTGGATTAGCAGAAATAATGTTATCTCAAATACCAAATTTTGATAAATCTTGGTGGCTTTCAATTGTTGCTGCTATTATGTCTTTTGCATATGCAACAATAGGACTCGATCTTGTTGGTGCGCAAGTTGTTGGTATGTTTGATTTGTATATTTTTATATTTATTTAAAAATATCATAAAGGATTACTAAATTAAATCATTTATATTCATCTCTTACTGTGACAACAATTAACATATGAGTGCATTCCATTTAATATCTTACAATTGCAGCTAATAGAAAAATCAAGGGAATTCTTGGTAGAGTGAGCATTGGTGGAACCAGAGAAGCTGAAAAATTTTGGGTTTCTTTCCAAGCTCTTGGTGACATTGAATTTGCCTACTCATTTTCTGTGGTTCTCATTGAGATCCAAGTACAACTCATTTCACTTAGACTTTCACAGTAAAAATCAATGTTTATGATGAAAATGTTGGATAAATTGCAACTACTCTTGAATTTTTATGTTGCAGGATACTCTACTCTAAAATCACCTACTCTAGAGAACATAACCATGAAGAGGTAATCTCTATTTGGTGTCTCCATAACAACTATCTTATATATCCTGTGCACCTAATTTGGGTATGCATCCTTTGGTAACAATGCACCTGAAAACCTTTTAACAAGATTTGGATTCTATGATCCTTATTGGCTAATAATTGACTTTGGTAATGCATGCATTGATTTCCACCTACTTGGAGCATATCAAGTATGAATCCCCAATTCTATTTTTTCTTCCACTATAGTTATACTATAGAAATATTGCTATTCATCTACCTTTCTCTCAGACAAATTCTTAATTATTATTTTGCAGGTTTATTCTCAACTAGTGTTCGCTTTTATTGAACAATGGTTCTATTCCAAGTGTCCGAATAGCAAATTTATCAATGATCAGTATGGAATGCACATCCCATTCTATGAGTTGTACAACGTTAATTTCTTTAGGATGGTTTGGAGGAATTCATTTGTTGTTTCGACTACTTCCATAGCTATCTTATTTCCATTCTTTAATGATGTGCTGAATTTTAGGTGCAATGAATTTATGGCCATTGATAGTGTATTTTCATATGGAGATGTACATTGCCCATGCACAAATAAAAACATGGAAAACTGGGTGGATCTTTTTTGTAGACATTAAGTTTAGTCTATTTACTAGTTTCAATACTGAGGGGTCCGCAAGAAATTCCCAATTTTCATCAAATTGTTCTCCATTGAACATAGATCTAGACTCTAGACAACAACAACCTAGGATTTTTCAATGGTGAATTGAAATTCCAATGAAACTGGATTCAGATTGAAGTTTTTGTTGATGTATATGTAACTTCAGAATGTATTTCACATATATGTATATTGTATTCCTATAGAGATGGTATTATTCCTCTATACGAAAGTGTCGTCATTTATATTGTAAATGTCGTAACTTATACTTGATGGGTTATTAGACCACCTTGTTGGGGTCGGCCCTATATAAGTCATGTGGGTCAAAGGGTTATTAGACCACCCTATTGGGGGTCGGCCATGTGGGTCAAAGGGTTATTAGACCACCCTATTGGGGGTCGGCCCAGTCAACGTTATGTTATGTGGTTAAGTTCGAGCCTACATGAGTTAGGTAAAAAGGCAAGTCAAGTCAAGTATAAATAGAGTGCGGGAGGCACTCTATTTGTTCACTCACTTCTCACACATGCACTCAAGGAGGAGTGGCGCACTTATGGAGGAGGAGGATCTGCTGCTAGGTTGTGTCTATCTCTTATGGTTGGTTGTATCATTGCTCTATCTATCTTTGAGGAAGTTATTGGGGTTTTTCACCTTTATGGTTTTCCCCAAGTAAATCTTTGTGTCTCTTGTGTGCTTGCATTATTGTCTCCATGATTGATATGCTATAGATATGCTGTACATGTTGTTCTCTTAGTTAAGATCCTAGATCAGATTGAAGTAAATTCTGAAAATTTAACATGGTATCAGAGCTAGCCTGAAAGAAGGCATGATATGTCATGTATGACACTTGTTGCACTTACGATGCTAGGGCTTGATATAGAAAAAACCAGTCATCGTACAACTTTCGCTATAAATTCGTTTTGGCGAATTTTTCGGATCTGAAATTGTTACAGGACGAAGCTAATATCCCCATGTACCTTGTGTCCAAAGGAAAACCTCTAATTCGTTGTACTTTGTGATTTATGATATGTACAATATAGGGTTTCTGCCTCTTCCAGATCTGAGTCAAAATCAGGTGACCTTGGGAAAAAGGTCATAACTTGGGCTAGGAAGCTCCAAATGAAATTTCGTGAAAAGTGACAGGTAGTACACAGACTGTACTATCTCAGAAAAGTTTTGCAGAGGCCGAAATAGAACCCGTTAAACGTGGCACGCCGTACAAGTTCGCTCTCCTGAATTATCCCAAAACAGGTCACGTTGCGACACTTGGCATAACTCTCTCTCAGAGAGTCCAATTGAGGTCAGACCTATCAATATGGAAAGATAACAGGCCGAGCTATCTCAGAAAACTTTTTCAGAGGCCGAAGTTCAAACGGCGACACGTGGCACGCCGTACAAATTCGCTCTCCTGTATTATCCCAAAACAGGTCACGTTGTGACACTTGGCATAACTCTCTCTCAGAGAATCCAATTGAGGTAAGACCTGTCAGGATGGAAAGATAACGGGTCAGGCTATCTCAGGAAGATTTTTCAGACTCTGTGGATCAAAAAGTGTGGAGGTACACCAGAAACAATCAGGTACATATTTCTGTCAAAACAGAATTATTTTTTAGTACCTTCATTCATGGCTTCCGGAATTTAGGGCTTCGGAGAAAGTTGGAATTTTTCTAATCGGAGACCATGGCTGGATGCTACTCATCAAAATAGAAATTTAGAGACCAATATCAAATTTTTTTGTTGGGCAGAAGGCCGGGCTTGATCAAACCCTAGTTCGGGACTTTGATCAGAAAAGTAGAAAATTAGGGCTTCTGTAAAAATGGGAATTTTTGAAATCTGTGACCATGGCTGGAAACTCCTCAGAAAAATAGAAGCTTAGAGCTTTGGATCAAGACTTTTGATTGGGAAGAAGAGTGGGCTTCATCAAACCCCAGTTCAGGGTCACATCTAGTCAATCCAAAAGTTTCAAAGGCAAAATTAAGGAGTGAAACTTTGCAGTTTTCAAATTCTGAATATACCGGTTTGATCAGCTCATCAAGGCGCACATTTCTATCCTTTCATAAGTTTGAATTTTTGGGGTTTCTCTGAAAAACCCTAATCCAACTCCAAATCTAGTTCTTGAAAATCAAGTGGATTGGGTTAATCCTAGAAGAAGATGGATTGGTCACCTGCATAAGTGAAGAAGTTCCTGTTTCAGAGGGAGATGAGGCTAAGGCCTTACATAAGAAGATTACAAGTGATCTTGACAGGTATGAGTCATCAAGGTATGTTTTGAGATTTGTTCATGATTAAGTTTATGGTATGTTTTTCTTCATGTTATTACGGTTAGTACAATCTTGATTTTAGATTTGTCATATCACCTTAACAAAATTATGAATGCATAATAGAAGATATTCATTGGTTAGGGTGTTGACACTTATGATTGTACTAATGCATTATGGTGTTGTATGAGTTTTATGTTGTCTACTAACATGAAAGGTACACCAAGAAAGACAAATCATGTTCCAGTTCAAAGAACATATTATCATATGAGATGAGGATAAAGACTCATCCATTGTCATGGATCTCATAGAAGATCCATTTACGAGGTATGTATAACTTGGTTTTATAATGGCTAACCTATGAGATATATAGGTTACTAGCACAAGTCATTGAAGAAGAACAAGAAGACATCATGTGAGTATGTTAGACATAACTAACTAGCATGCTAATCCAGGTATGTTTTTCCTATATCAAGATAGAATCCTACCTTGGGTTAGGATCTTATACTGTTGTTGATAATGATTATTCATGAAGTCATAGGTTTGAATAATCATGGTTGTATGCATATTATGTTTCTTACCATAATTGATGATATGACTAACCAGAAGAATCATGAAGGTATAGGTTCGAATAATCACAGGTTTTTATGCATATTATATCTCTTATCTTGATTGATGATTCAACTAACCCGAAGAGTCATAGGTTTGAGTAATTATAGGTTTAGACATGTTATGTTTCTTATGATTTGACTAACCATAAGAATCCTACATAAACCTTGAATGCTAATGCTTATTATTATTTTTTTTGTTTGAAATGATCATGACTATACATGCTTAAGATTATTGTGTTTTAATAGTATACTAATGAATGTATGATTTTATATGAAATCACAAGGATAACACATTCATGATACTAATAAGCATGCATAGGGACCAAGGATGAATATGAGTTCAAGAACAGGGAATTCAGGAAGCAAAGATCAAGAGGGAGCACACTCCAGTTGTTCCTGCAAGAAAGCAAAGGAGCACACTCCAGTAGTTTCTGCAAGGATGCAGATATTCAGAGGGAGTTGACCATCTTTCTACATTCCACAACAGAAAGGTGTAGAAGAAGCTACTTCAGCAGCTCCTGCAAGGAAGCAAAGACTCAGAGGGAGTCCACCCAGCGAACAAACAAAGATAAGTATTTGAATTGTCATTTCTTAAATAATACTATTCAATAATGTATATAGAATTAGGTTGTGTATTATGCATATTAGAATAATTGCATTGATGAACAGTATACTACTAATATGCATGGGTAAGTGGCCTATGGCACTGTACAACATTCCATTGCTACTTATCTAGAATGAAACCTCTTTGCTGACATGTTGGGAGTTGTGCACACTCTTAACAATGTTCTAGTAGAGATTGGAAGGCATCTAGAAAGTTACGGGATATGGATAAATGTTGTATTGAAGCATTAGCTAATTGCATGATTGTATGACATATTTCTTTATGTGTAAGAATTTGTTCTGAAAATTATGAGATGTTTCTAATCATGCAATTTAACCTGTTTTGTAGGAAAGACCGTATATCTTCACCTACAAAAGGACTACAACATTTGTTCCAGCAACAAAGATATATATTGAAGCTATTGAAGTTCCCAGGATCTGGGATGAAGAAATGGAATGCCATGATCCGTCAATCATGAAGAATGATGTTTGGGATGTAGTCCGAAGACCTGAAGGGAAGTTTGTTATGACTTCCATATGGATCTATCAAGATCAAGCATGTTGCAGATGGCAGCATTGAGAAATATAAAAGTGATGAAATAGAAGATGCACCAGATGGATTTCAAGACAGCATGGTGTAGTCATATATGTGTGCAGAACTTGGTATGGTAGGATAGATAGCCTTCTATCCAGTTTGGTCTTTACCAAGAGTAAAGCGGGTTCCAACCTTTACTACAAGGTTGAGGAAGGCAATCCAGTGATACTACTATGTGGATGACCTGTTTGTATCAGGTGAGGATAGATGGATTGCCAACACACAGTGAAAGCTTGCTGCTGAATTCGATATGAAGAACTTGGGGATGATGCACCATTTGTTTTTGGCATGGAGGTGTGGCAGAATGCAGGTGGGATTTTCCTTGGTCAAGGGAAGTACACAGTAGATATCCTGAAGAGATTCGGGATGATGGATTGCAAGGCCATGGCCACACCGATGGCATCGAATCTGAAGCTTCTATGTGATGCTTCATCTGAGCCAGTTGATGTCTCTATGTATCGTCAGATGATTGGATCCTTGATGTACCTGACGAACACGAGACCAGACATTTGCTTTGCTGTGAACACATTGAGCTAGTTCCTGACGGATCCGAGGAGTGTTCACCTGGTTGCTGTAAAGCATGTTCTGAGGTACCTGAAGGGTACAGTGGATTATGGGCTCAGGTATGAGGCGGATCAAAAGTTTAACCTACAGGGTTATGTTGATTCAGATTGGGCTGGCAGTGCTGCAGATAGGAAGAGCACATCTGGGTGCTGCTTCAATATGGGATCAGGTGTGATCTCTTGGTTTAGCAGGAAGCAGTCCTGTGTAGCACTAAGTACAGCTGAGGCAGAGTATGTTGCAGCCTGTTCAACTAGTTGTGAGGCATTATGGCTACGGAAGCTATTGTCTGAGCTATTTGATCTCCCGTTGGAGGCTACTGGTATCTTCTGTGATAACCAGAGTTGTGTGAAGCTGTCCGAGAACCCAATGTTTCATGACAGGTCGAAACACATAGAGATCAAATATCACTATATCAGGGATATGGTGCAGAGAGGAGCTGTGAATCTCCTATATGTTGCGACAGACGAGCAGATTGCAGATGTGCTGACGAAGCCACTAGCCAAGGTGAAGTTCGAGTACTTCAGAGAGAGGCTTGGCGTTCTTCAGATCGAGGACACTTCGAGGAAGAAGTGATGGACACATTTGCTGAAGCCATTCCAAGCATGTTGGAAGGAGGATCCTTCACATGGCTGTGGATGTAAGCGCTGGATGATGAGCATCAGGATGATGTTCTGGTTTCTGCTTGGATATGATCAGTTGGATCATTTTTATGTATGTATGTATGCATCATGTTGGATGCTGGATATGATCAGTTGGATCATTTTTATGTATGTATGTACGCATCATGTTGATGCTGGATATGATCAGTTGGATCATGTGTATGTATTTTGTATATGCATCATGTTGGATGCTTGGACCATGTATCTGTATATGTATCAGGTGGATACATTGTATGATCAGGTGGATCATGTATGGTGATATGTATCATGTATTTGTATTTGTATCAGGTGGATACATTGATGATCAAGAGGATCATGTATGATGATATGTATCAGGTAGATACTTGGTATGCATCAGGTAGATGCATTGATGATCAGGTGGATCAGGTATGATGACATGCAGTAGGATGTTGCAATGATGATCAGGATGATCATAGACGACGAGCTTCAGGATGTTGCTCCAGATGACATGCAGCAGGATGTTGCAGTGATGATCAAGATGATCATAGATGATGAGCTTCAGGATGTTGCTCCAGATGATATGCAGCAAGATGTTGCAGTGATGATCAGGATGATCATAGATGACGAGCTTCAGGATGTTGCTCCAGATGACATGCAGCAGGACATTGCAGTGATGATGATCAGGATGATCATGGATGCATCAGGATGATGTATGGTGAGTATCAGGATGATAATTTATGGCCGTGGATCAGGTTGTGCAGATGAGCATGTAATCCGGTGCCCTGGGAGATTTGCAGATGGTCTTTCGAGGTTTTTCCTATGGCATGTAATATCGGTGCCCTAGGACATCTGGCAAATGCTCTTTCGAGGTTTTGCTCTAGGAGGACATGTAATTCGGTGCCCTAGGAGATCTGCAAATAGTCTTTCGAGGTTTTTCCTATGGCATGTAATAGCGCCCTGGGATATCTAGCAGATGCTCTTGCGAGGTT
This sequence comes from Larix kaempferi, assembly GCA_027924585.1. Lineage (NCBI taxonomy): Eukaryota > Viridiplantae > Streptophyta > Pinopsida > Pinales > Pinaceae > Larix > Larix kaempferi. Next base: position 14,465,531 of record BSBM01001051.1, on the reverse strand, counting down.
TTTCCATGACCACATATAATAGCACCCTGGGAGATCCTACAGGTCGGATTTGTGTACCTGTAACATCCTGGGATGCTCTTTCGAGGTTTTGTGGTGGGGTCACATGTAATAGTGCCCTGGGAGATCCTATAGGTAGAGTTGTGTGCTCGTAACAGCCTGGGATGCTCTTTCGAGGTTTTGTGATGCACGTAATAAGTCCTGAGGATTCCACAGTATGGCCAGTGATAACAAAGACCTGCAGGTGGTGGGCCTACATCCAGTATGAGAAAGGACTGGCTCTGTAGAACTTCCTATGATGAGTAGATTCAGAGATTGATTGAGATAGTAGCAGCAGTGACAATGATGATGACTCGATGACGATTATCCAGTGACGATGATCCAGAGAAGATGACTTGTGCCAGAAGAACTATGCTGAGAAATACCTTCCTAGTTAAGAGGGAGTGTTGATGTATATGTAACTTCGGAATGTATTTCACATATATGTATATTGTATTCCTATAGAGATGGTATTATTCCTCTATACGAAAGTGTCATCATTTATATTGTAAATGTCATAACTTATACTTGATGGGTTATTAGACCACCTTGTTGGGGTCAACCCTATATAATTCATGTGGGTCAAAGGGTTATTAGACCACCCTATTGGGGGTCGGCCATGTGGGTCAAAGGGTTATTAGACCACCCTATTGGGGGTCGGCCCAGTCAGCATTATGTTATGTGGTTAAGTTCGAGCCTACATGAGTTAGGTAAAAAGGCAAGTCAAGTCAAGTATAAATAGAGTGCGGGAGGCACTCTATTTGTTCACTCACTTCTCACACATGCACTCAAGGAGGAGTGGTGCACTTATGGAGGAGGAGGATCTACTGCTAGGTTGTGTCTATCTCTTATGGTTGGTTGTATCATTGCTCTATCTATCTCTGAGGAAGTTATTGGGGTTTTTCACCTTTATGGTTTTCCCCAAGTAAATCTTTGTGTCTCTTGTGTGATTGCATTATTGTCTCCATGATTGATATGCTATAGATATGATGTACATGTTGTTCTCTCAGTTAAGATCCTAGATCAGATTGAAGTAAATTCTGAAAATTTAACAGTTTTTTCATTTAGGAACTAACAATATCTAAGATAAAACACTACACCACTGAGACATAAATGCAATCAAATAATTCACCGCTTTAATACATATTTTTTTAATTATTTCCATAGAAGACCCAATTCACGAAGAAGAAAGAATAAGTAATAGTAAGATAAGGAACCTATTTTACTTAATTCACCTCTCAAACTCTCAAATGCAAGACACCAAGATTTCTCGCTAAGATTTTATTTCATTAAACTTTGACAAAAGCAAGGAATCGTAATACAATATTTCTGAGCTACGCGTCCAGTGCACCATACTATACGATTATTGATTCTTCCAAATTTGTAAAAACTCTGCTCGGAGATACTTGAAATAAATATAACTATCTCTCATTCATATCCATTAGAGTGACATAGAAGGAAGCGTGGTTTTTCCATAACCACAGGTCCCAGGATCGAACCCGGCTTAGATATCCTCCATCAATTTTTGCTCCTATATTTTATAGTCCATCCAAAATTGAACATATATTTGGCTTCTTGCTTCTATTTTGTATAATGTCCCCAATTTCTAGAAGATCATGGGTTAACAACCACATGAACTAACCAAAATGGAGTACCAGAACTAATTTAGGCATTCATTAATAAATTCCCCCCCAAGAGAAGGCTTGGTGGATACCATTAATCTGCATAGTATGGACAATGAAATTTTTCAAATTAATGAAATTTAAAAATATCGAGTTATTATTATTTTTTAATTGCGAAGGATTTTCCAAATCCAAGTCAAAATCTTACACTTCCGGCCTCGCCAAGTGGTTCTCCAAACCGACATTGCAACTTTGATGCAAATCTAAAACAACCCCTCATATTTGGACATGTCATACATCATCAAAGTGCCACCCATGTATGCCTATGTTAAATTCTAGTAAACAATGGCAACTATTGTTATGTTATGTTAAATTATATCTTTTAACAATACTCGAATTGCCTAAAGACAAATGCAATTTATCGACCTGGATGGATGATTATGCCTCTGAACACCCGCAAACAAGGGTTTTATATAGATAAATTCATATTTTAGAAGGTTTTTAAAATCACTGGATAGACGAATCGGCATGAATTTTATATATTACTAGTTTAGGGGAGGGCACTATAAATCATTGGTTTACCTAAATAAAATGCAGGTTCCTAACCCTGGTGGATGATTATACCTCAAAACCCAGATAAACAAGGGTTTACTTTATCAAAACTTGTACTCTTGAGTTATATCTCAGAAAAAACAATGGCAACTAGCATACTGTTATGTCATCTTCAATTTAAATGTAAGAAAGAGAAATCAACCCTACAGATTGTTTTGTTATATTTACTGCAAATCCCAAACAAAAAATCCTATTCCACATAATATTGTGGTGTACTAAAATAGATATTGTAAGTGCTTCGCCATTGGTTTTATTCAAATATAAATCTCCAAATAAAAATTTCAAATGCATGTTGTGTTGTATTTATTAACTTAAACCTCAATAATAGTCTTCTCCAATGAATTATCACAAAAATTTATCTCGTCCCTATGATAAATCCCCATAGCATGGCATTTAAAACAAAGTAATGAAGGAGAGGTCAAGAGATCGAAACCCAACTCACTAGATCAAATTCCGTAGGAAAAATGTTTCCGAAAGAAAATTAAATGTGAGCAAAGTTTACAGATATGAGTGTTGTCGATGCCTCTGAGCGCTAATCTAAGATGGGGAATATCTGAGCGTTGCCGGTGTTGGTGATTCAATTGTGCTAATGATTTCTTCTACACGACCCTGTGTCTCTCTTTCGACCCCTCGCAGAGCTAACCCACAATGAAATTCATTTTTCCAGGCTTTGCACAATCGTTTTTCTTCTCTTTTTCCAATTACAAAATAAACACACTCACACACACACACACACATAATATTCATTTTTCCGGGCTAATTTACCCTTTTCTTCTCGCTCATTTATCCTCTTTTTATTTTTTGTTTCCTTTTGTTTATTATATTTATTAAATTGTTATTTATATTCTTTTTTTTTAATTTATTAATATTAATACATTACAAATACTAATATATTGAATATAATGATAATAAATATATAATATATTAATATATTAATTATATGTAATAATAACTATATTATATTACATATTATATAGTAAATGAATATATTAACTATATATATATTGTTTCATCAAGTGGCTTAATTTCAATCATTTTTTATCCTAAAAGGTTTCATACCAAATGGTGTCTATATAGATTCACACTTTGAATATTGGTATTTTTTGAAGTCAACATACCCAAACTAGAGGCAACATTTGGCGATGATGACCCAACTATGTTGGTGGTAACAATGCTACAAGATATTGTTGAATTGTTCACAAATGAACCGACACTTGGTGGAGGCAGAAAAACCATATTCACCATGTTAAGCATTACCATTGATTCATAATAATATGTGCCAAATTGATTTACACTTAACTGATCCTATGGTATCCATAGTCATATGGTCAAATATGTAACCAAATTAGGCAAAAATATCAGGGCATAGAGGGCATAAAGTTTGTTGGTCCTGGCCCAAGTGGGGCATTTTGAGCAAGAAGGATTTTTGGAACTGCGGAGATGAGCGCAGTTCAGTTGGATTATTTTTGTATAAGTGTTTGGGATGCAGCGAACTTACGCACAGCGCAGCGTCGGAAGAGTTGCGAAGATAAGTGTTGCGAGGAGACAGCATTGCGATGTGTCTAGTCTATGTGGATCCGGCAAAGCAGAGTGTTGGACGGAAGATGACACAAATTCTGGTTAGACCAACGGTGGTCTATTTTTGGTAAAGATGCTCTAAGGAGTACCAAGCGGCGGGTAGGAGCAAAGCGGAAAGAAAGCAACTGGTCACACATGCGAAAGTGTTAATTTTTAGCATTAATTCAATATACTCTAGGATCTTTACTGAGAGAATAACATGTGCAACATATCAAGTATAACAATGCATATCAATCACACCAAGCAATCCCATGAGACAATAGACACACAGAGTTTCATTGGGGAAAACCATAAAGGTGAAAAAACCCACAACTTCCTCAGAGATAGAAAGAGCAATGATACAACCAAAGTACAAGAGATAGTCTTCTCCTAGCAGCTGATCCTCCTCCTCACATGTGCGCCACTTTTCGAGTGATGGAAGAGTGAGTAATGAGATGATCAAATAGAGATCTCCCGATCTCTATTTCTACTTGTCCTGTCCTACCCAATAAAATAACAAGTCTGACTTGTCTAACTCAGTCTAATAACCCATGGTCACATTAATCCAGGCCGACCCCACACTTGGTGGTCTAATAACCCATCACAACAAGTTACGACACTTGCGACACTTGTCAATACAAATGACGACACTTCCGTATAGAGGAATAATAACATCTCTATAGGAGTACAATATACATAGGTGAAATACATTCTGAAGTTACATATACATCAACAAAAAGAACCACTACCTGAACCAGTCGCATGACACCGTTAGAGGAAGAACGACTCGGTGAAAGCGACCTGTTAGAATGCATGCGATAGGAAGGCTGATAGCGACATGAGAATGTGCTACAGGCAGGCCACGATGGAATATTCGCTACCAGAAGCCAACACGTCCGGTTAAGGGGAAACCGTGACAGTTTTGTAAACCTAAGGATTTTTTCCTTCATATTGTAAAGACATGACCTACGGGCATGATCTATAAATAAGGCTTATTTTGTATGGGAAAGGGTTAATCTTCATTGTTGATCTTTCGAATTACTATTACTCTTCATTTTATGTTGTTCTCGTATTGATCTGATAAATATCTATTGAAGAACATTTTGTAAAAGCTCTGCAAGCTGTGTGCGCAGGGGCTTATTGAGAGAGAGAAGAGAGTCTGCAGCTGAGTGTGCAGACAAAGAACTATTGTACCCTTCCCAAAGACTAATATAACAACTGTTCTTGTGGATGTAGCTCCCATCCCAGGGGTGAACCACATTAAATACTGTGTAGTGTGATTGTTTGTGTCTTTGAATTTGCTCATTTGCTTACATTGGATGCTTGGATTCTCATTTATCAGTTGGTGTGTTGATGCTTTTATATGTATTTTCCAAAGAAGAAAGATGAGAATGACATGTTAAGTATTGCGGGAATGAATGAATGTTGAATGCTCAGTATTCCAAGTCTATGAACGTATCAGTTTATGGAAAAATCACATGTGCATGTAGAGTTCAGATTGTATAACTCTTCGACGCGCAATACCGGGTGCGCGCAGCATTGTATGTTTCGTTTGCTTGAATAGGTTGTAAAGCTAATTAATCCAAGGCAGTAGATGAATGATTAATTGTTAAAGTAAAGTCTCTATATTCGATAAGATTGGAAGAGGAAGAGTATAAGCCCGTTGCGCTGTCCTATTATTTGTATTCCACCCGAACCACACAGTCCTTGGATGCGATGGTTGCGCAAGAGATTAATTTTGTAGAAGTGTGGACCGCGACGCAGTCTATCGTTGCACAGTCCTCAGTTCGCAGCACAAGCCTAATAGTATGCTGCGTAGTAGTCCTGTCCGAACAACTCATCACATCACTGTGGAAACCCGATTTCGAAGTGCCCCCATAGCTACAAATCAGGTGAGACCTCATCCTGTTCGCAGGCTGTTGCCGAAAGGGCCGGTGAGAAGGAGTTTTGTTGGTTCCTTGAAACCGCGAAGAACCTGGGTCTATATTGGAAACCTCTAGAATAGTAACTTAAGCCAACAAATGGTTTCGTTTCCGCGCTAAGAATCCATGATGACTTGAAGTTGTGATGTGCGAAGCAGAAGAAGTTGAGCGTGGTGTCAACTTTTGGTATCCAGACAAGAAAGAAATCTGGGGTTGGTGTGACAAGATAGAGAGAGACTTCGCAAGGAAAGAAAACAAACACCCGCATCTCTTTGAAATTCAGTGGTTGAATAAATACTTATGGAAATACGTTCATGAATTTTTCTAGGTGTCTTTTGGAAACAAGCTACACGAGTGGTTTTCAAGGCTCGTGGAACAAAGAAACTGTATCCCGCAAAGCGTACCAATCGAGTGGACAAAAGAGCTCATTGAAAGGCTCAAAGCACTAGATAGCCCATTCGTATGAGCAGTCGACTTCTGGGTCGACAGTACATTGCAAATTTTTGTGACAGAGTTCGTTGTGGACATGCTAAAGTCTTACAATGTAGCCGAAAGAGAATTTTTCAAGGGATTCTGAGGTAAGTATCTGAACAACCTCAGTTTGTACATTAAAATGCTTTTAGCAGAGAAAGGTGTTTTTAGAATGCATCAAATTTTTTGCATTTTTCATGGTCAATAGCATTTATAGTGAGTCTGACGAAGAGACACATAATCTAAGAAGTGGGAAAAGGTATAAATATAAACCTAAGAAGACTGCTAGTGGACCTGGACTCCGTGTAGACATTGATTCAGAAGACGAATCCGATAACCAAGCCGCACCTATATCTTCCACCTATTAGCCTATTACTCCGCAGAATCCACCGGGTGGGAACACTGTGCCTTCCATTACACAAACTCAGCCAGTCCAGAACCCCCTATTGCGAATATCCCTAGCACTCAGACCATTCCGTTTATCTTTTTTGCTCAACAACCTACGCAGAACCCTCTACCACCTAGAAGAAGCATGACCGAGGATATTAAGCTGTCGATATTCAAAGGCACGGGTCTAGAAGACCCTGATCAGCACTGGTTTCTATGTGAATCCGTTTGGAGTGTTAAACAAGTACATAACGATGCTGTTAAGCAAGCACAACTCGTCACCACCTTTAGAGACAGATCCTTGCATTGGTTCATGAAATATTCGTAGGGACAATAGAGAAACCTGGTAGAAATCAAGGTTGCACTCTTAACCGAGTTTAAGAAGCCAAAGTCAGATTCACAGTGTATAACAGAGTTGAAAGAGATCAAACAGAAACCTAATGAAACGATCTGGGAATTTGACCAGAAGTTTAAGACTCTACTAGACCAAGTTATCTTCATGATAGCACTGCAGCAGAACAAGGAATGGTTTATAGCCGCGATGTTGCCCCATATCAGACAGCTGCTGATGCAGTAGAAAGTGGCTTCGTAGGCAGAAGCCTTGGAGATTGAAATGAAGCTGGAAGCTTCACCCATGGGAGAAACTAGCACTGGGATGTCGCAGATTCAGAACCAGTTAGCTACCCTGACACTACAGCTACAATATATCAAGCAGGGAAAGCAGGAAAGACGGGAATTCTGGTGTACATGCTATAAGGGAGAGGGACACACTAAGGATAATTGTTCTTTATTCCAAGACTTCCTTGGCATGGGTGGACCAAACCCATTAAATCCACACCCAAGGCCATGGTGTGAAATTTGCAGAACTAGAGGACACCGGCCAGAAAACTGCCACCTGATACAAAAATACGTAAGAACACTCAAGAACCTATATTGTAATTTTTGTAAGTCGGTTGAGCATGATGAGTCCAATTGTCACACATATGAGCTCATGCTAGAAAGAAAGAAAGATATTGAGCATATGTACGGAGGAATGTATAGATTCCAAGGAGAGACTCCACAGAAACTAGAAAATGCACCGCAAGATCAGGGAGCATACAAAGGCCGCGAAGGATGCCAAGGGAGAGGAAGGAATAATGATCCGGCGCAGGGATGAGGCCAAGGTCAAGTAATCTGTTACCACTGTGGCCAAGTAGGCCATGTATCTAGAGATTGTACCAACCCATGCACTACATGCATTTATTGTCAATCATTTGATCATGTTATTGAAGACTGCCCAGTGTTAGAGGTGGAAATGCAGAAAAGAAAACGACCAAAGGCGCCGAAACCAAACATCCAGTTGATCACAGTAGAGAGGAAACCTGCGGATCCAAGTATCAACGTAGTGACACGAAGTGGTGCTACGACAAGGAGGGATAGAGGAGCAGAAGCTTCGACTTCTGGATATTTCAACACTAAGTAGACTCCGCTTGAAACAATATGGATAAGGAAAGCCACTGGGAAAGCACCTGCAATCGACGTAAAGAAAAACAGAGAAGTCTGTGAAGAAGTGTGGGATATCTTCGAAGAATCAACACCTAGATCGCCAAGAATCCTGTTGCGCAGCGAAATACCGCATAAAGAAGATATGTCGGTTGCTTATGACAGAACGAGCACTGCAGCAGAGACATGAACCTTTGTTGCGCAATTCCTCAGGAGCTGCATGAAGTTGCTGAAGAGTCCAAATGCTATATTAGAGTTACAGAAGTTGATAGACCAATATGAACCGCGCAGCGAGAATGAAACTACTGATAGCGCAGTTCATCACATTGGGAGACATAAAAGAACTGGAAGAGAAATGAGACTCAGTGCATAGATACGAAACTATGAAATGGATGAGATCATTCTTGATCTGGGATCAGAAGTAAATGTCTTAACTAAGCAGACATGGTAGCAGATGGGGAGACCAAAGCTGTTATGGTCACCTATCCAGTTGAGAATGGCCAATCAGGAGAAAGTAATACCCTTTGGACGGTTAGCCAACGTGATTGTTGACATTGACGAAGTACAGAGCCACACTGATTTCGAGGTTATCGAGATTGTCGATGATAGTCATCCTTTTCCTGCGTTGTTGGGAATTGACTAGGCTATCAATAACCTCACCATAATAAACTTGAAGACAAGGAAGATGATCTTTGAAGGAAAGCATCTCAGGGTCATCTCACCACAAGACCCTGTGGACGGAGATAGATACAGTGAGCCAATTTAGGAGGAATCCAAAGCTCAAGACTTGGACCAACTGTATAAGATGAATGCGAACAAGGACAACTATATTAATCCAACTGTGGATGGAACACTCAGCTGGAGATGCAACAGCTCTTACATCTCATACTCTGATGCAGGATTGGAGAACTGACAAAGTGGCATGCATGAAGTATCAGCAAGGAGATGCGCACAGGTTACAAAGTCACTGTACTGGATTGGAAAGGAGGTAATCCAAATCCCCACATATGACGGTTCATCTAATGTTTATTCATTTATCAAAGATTATACTGCAGCAATTGCAGATGAGCATTGCTTACCCGCATTAGACATGGCACTGCGCGAGACACCTGCCAGATGGTGGGCTGCGCATAAGTAGAATTTGACCACATGGGATCAATGCAGAATCAAGATGCAGATCAGGTTTGCTGACAAAGTCACCCTATCTTTCTAGAAGTACAATGGACAGACAGATCCAAGACAACATATTGAGGTCTGTTCACAAGCATGGTAGGAGAGACCAAAGACAGAATGGGTGCATTTGTTTGTGCACACGCTGGAGAAAGAAATCCCAAATAAATGGTACTTAGACATGGAGTTACGCAGGGAGAATACAAATTGGCTTACCCTCACTGCAAACTTCTAGGAAATATTCAGTTTCGAAGATGAGAACCTTGGCATAAATGATGCAATGCAGATTATTAAGGAAAGATTATTCAGGCCAGAATGTCCACATAAGAACATGACATTAGAGGAGTTCTTTGGAACTGACGGTGTACCTGCAATCTTACAGCAGGAATGGACCAAACAAGAAGAACATGCCTTGGAATGTTATAATCTAGCTCAGGAAGCTGAAGAAAAAGAAGACAGTTATGAGGAGGACCCACGCAACATTAAGATACCTGAGTCAAAAGGTGCGCGCGAGATAGAGGGACCTTCGCTGGAAATCCCAAATATGAGTGGACCTATGAAAACAAGGAAAGTGAACATTGGCACCAGCGAAGAGCCAAAGTTTGCGGCTATTGGAGACTACTGGGATGATCAGACCATGGGGGAGATCGCAGACCTGTTACATGAGTATTAGGAGTTGTTCCCAACAAAGTTTACAGAGATGATGAAGGGAATTTTGGGAGACTTAGGGGTTATGAAGATACCTCTAAAGCCATGTGTGAAGCTTGTTAAGAAGAGACCCTATAGACTAAACCCGCGGTACAAAGAACGAGTCAGGGAAGAACTGGATAAAATGCTCAATGCAGGGATCATCAAGCCAGTTGAAGAATATGAGTGGATAAGCCCAATGGTTGTCCAAGATAAGAAAACAAAAGGCGAGATCCGGATTTGTGTGGATCTCAGAAAGTTGAATGATGCTTCAATGCATGACCCATTTCCTACTCCTTTCACTGATGAGGTGCTTGATAATGTTGGAGGAAATGAATCCTATTCCTTCACTAACGGATTTTCGGGATATCATCAGATAAGAATTGATCCCGGAGACAGACACAAAACCACTTTTGCCACCGAATGGGGGTCATTCCAGTACACAGTGATGCCATTTGGCTTGAAGAACGTGCCCACTATCTTTTCCAGAGTTATGATCGCAACATTCAAATATTTCATGCATAAGTTTTTAGAATCTTATTTCGATGATTGGATAGTGTTCGGGTTGCTGAAGGACCATTGCACAAATACGAGACTAATGCTAGAAAAGTGCATACATCATCAGATGTTTCTCAACCTGAAGAAGTGTATTTTGTGTGTACCTTACGGAATTTTGTTAGGACATATTGTGTGCAAACAGGGCTTGATGGTTGATCCTGCAAAGATCGCAGTCATTGTAAACTTGCCGACGCCAAATTCAATCAAGCAGTTGCGCACTACACTGGGACATACTGGTTTTTATAGGAAATTTATAAAGGGGTATGCACATATAATTGCAGCAATGGAGAAGCTGCTGAAGAAAGATACACCATTCATTTGGAATGCAGAGTGTGAACAAGGTTTTGACACCTTGAAAAAGAAAATGGTCACTGCGTCGATCCTAGTTTTTCCAGACTGGGAGAAGCCATTCCATGTTCATGTTGATGCACCATGTATAGCATTGGGAGTTGTCTTAGCACAACCAGGAGAGGGAGGTATTGACCATCCCATCGCATTTTCAAGCAGGAAACTCTCATCTGCAGAAAATAATTACACCACCATTGAACGAGGAGGCCTTGCTATGGTCTACGCATTGCAAAAGTTCAGGCACTATTTGCTTGGTGCGCACTTCCTTATGTTCACTTACCATTCTGCTTTGAAATACCTGGTCAATAAGCCAGTGTTAGGGGAGCGAATCTGCAGATGGTTATTACTCTCCCAGGAGTATGATTTTGAAATAGTAGTTAAACCTGGCAGACTGAACTTGGGACCTGATCATCTGTCAAGGATCGAGTCAGGAGAAGAGCCTATGAATCTTGAAGACAATCTTCCTAACGCGTAGTTGTTTTCTATCCAGATGGCTGATGATTATTATAAAGACATCATAGAATTTTTTACTATTGGGTTAGCACCCATAGAGTTCACTACGCAGCAAAAGAAGCAGCTGGTAGTGTGAGCAATAGACTTCACCATTATCCCAGGTTAGTTATACAAATTGGGACCGGATGAAGTACTGCACAAGTGTGTGCTAGAGCACGAGAAACCATTTATATTAGCAAATGCACACTCAGGAGAAACACGAGGTCACTACATGGGAAGAGCCATTGTGCAGAAGATATTACGGGCAGGGCTATGGTGGCCTACCATTCACAAGGACTCGAAAGAGCATTGCCAGAGCTACGATGTGTGTCAGAGGACGGGAAATCCATCACGTAGAGATGAGATGCCATTAAATCCACAATTGACATTATAGGCATTTGAAAAATGGGCAATTGATTTTGTGGGAACTATAAAACCACTGGGAAAGAGAACTGGTGCAAGGTACATTATTGTTGCAACTGATTACCTCACCAGATGGGAAGAAGCGAATCCAGTAAAGGACTGTAGCGTAGGTACTGTCACGCATATCATATTTGAAGACATCCTTACGAGGTTTGGATGCCCAAAGATTTTGATGAGTGATCAAGGCACTCACTTTTTGAACAAAACCATTGAGGCGTTGACAGAAGAATTCCGCATTCATCATTAGCGAAGTACGCCATATCATCCGCAGGCGAATGGAACTGTTGAAGCATTCAATAAAGTACTAGAGAATGCGCTGACCAAGGTATGCAATGTGAATCGGGATGATTGGGACCTGCACATTCCCATGTTATGGGAATACAGAACCACATGCAAGAAGTTGACTGGCCATACACTGTTTAAGCTGGCATATGGACAGGAAGCCATTATGCCTATGGAGTACATAGTTCCTAGCTTGAGAATAGCTACATTTACAGGAATGGAAGATCACGACATGCTAGAAGAAAGGATTCTATATTTGGTTGGTCTGGAGGAGGATCGCTTCATTTCAAGATTCCACCAACAAGTGCAGAAGGAAAGAGAAAAAGCATGGAATGATCACCACATCAAGAACACATCTTTCCAGGTAGGTGATCTAGTCCTTCTGTATGATAGCAAGTTTATGAAATTTCCTGGAAAATTTAAAATGCTCTGGCTTGGTCCATATACTGTTGTGCATGTTACTAATGGTGGTTCAGTTCAGTTAGCCACATTAGCAAGAGATAACTTGCCCGGTTTAATTAATGGAAGCAGACTAAAACCCTACCGGGATAGTCCTGCTTCGTAGAACTTGTGATGATCAGAAAAAGGGAAATTTCTAAGTGCCAAGTACAGTTGAAATTGGGCACTAGAAAGGGGGAAGAATCTGTACACAATGTATGATGAGGAACATGTATATACCGCACAGAACTGTTAAGATGTGTCGTTGCACCAAAAAAAAAAGAACGAAAAGAAAATAAAAGAGGAACCACGTAGTTGCGAAGTCCAAAAGGAAATTGCGAAGATCAAGTGAACGAGCGAAGATGTTAATTTCACAGGCAAGCAATCAGGCACCGCGAAGTAACTGCGCAGGAGTAATGATGACCTGTCGCGTAGTTCGACGCAACATTCCAGAAAAATAGCCATTACACTGTCGGTTGAGAATATAGCCGTTATACAGTACTTTGCCAGTGACTGCTTGGGCATTTAACGCACAGATAGCCGTTCTGAATGAGGTTATGAAGGAAAGGACCAAAGGATCCTCTGTATTTGACCAACGGATACTGCATTTAATGCTTATCTATCCATTAAGGGGCACGGAGGGGCTCAACTACACCTATAAGTAATGTCGCATTCAAACTCGCGGGCGTTACCAAACACTTAGAATTTTCCTGCGCACATTACTTTTCAAGTTGTTTTTAGTAAGTTGTCCGAAACTCTGTGGAAGTTGTCCAGTGGATGTCCGAGTGGTCCACCATTGAAGAAGAATTCACGGTCCAGGAGACTGTGAAAGTATTTCAATACCAATGGATCGAAGGGTTAATTAGAACCCCATCCAAGAAGGGCATCTTAGAACCAGGTCAAGCATCTAGATGATCACCCAGACACGGTCTAAAAATGCAAGACAGAGGCCTTAAAGATCCAGTGGGACCGAGAAGAAAGATACCAAAGATGGGTTCGATAGTGCAGAAGCATGTCGATGTCGATAAAAATTTGCTGGGTAAAATTCCAGAATGTAAGTGGGAAGATTATGATCTGCTTCAGATGCAGAAGGAGGAGGCCAATGAACCTAGGTTCCCACAGTTCCAACCTGACCAGTACAAGTGCTGGAAGAAATATGTGAAGGGCGACCTCACCTTGGTCGCAGAAAGCTGGTTATCAGGAGTAGTCAAGTTAGGACTGCTCAATTTGCTCAGACTCCCACATTTTGACAGATCACCAGAGCTGAACGTGGTGGTGCAAACATTGATGGCACTCATTCACCAGGTATATTTGTGGCTTGACCGCAATGTCAACCTGACTAAGGACATTATCCACTGCATTACTGGGTTGAGTAAAAGGGGTAAAGATCCGAAGCAGTTTTTCCAAGGGAAAAGCAAGGACAAAGAAGCTATGGCAAAGATGAAGAAAACTCTAACTGTCATCAAAGGAAAGAGGGGCTTTCAGATGGACGACAGAGATGATAAAGCGATGAAGTTTATCACACAGCTGCTAACCAGCAATATTTTAAGAAAATGCAGGCCTCTAGAGGTGCTTGCAGGCGCAGTACTGAACGGCACTGCGGTTGTGGAGGGAGAACAGTTCAACTGGTGTCATTACTTGCTGAACAAGTTCCTGGAGGAACTAAATGACACACAACTCAATGGCGGAAATTTCCATTTTACATGGCTAATAATGTTGATCGCCTTCATAGTATGGAAGGAGACGAAGGACTATGTTGGTGTAATCACTGGTACCAATGACTACATAAGAACCCGCTATTCAAACCTTTGGGAAAATATGAACTCACAGAGACAGCACGCGACAGCTGAGGTGTTCTACCAATATTATAGCCAGCTGCACGATGCAATCATACTCATGCCCCGGATAACAAAGCAGGTAACGAGTAGGTATATTCGCACTGTTGATTTTTATGCTCACATGTGTAGTATTCACATTTTAGCCAAAGCGCAGAAGAGGAACATTGAATGCTTCACAGGGAACTACCATATGTATGAAGATGATATTGATAATATCATGAAGGAATGGCCTACCGAGTTTCGCATGGAAATTGTAGATGTCGAAAGAGACTCCGGCGAGGACAAACCTATTCCATGTGCTATCATTGAAGAAAAGGAGACAGGAAAAAGAAAGGAACCTGAGAGCCCAGCACAGAAAAAGGGAGCGCAAAAGAAGCAGAAAGATGATAAAATTCAGTCAGACGCAGTGCTCCACGATGAGGATTATGAAACAATCGTGACAAAGGTCACAGAGTCAATGGAAGATATGATGACCAAGAAGGAGAAAAAGGACAAGGCAATTTAGGAAAGTCTACAGAAGAATCTGACCACGCTGAAGGGGATTACAGAGAAAATTGAAGAAGTCCACAAAATATTTCCCCTACCGCAGGACTTAGAGTTTGAAGGGAAGTCGAGGGGAACTTTGCAGCAGAAGACACCGTAGCTAGCCATGACCGTACCTGTGAAGTCCCGTATTGTCCATATTGATCTGTTAATGTTAAGCCTAGCACTACTAGAACAACTACTATTGGACACGAAGGATGTTGAGTGTGTGGAGCTCGACCTTGCAAAGATACCACTGCCTGGTCTTCACTACTTGCATCTGCAGGTTGTTGAAGAAATGCATGAGAGAACTATTGACGCGCTGAAAGGACAAGCTGAGATGCAAAAAACTAATAGGAAGTTGGAGTAAGTTAGCTCGTGGAAAGCTATGGAACTGCAGGATGAGCATGATCATCGGAAAAGACCAGATTCCACGATCACTGTGGTCGCAGATGACATAGAGGAATTTGAAGTAAAAATAGACCCCGTAGACATTGTCGTTAAGATTGGAGAATTGGTTAACAATATTAGGAAAGAGATGCAAGACATGGAGATCATCCACAAAGCTAAGGTTTCTTCCTTGGAGGCACAGATCAACCCATAGACCCCACCAAATTAGCATCAGTTGAGAGAAAAGGAAGTGAAGGCGGCAGCAGAGAGTATTTTCAATGAGGTGGCTAAGTGCCAAAGTTTGTTAGATAAGGTGTCGAAGGCATTCACCGCCCTCAAAGAGGACCCATAGTTGCTGCAAGTAAAGAATGCTGTGAAAAATAAGTAATCAGCACTAGAACAATTGGATGCAGAAGTGAAAGCCCTGCTACTAAGAGAAAGGCTTCAGAAGTACAGGGAAATCAACGCGCTGAAGAAAGAAGTGCAAGCCTTAAGAGAAAAAGAGACTGAAATGGGAGATAAATCACAACCCTTACTGGAGGACGCCCAATCGATCTCGTAGGAGATTGAGGAGAAGCTAAAGGAGCTGTGCGAAAATCAAGAACAGGTGGAAGGCCAGGTTAGGGATGAGATAACCCCTGATATGTTGGAAACAGTCAAACAATTCAAGAAAGATATGAAGGAAGCAGTCAAAAAGCTAATTGTCACATATAATGAATTTGCTGCGAAGCTATCTCTGCAGGAAATGGAACAGCTTGGAGAAGTTGCAGGTGGCTCGGGGACGAGCCACATATAAGTGTTAGGGGCCTGTTGGACCTGGCCCAAGTGGGGCATTTTGAGCAAGAAGGATTTTTGGAACAATGGAGCTGAGTGCAGTTCAGTTGGAATATTTGTGTATAAGTGTTTGGGATGCTATGAAGTTGCACGCAGCGCAGCGTCAGAAGAGTTGCAAAGATCAGTGCTGCGAGGAGACAAAGCTGCGATGTGTCCTGTCTATGTGGATCCGGAAAAGCAGAGTGTTGGATGGAAGACGACACAGGTTCCGTTTAGACTAGCGGTGGTCTATTTTTGGTAAAGATGCTCCAGGAGTACCAAGCGGCGAGTAGGAGCAAAGCGGAAAGAAAGCGACTGGTCGCACATGCGAAAGAACCACTAACTGAACCAGTCGCACGAGACCATTAGAGGAAGAACGGCTAGGTGAAAGTGACCTGTTGGCATGCGTGGGACGGGAAGGCCGATAGCGATGTGAGCATGATCTACAGGCAGGCCACGATGGAATATTCTCTACCAAAATCCAGCACGTCCGGTTAAGGGGAAAACATGATAGTTTTGTAAACCTAAGGGTTTTTTCCTTCGTATTGTAAAGACATGACCTACGGGCATGATCTATAAATAAGGCTTATTTTGTATGGGAAAGGGTTAATCTTCATTGTTGATCTTTCGAATTACTGTTACTCTTCATTTTGTGTTGTTCTCGTATTGATATGATAAATCTCTATTGAAGAACATTTTGTAAAATCTCTGCAAGCTGTGTGCGCAGAGGCTTATTGAGAGAGAGAAGAGAGTATGAAGCTGAGTTCCTAGACAAAGAACTGTTGTACCCTTCCCAAAGACTAATATAACAACAGTTCTTGTGGACGTAGCTCCCATCCTGGGGGTGAACCACGTTAAATATTGTGTAGTGTGATTATTTGTGTCTTTGCATTTTCTTAATTGCTTACATTGGATGCTTGGATTCTAATTTATTAGTTGGTGTGTTAATGCTTTTATATGTATTTTCCATAGAAGAAAGATGGGAATGACATGTTAAGTATTGTGGGAATGAATGAATGTTGAATGCTCAGTATTCCAAGTCTGTGAATGTATCAGTTTATGGAATAATCACATGTGCATGTAGAGTTCGAATTGTATAACTCTTCGACGCGCAGTACCGGGTGCGCGCAGCATTGTATGTTTTGTATGCTTGCATTTGTTGTAAAGCTAATTAATCCAAGGCAGTAGATGAATGATTAAGTGTTAAAGTAAAGTCTCTATAGTGGGTAATATTGGAAGAGGAAGAGTATGATCCCATTACACTATCCTATTATTTGTATTCCACCTTAACCGCGCATTCCTTCGATGCGTTGGTTGCGCAAGCGGTTAAGTTTGTAGAAGTGTGGACCGCGACGCAGCCTATCGTCGCACAGTCCTCAGCCCGCAGCACAAGCCTAATAGTATGTTGTACATTAGTCATGTCCGAATAACTCATCACATCACTATGGAATCCTGATTCCGCAATGCCCCCATAGCTACACCTCGGGTGAGACCTCATGAACTTGTTGAAACTTTAACATACTGCTGAGAGCGTCAAACAATGATGGTTTTGTTCAAACAAAATATGAACATGAATAGTATGATGATCCAAACATAATGACCCCAACTTCGTGACGTGACAATGCCGAGAGGGAAAGAAAAAAAAATCCCAAGACTTGACTCAACCACACTATGATGATGCACGTGATGCAACTTGGAGGATCTGTCAAAGGGATAATACGAAAGAAAAATGGTGAAATAAGATATGGACATAATAAGCACATCGAACTGGATGTGATGGTACATATAAAATGATCTTGCAAAAGATTTCAGCTGGTTCTCCTATGGCGTCATGTTTCGACACTAGCTTGTATCTCTGAATCCATCTACAATATTGTTATAATTTACTAAATTTTAACACTGGAGATGGATTCAGAGACCCCTAAAAATGGGGTCTCTGAATCCATCTGTAGTGTTCAAATTTATTAAATTGTACAAATTCATTGTCAAAATTGTATTTTTCCATTGTCGGAGTGATATAACTAAAAATGACCAAATAAATGGCCAATTGTTATGTGGTCATTTTTAGTTTAGGTTTGTGGTACTTGCGATATCTTAGCTTGGGATGGTTTTTATTAATGTGTGTACCATAGATGTATTGAAAATTAATTATGATGCCTTGTGAAGGATGTAAAGATTATAAGCAAATTCATTCTTCGTCAAGAACCAAATATTACGTATAAGGTCGTTAATGTAAGCAGTGCAAATCTGCTTCATGCATTAGTGTTGAGTTGTGACACATGAGAGGGTCTACAATTTATTAAATTCTAATACTGCAAATGGATTCAGAGACCCCCTAAATCCATCTGCATCCAGGGGGTCATTTAGGGGGTCTCTGAATCCATCTGCAGTGTTGGAATTTAATAAATTATACAAATTCATTATCAAAATTGCAATTTTCCATTGTCAGAGTGACACAACGAACAATGACCAAATAAATTACCAATTCATATTCTTAATGTTATTTTTATGTGGTATTTTTTAGTTTAGTTACTTTTTATCTGGTCATATATTTTATCCCGTGACCCAATTGGTCATTGCTCTAGTAATTTTTAGTTTGCTCACTCAAGTTTGGTCATTTATACCTTGAAAAAATTGTGGTGACCACAATTTTTGGTCACTTGGTCATTTATCTCTCATTTTCTATTAGTGATATATATATATATATATATATATATATATATATATATATATATAACACTCCATGCAAAAAGGGATAAAATATTATTTTAAGTTTGACTTTTGATTATATACCCAAAACAAGGTGCTCCTCCATGGATTTAAACCCAACGACTTACCATATACATTATATGGTTTTATAACCGTATATATTATATATTTTGGTTATGATCACACTATATTTTAGTCCTAAATATGTATTATATGGTGGATAACCATATCTTTTAATTTGGGATAAAAAAAATTCAAATCCCATTGCATTTGGAGTTTGGTTATGAACCCTTTGGTATATAACCAAAGGGTGTTTTTCCATGTGACTCAATTAGAGGAAATTTGAGGTCTAAAATGGGCCTCCTAAGGAAAATAATAAAATAATAGTTAAAATAATAAAATAATATTTATTAATTTTGGAGGAAGAAAGAAAAAAATTACTTTTTCTGTTTGTATTTTCAACATATCTCCCTTTTTTTTTACTCAAATTTTGAGCGGGGGCACTCATTGGATGCAGAATTAAATTCCACATCCAACGAGTGCACACACTGAATACTTTTAACGAACCCTACTGCCCCTAAAACAAGAAATACCTTAAATGCCCCTATTAATGTCATCATCACGTTTTTTTCATATATTTCTTGTTTTTGGGGCAGCGGGGTCTGTCAAAAATATGCAGTGCAGGTACTCGTTTGATGCGGAATTTAATTTTGCATCCAACAAGTACCCCCACTCAAAATTTGAGTTAAAAAAAAGGAGATATGTTGAAAATAGAAACAAAAAAACTAGTTTTTTATGAAAAATATCTCAAGTCAACCATTATGGTTGACTCATTTTATTGAAATTCTATTGGTTCTTGAATTCCAACTCATCAAGAAATTATGTTTGGCTCGTTTTCTTATATGATGGCTCATTTTCTTATAAGGCCCATTTTAGACCCCAAATTTCCTCTAATTGAGACAATGAAGTTTTGAGAAGTTTTTGGCAGAGGAATGGTATAATGCCATTGTTCCTTTGTAAAGGCTTGTAAGCTTGATTATTTTTGTAAAGAGGATTTTTAGCCACTCTTGATAGGTTGAGAGTGAGAGGCATCATGATTGGGAGCCTGAGTCGCTTTTGTAGCAGCGTGAACGCATTTTGTACTTTTTGAAGACTAATAGATCGGTTCCTCCATTTGGAAAGCGGACTTGGAGACCTAGTCCACATTGGACGAACTCCGTTATCATCTTATGTCTACATTATTGTGCTTTGCCTCTATTTTTTATTTATGTTTTCAGTTCTTTAATCCTTTTTAACAACTTCGTATTTAAATCATTTTTACAAGCTAACTATTTAAGAATTCACATGCAATTCAAACATTAGTTAAAGATATGCCATTTTAAAATCACCGGCAAGGTGAGAAAGGTGTTAGGCAAAAATATTGTCATTTAATTCCGTTGTAGTACTTGCCCAACTATTTAATTTGTCAATCCGAGGTTCGTAGAATTACGAAGCACACGCAAAATATATGCAGGACTGAAGTTGAATTAAGCTAATCTAAACCCCCTTGCTAATTGCTAAGCTAATCGTTATAAACCCTTTGGTATATAACCAAAGGGTGTTTTTCCATGTGAAGACAATGAAGTTTTGGGAAGTTTTTGGGAGAGGAATGGTATAATGCCATTATTCCTTTGTAAAGGCTTGTAAGCTTGCTTATTTTTGTAAAGAGGCTTTTTAGCCACTCTTGATAGGTTGAGAGTGAGAGGCATCATGATTGGGAGCATAAGTCTCTTTTGTAGCAGCGTGAACACATTTTGTACTTTTTGAAGACTAATAGATCAATTCCTCCATTTGGAAAGCGAGCCTGGAGACATAGTCCGCATTGGATGAACTCTGTTATCATATTATGTCTACATTCTTGTGGTTTGCATTTATTGTTTATTTATGTTTTCAGTTCTTTAGTCTTTTTTAACAACTTCATATTTAAATCATTTTTACAACTTAAATATTAAAGAATTCACATGCAATTCAAACATTAGTTAAAGATCTATCATTTTCAAATCACCGGCAAGCTGAGAAAGGAACACAGGAGGGAGTTTCGATCTCAAGGCGATTTTTACAGAGTAACAACTTGAGAAATGAATGGATAATTGATATTGAGTGAAGGACATTGAGGGTTCATTTATAGGCACAATGGATAGCTCTAGGATAAGGATCAGGCTTTGATTTTTATTTATTTTATTTTTTTTGGCATTACCTTTTGATTTGTGCCTTTTCACTTTTTTTAACCTTTTATCCAATTTGGCCTATCATGACAATCATGCCAAGTTTCTTCTTTTTGCTAAGGTTAAACACAGAGAAACATCTAAAAATCAAGTCAATTCAAAGGTTGCTCATTTATTTCGAGATAATTAAGCAATTTAATTTGGAAAATAGCCCTTTTTGGAGTGCGACTTTCAATTTTTGTTTTAACGAAGGTCCAAGGGGTGGAAATCAAATGTGGTAATGATGTATGTGTGAAATGGGGCTAACGACAAGGTACGTGGAAAAAATTTAGGTGTTAACAATAGAGAACCGACTTGGAAGTTGGTACGAAGAATGTACACTCAAAGCAATGTCTATACTAAAAAGACAAATTACAAAACAAATAATAGCCTGAAGGAGTTCAAAGAAGGAAGAGGAGAACTACAAGTAATGTAGATGCCCATGTTAAGACATTTAATTGGATATATTTTTGTGATTTCTTAGGAGAGCATATTGTTATGAGAAAGTAGAATTTTATTTTTTTCCA
Source organism: Larix kaempferi (assembly GCA_027924585.1). Classification (NCBI taxonomy): domain Eukaryota; kingdom Viridiplantae; phylum Streptophyta; class Pinopsida; order Pinales; family Pinaceae; genus Larix; species Larix kaempferi. The sequence goes on along the minus strand of BSBM01001051.1, from coordinate 14,444,002 downwards.
AGTCTAGGAAAGAACAATACCATATTTGAAAATCATACTGCTGTGAGAAAGTAGTAGACAATACTGAGTTTTGTCGAGTGCATTAAAGAGAAGTACTATATTTTTAAAGCACTTGAGCTTAGATCAACTAAATTTAGGAAAAGCTACGAGTTTGCAGTTGAACTAAAGCATTCAGTATTCACACATCTAAGAAATTAGCTCTCACTAAAGCAATAGAATTGAATGCATACTTAAAATTGTCATCTTTATAATTTAGGCTTCTCAAGCTAAATTTAAGCAAAATATTCTTTGTCATCCCTGTTATGAAATCTAAGTTAAAAAGTTAATTTCATATTTCTTCATGTGCTTCCTCTACATTTCAAAACTCCAGCAGAGTATAGCTATTATGCCTAGCAGTGAATCCACACTCACACGAGCAATAATGGCAGATTGGACTATATAAAATCTAGGATTTTAGCAAAAAGAAATCATGAGTCTCAACACACTTGGAAAATATTCCAAAATTTTCTCGTCCTTCTTAATGTCACTCTTGAACAAGGCACCCATTTTTTAGTCTTCACTGCATCTCGGTCCTTGGTCCTAGATCCCCTGCTAGAGATATACTACCCTAGTAAATGAGCATATCAAATCACCCAATGCATTGCAGTTCCTAACAAGCCCTGAAAGAGCCTCTCCTCAATCATCCCCTGTCATATTATTATGGAAATTTCGAACCCTAAGGATCTCCACAAAGGCCAAAAGCTCCTGGATGGCTCTAGAAACATCCATAGAGATACCATTGTTTAATCCAATGGAAACACAGTATGATGGTTTAACCCTACATGTAAAGGGGGCAATTTTTTTCTCCTTTGCCTTCACCTTTATGGACTCATACCGACTACATTTTCGTGACCTGATATGGGAAGATGATTCATAACCCGGATCCATAGTACATGCAAGCAATATTTCCCAATATTATCCCTGAAACTACATCCCACATCCATATTGCAGGAATGCAGTATTGCACGAGATCATCCTTAAACTATGTCACATGGCCCAAGACCACATCACAATGAACATGTGGTAGTTTTCCATTCGTATGATAAACTAGGAATCTAGCTACAACGTTAAGAAACCTTTCCTCATTGAGAAAACACCTTCGGTGTATATATAGAAATACTTTTAAGATTCTGGAATTTTTTCATGCTATTAATGTTTAGTTGAGAATATATATTTTTACTCTATATGGAGTGTAAACATTTGCTTAATTATTATTTTTTCTCCTTTAAAGAAGATTTAGCATCTTTGAGGAATTTGATCCATCTAAAGGGTTCAAGGTTAAAATAAATTTATGTTGATTTAAACATTCATAAAAAATTAAATAGTTACTCGATAAAAAAATGATAAAAGGTAATATTCAATGATTTGTTGGTATATGAACTCTGAATTGTATACATACATAATAATTGAGTTCTAAAAAATTAAATATTGTTAGAGGGAAGCATTAACTCAAAGGGTAGAAAAGGTCAAAAGTTACTAGTGCATGTAATATGTTTTATTACATGCACTTGGCCCCTACAGAACTCAATCTCGATTGCATTGAGCAGGAAACAGTCGATCAGATCATGGCCACTGATATGAAGAGCACTCGCCAACAGAAAATTGAACTATATTAGGTCGTCAAAGTAAGGCAGCTTCTTCACCACGAAAATGGGCTCGCCGAGAGTTAGATTCAATAGAAGTTTCCCCATCTGATGGAGGAACTTGAAGCAATGGGGACCATTTCTTCCTAAGGGAGGAGGACTGATCTAGGTGGATACTGGTGGCCAACCACCTATTCCACTGAGTTACAACGGTTCTCCATCTTCTTAGCATTTTTTTATAGTATTTTGGGGCCCCAAACTTTTGGGGCCATTTTGAGGCCCTAAACGGTGTTTTTTTCCATTTAGGGGGTTAGGGGATGCCATGGAATTCTCTAGAACTAGTCAAAAGTTGTACTTCTAAATTAGTTCTTTGAAACAAGCCATTATGTTCCCTAAACAAATATTATATGTAAAAAAATTTCCCCTAGGAAGTTAGCTACCCACCTCAGGGTCCTCAAATCCTTTTGGCACTTCATCTCCTAGGGTTAGGGTTTTGGATGTTAAGAAATTTTTCCTCTATTATTATGATAAAAATTACCTTTTTGGCATCTTTGTAATTAGCTCCTATGAATGTGTGTAGCTGGCACATCTCTCTTCAAATATAAGCTACCACCATCAAAGCTAGTTTGTATTGCATTGCACTTTACAATGTTTTTCCATTCCATTCATTAATAGAATTTGGGTTTCACTGTACTATTGTTCTCCCTACAAAATATTCGTGTGTGTGCTTCCATTTTATATTGCTTCCTTCATTTCACTCTCTAAATAATCCAAATAAAAAATGGTATAATGTAGATTTTTTGTAAAATGTGCTTGCATCTCATGTAATCTGACATAATCAACCTGACCAAATATAACCTCATAGGTCATTTCAACAAATATTAATGTATTCGTTAATATTCTTATTATTCATCAGAATTGGAATAAAAATCATCAAGATCTACTTCACTAAAAGGATTGTCCATAACAACATTATCAATGACTTCTTTGTCTGAAACATCTAATTGTTCATGATTTGCCTCATCTTTAAATTCTTCATTTACGCCATCTACCTGCTCCTGATATACATCATGTCCTTCAACTTCTTTGACTTCTTGGTTTGACACATCTACCTTCTCCTCTACATCATCTTCCCTATCTTCTTCAATATCGACTTCTTCTAGTACAATATATGTTACATTCCTTCCTCCTGGATCATACCTAACTACATATGACCAACTTGCTTTATTTGGAACCTATGAATAGAAGACCTACTCACACTGAATAGAAAGGACATAAGGATCTATACCTGACTCAAATAGCCTTGTATTAATCATGGTAAATCCATTATCATGCTCAATAATAGTTCGATCAAGATCACGTTCATTCATGTGGAACTTGTACCAAAAAAACTCGAAGAGAACTACTTTAAAGGATTGGAAGTATAACCCAAGTATATCTTTCAGGTATCCATAGTATTTGTTTCCAAATACTTCCATATTCTTATCAGTGCTAGACAAAACATTATTAACTTGGAAATCTACAATTATCCCACAATAAGATATTTTCTTCTTATCATCCATCTATTTTATATGAATTTTTTTACCATTGCACAACATAGCCTTGTGGTGTTTCACCTACACCAATATATTTGATCGATATGTTAAAAATGCAATATTGGCAATTAATAAACATATTTAGATCAACAACCACTTAAAATTTTCAAGAAAAAAAATTATCACATCTAATAGATGTAAAAAAAATCCAAAATATGGGTAATGATCACCTTTTTATCTGTTGCACCATTCTTTAAATCAATTTCCATTTATGTAAGGTTGATATCTTGAAAATAATGAGATCTTCTAATATATTCCACCACCCCATCCCATGATAATTTATCTTGATCTTCTATACGTCTTTCTATCTGTGCCTTTATCCAGTCAAGATTATTCACAATGTATAAATGTGGTGCATCCCACTCTCAAGCCGTTGAATGACAAAAAGTCAATTGAATAACTAGATACTTAATAAATGTTGGATGACTAAAATTTGTTTATTTTCCACAAAAACGAGTACTTGTATATTTATCAAAAAAATTCATGACCAAACCGTACGACCTATAGTTCCAAACTAAATCTTTCTAAAATGATTCACATAGAAAGTATAGTTATGAAATATACAAAAATGAAGAACCCAAAATAGTTACATTCAAACTTTTTTTTGTTGATACTATAGTTCTGAAATGTATAATCATGGTTAAACTATCCTGAAAACATTTTTTTTTACTACATATGAAAACATTAAGGAAAAATTTAACTCTGACAGTATGGAGCATCTTTATTGCTAATTTTCTATGTAGGGGTTATGGGGAGAAGAAGCTTCCCCAGTCTCATTCTTAGCATTCACCTCAATGGTTACATGGACCTCCGGTACTACAAACTGGTTATCCATGACAATGTTATCATTCTAATCTTATCCTAAACTTTGAAATTCCTCCCGAGACAAATTAGCATTATCCTTTTGAGATTTAACCTTATCCTTCTAGAATTTGATCTCCACTTCAACCATAATCAATTTGTATCTCAAATGTTTCAATTGGGCCTATAGAAGATTGGATTTTGTCTTGGTTATGATTTTCTCCCAATCATACTTCATCTCCCATTATTTTGCCGATTTTCAACACTGTGGATGTCTCTAGTCATTGTAATGTTTGGGTCCTCTTGAGGGATTTTAACCCTCTTCTCATTGTTGCCTCTATTCACTTGAGGATATTCCATTATGAAAGAGTTGTAGAAAATGATAGAATATGGACTCAACTACTCTAAACTGTTTCTTTTCGAAACCCCTCTAACCTAGAAAATTAAGGGAGTTTTAATGTAGCCGTCACTCAAATTCCATGAACACAATTTGATAGAAACAACTTGAAAAACACTACTTATATATTAATTATTGATCTCCAATCTATACCGTTTATTCTCAATATATTCACCTTGGACCCAATGGTTATCTCCCCGACTTTTCAAATCTTTTCACAAGCAGCTAAAATCCTAATGAAAACTCCTAAGAGAGCCAAGAGGATAGAGAGCATCGAGAGCAATGTACTAACTTAAGACGATATTCCAATTCCCACCATAGAACTAAACCAAGAGTGTCGATCTATGAAACCAAGGTCTCTAGTATAACTCAAATATACTACCCAATTCACCACCTCCCGCTGATTGGTATTGAAATTGGCTCCAACCTAAAAAATAGAAGCAATTCTACAACATATAACACTTTCACAATGCTTCTAAGATGGATTATGACGAAGAGTGACAATATCCAAATTACATAGGGCATGATATACCCTAAATATATCTCTTTTATTCAATAACCCTAGCTCAAGCTTAACATCCATATCTTTGCAACGATTAAAATTTTCCTCAATCCAGTGGTTAACTCTTCGAATTTTTAAATATCTCCAAAAGAATATACATGCTTGATAGAAACTCCCTAGAGAGATAGGATGATGGAGAGCATCTAGAGAAATGTAATGGATCAATACACTGATCCAATTCCCACCATACAACTGCACCAAGAGGGTCAATCTATGAAACAAACACCACTAGGATAACTCATAAATACTACCCAATTCACCACCTTCCCACTATCTGATATTGAAAACACCTCCAACCCAGATAATAGAAGCAATTATACAACGTATACAACTTTCACAATGCTTCCAAGATGGATTATAACTAAAAGTGACAAAATACAAATTCCTCGAGGCATGATATACCCTGCTTATATCTCTTTTATGCAGTAATTCCAGCTCAAGGTTAACAACCAGACCTGTGCAAAAAATCATATTTTCCAATCCAAGATTACTTACCTCCAATCTAGTCGGATGGTGTTTTCTCGTCATCTCCCAGCAAAAGGATTCTACATCATTATAATATCTTTTACCTCCCCAAATGTTTTCTCTCGTCCTTTTCATATCTCTCCTCAAGTATCCATCAAACGAGTAAGTATAAAAAATCTTTGCTATCTTAGTGTTCCTACTCAACTCAATGCTCCAGTTCGCATTCTCCAGAGGAAATGACCTATGATTTAGTTTTCTCCATGAACATTCATGGATGCTTCCAGAACCGCCACCTTTCCACTATTTAAAATAACAACAACATTGTGATCGATACAAATTTTCTCATTCAAATCACCAATAGATGATGACCCAAGCTCACAAATCAAATTGACATCATGCATTTGATAAATTTGTACCATGGACTTCATTATGTGCATGAAATCCCTGCTAGTAAATCATGTCGAATGTGATGGATTTAGAACATCATCATGTTGAGCTTTAAAATTAGTATTAAAATATGCTCTTATCTTGACGTCACCAGGTACCACAATTCATTCACCTCATTGAAATTTCTCTAATACATAGCTTAAGGAATGATGCATTGAAATATTATTTCTCCATTTAACCTTATGCCCCCCATGATGAGATTACAATCCTTGTTGGCTTGATAATCAACCTCTTTATTAAGGGCTCTTAGCACTTGAAAAAATTTGGTTTCCACTATACTACCAATATCCCATCGGATTCACTCAATCAATCGAGCTAGAATCAACTCTTTAGGATTACTTTGAAAGACCAAATGTCGAATTATGGCCATGGAATATTCTATGCAATTTAATATATGGATAACCATACCATCTGCATGCTTTAAACCATGCCACAAAGCCAAAACTTCTACATGATTGTTTTCCATTATTCCCAGAACCCCTACATAAGTTTTCTCAATATTTCCTCTAAGGTCAAAGAGCACCCCCCGCACACCTGCCAACTCTGGGATGAATAAAATTTATAACATTAAAGAAGTACAAAATTGGAAAAATATAATATATGTTATTATATAAGTTGATCTCTTTTGTTTGATTACCTTTGAATTTCCTTAATCTACCATTCTCCAATAAAAACTCCCCTTCATATTTTTTCTTGGAATCGACATCCAAGTGCGAGGCACATTAATATCATCGAAATAGCAACATAGATCATGGACAAATTCAAAAATTCAAGAAAAATTGTGGCAACACTTATGATTTTTTGTCATCATTATCGGAAAAAACATCAAAACTCATGCCCAAATGTAGTAGTTCCACCACCATCAAAGCCTCAATCCCTACCTCATCCACACCCTCTAGCCTAGCTCGACACTTCACCCGAGACACCATTGTCCTTATCATCATTAATTCAAACCCCTCCTAGAATGTTCATGTCCTCTTTTCCATAGCTTCAACCCCAACCCCATCCTTCTGTGTCCTCTTAATGACCCCAACCTCAGCCCCCCAGTGTTCTCTTCAAAACTCCAACCCCACCCCTTCCAAAGCCACTACTACCACCATATCCATTACTCTAATTGTTGTATTCTCCGCCCTCAAAGAAACCATTGCGGCTCACCCTCCCCTTCATCTTCCTCCACCTTCACTATCTATAGCCAAAAACCCACAAACAATCAAACAAAGAGAAATCAACTACCACAAAAAAGGGAGAACTCACAATTAAATAGTCAAAGATAAATCAATTATCCCCAAGACAAGAACCCACAAGTGTGGAATGGAATAATGATTGTCTTTGACATGTAAAAGGGGTTTGGAAGGGAGATTAACAAGCTAAAAATGAGGCGTGAATGATGTATATGCTTGCTTGTCATTTTTCTTGGCAGTAGACTTGGGATTCTTCACAAGGTTGAGGGTGAGGGCCATTAGATCATCTTTTCTATGGTTTTCATCTCCTCTTAGAAGGGAAAAATAATTGGTTTCTTAAGCCATTGCTAGTGCATAGGGGCCTTAAGACCCTTGTCCTTCTATTCAATTTTCACTTCATCAGTTCTTCTCTTCCTTGTTGTTGTCACCATCCTATTTCTCATGAATTGCTCACAAGGAAAAAAAGAAAGGTTAGGGTCCTTTCCTTCTCTCAAGGTAGGCAAAGTGGATTTAAGGGAGGAATAATGACTAGCAAAAATAATATGCACAAATGAAGCAAAATAAACCATCTCATGAAATCAATGACCATACATTTATCGCAAAGTTTCCTTTGAGCAAAGAATCATATGATGGCCAGGTTGATGAGTATATATGTAAATTTTCTAGGATCAATTACAAAGAACAACAATGTGCAAAAATGAAGCAAAAGAAACTATCTCATGAAATCAACAACCACAAACTATTGCAGAGTTTTTGTTGAGGGAAAAATCATATGATGCATAGATTGATGAGTATTTCTGTCAATTGTTCCTCAGTCTTGATCAACCACACCTTATATGGGAAATTCACTTATCGAATTACAAAATGAGCAGGGTCAGTTTCCAGTTTCCATGGTTGTTAGGCTCCAAGATTTGTTTCAGTGTCGATGTTGTTTTCTACTACTAGGAGAATCCACAATCATGATCTCCCACTAACCTTTCTAACTATCAAGCATAATACTAAATTCAGTCCATCCTGACCCTTTGGCAATGTACTAACGGAAATTTTTATAAAGTATCATATATAAAGCTACTAAACTCCAGCGTCTTATAATTATTTCGTACCAACATTACTTAACATACAATTACAACCCTAGAATTCAATGCACTAACAAGCATACAACATGCAAAGATAATGTCGACCCACCACAATAGCCCTTACTCCAAAACCCAATACAAACATTAACTCTACTCAATCAATTAAATGTTAAATGGTTGATTTAATAAACAAGAGCCACGAGGTGGCAATGTCCCCGCAATTGCTAATAGCAATAACAACTATTGATATAAAACAAAAGCTATAGAGATATGATACTCTTACCACAAAATTGTAATAGGAAAAACAATTATTTTGCCCCAAAACTACTTAGCCATAGAACCTCAAGTTTCCTACAATGAATAAAATAATGAAACTTAAAATTCTATCATAATTTGATATATTATATAAATTTTACTTCTTTTAAATCAATTTGTTAAACCATAATTTTGTTAAAACATACAATTTGCACTTAACCTATCCTTGATTGAATTGAAATCAAACTAATTTTATATTGTGTTAGTGTTTTATGATTGAATTGAAATCAAACTAATTTTATGAATTGAAATCAAACTAATTTTATATTGTGTTAGTGTTTTATGATTGAATTGAAATCAAACTAATTTTATATTGGGCTAGTGTTTTAAATTTTTAATATGGTTGATGTGATATTTATAATAACAATTTAATTTTTAAATTGTGATCCTACTAACCATTGAATGATCATAACTAAAGTGTGAATTGGTGTACGAAATTTATGATTTAAATAATCATCATCAAACTCTACACAAATTTATAAAAAATAAACTTAATAATTAAAATATTTATTAACATTGAATTATTCACCTATAATATAGTTTAGCGAATCGGAATATGTGTACGCCCTTAAATGAGTAAAACATAGAAATTTGAAAGATGTCACTTGGATTATATCATTTTCTATGATTGTTCGCTTAGACTTTGTGAAGTTCCTCTCAATGAGGAGATGTGGTTTGAGGGGTATTTTCATGTCAATGAGGATCAAGTTGTGGTTGAAACAGGATGTTTCCACAGGACCATGTTGTTAACCACATGGTATTGGTAGGTCTTTCACATGAAAATAAACATTGGCCAAAATCTTAAACCCAAAATATTAAAAAGTCTTGTTGCCAGGTTAGCATGGCTGGTTGATGCTTCTCTACAACGTCTAAGGATGAACATGTTAGTTTTACAGAATTTTCAATCTGATCTAAGATCTTAACTGAGAGAATAACATGTACAGCATATCAATCATGGACACGATAATGCAAGCACACAAGAGACACAGAGTTTCACCAGGCATAACCAAGAAGGTGAAAAACCCCGCAACTTCCTCAGAGATAGAAAGAGCAATGATACAACCAAAGTACAAGAGATAGTCTTCTCCTAGCAGCTGATCCTCCTCCTCACATGTGCACCACTTTTCGAGTGATGGAAGAGTGAGTAATGAGATTATCAAATAGAGATCTCCCAATCTCTATTTATACATGTCCTGTCCTTCCCAATAAACCAGTGGGGCTGACTTGTATAACTTAGCCTAATAACCCATGGTTACATTAATCCGGGCCAACCCCAGACTTGGTGGTCTAATAACCCATTTAACCACATGACTCATATAGGGCCGACCCCATCAAGGTGGTCTAATAACCCATCAAGTATAATTTACGACACTTACAATATAAATGACGACACTTCTGTATAGAGGAATAATAACATCTCTATAGGAATACAAACAATTCTGTATAGAGGAATAATAACATCTCTATAGGAATACAATATACATCGGTAAAATACATTCTGAAGTTACATATACATCAACACTCCCTCTTAACTAGGAAGGTATACATCAACCAAGCCTCTCTCTGAAGTATTCAAAATTCACTCTGGCTAGTGGTTTCGTCAACACATCTGCAACTTTCTCATCCGTCGCAACATAAGGAGCTTCACTACTACTATCTGCACCATATCCCTGATATAGTGATATTTGATCTCAATGCATTTCGACCTGTCGTGGAACACCGGGTTCTCAAACAGCTTCACACAACTCTGGTTGTCACAAAAGATACCAGTAGCCTCCAGTGAGAGATCAAATAACTCAGACAGTAGCTTCCTGAGCCATACTGCCTCACAACTAGCCGAACAAGCTACAACATACTCTGCTTCGGCTCTACTCAGTGTCACACAGGACTGCTTCCTGCTAAACCAAGAGATCATACCGGATCCCTTACTGAAGCAACACCCCGAAGTTCTCTTCCGATCAATGGCACTGCCTTCCCAATCTGAATCAACATGACCCTCCAGGTTAAACATTTGATTCGCCTCATACTTGAGCCCATAGTCAACTATACCCTTTAGGTACCTCAGAATATGCTTTACAGCAACTAGGTGAACACCTCTTGGATCCATCAGGAACTGGCTCAATGTGTTCACCACAAAGCAAATATATGGTCTCGTATTCGTCAAGTACATCAAGGACCCAATCATCTGACGATACATCATAGAATCAACCGGCTCAGATGAAGCATCACACAGAAGCTTCAGTTTCAATGCCATAGGTGTGGCCATGGCCTTGCAGTCCATCATCCTGAACCTCTTCAGGATCTCTACTGCATACTTCCCTTGTCCAAGGAAGATTCCATCTACACTCTGCCACACCTCCATGCCTAGAAAATAGTGCATCATCCCCAAGTCCTTCATCACGAACTCGGTAGCAAGCTTCCTCTTGGTATCAGCAATCAATCCATCCTCACCTGTAACAAACAGGTCATCCACATACAAAAGTAATATCACAGGATTGCATTCCTCAACCTTGTAGTAAAGGTTGGAATCTGCTTTACTCTTAATAAAGCCCAAACTAGATAGGAAACTATCCATCCTACCATACCAAGTCCTAGGATCTAAGCCATACAAGGCTTTCTTCAACCTACACACATATGACTCCCTGTCATGTGTCTCAAAACCAAGTGGCTACTCCACATACACTTCCTCCTCAACTACACCATTCAAGAAAGTTGTCTTGACATCCATCTGGTGTATCTTCCATTTCATCAGAGCAAGTACTGATCTGATGGAAGTGTACCTGTCTATAGATGTAGAAGTCTCTTCATACTCAATCCCTCTTTCTGGGAGAATCCAAGAGCTATAAAACTCGCTTTGTATTTCTCCTTTCTACAATCTGCAGCATGCTTGATCTTATAGATCCATTTGGAAGTCACAACAGACTTCCCTTCAGGTCTTGGGACTGCATCCCAAACATCATTCTTCATGGTCGACTGGTACTCCTCGATCATGGCATTCTTCCCGAATCCTAGGAACTTCAATATATTCAATATCTTCAATAGATAACTTTGTTGCTGGAACAAATGTTGTAGTCCTTCTTTTGTAGGTGCTCATATATAATCTTTCCTACAAAACAAGTTAAATTGCATGATTAGAAACTTCTCATAGTTTTTAGAACAAATTTTTACACATAAAAAAATATTGCATACAGTCATGCAATTATTTTAGCCAATGCTTCAATACACATTTATCCATATCCCGTAACTTTCTAGATGCCTTCCAATCTCTACCAGAACATTGTTAAGAGTTTGCACTACTCCCAACATGTCAGCAAAGAGGTTTCATTCTAGATAAGTAGCAATGGAATGTTGTACAGTGCCATAGGCCACTTACCCATCACATGCATATTAGTAGTATACTGTTCATCAATGCAATTATTCTAATATGCATAATACACACCCTAAGTCTAGGAACATAAGCATATACATCATTGAACAGTATTTATTTAAACAAACAAATATGCAAGAAATGACAATTCAAATACTTATCTTTGTTTGGTTTGTAGGGTGGACTCCCTCTCAATATTTTCTTCCTTGCAGGAACTACTAGAGTGTGCTCCCTCTTGATCTTTGCTTCCTGGATTACCTGTCTTTGAACTTATATCCATCCTCGATCACTTATGCATACTTACTAGTATCATCAATGTGTTATCCTCGAGGTCTCATGCATACATTCATTAGTATAATCTCAATACTATCAAAACATAATAATATTAAACATGTATAGTCATGATCATTTCAAACACAGATAATAAACATTAATATTCAAGGTTTCAGGGAATACTTCTTTTACTCATGCATATTCTTTATTTGACCAAAAGACTTTTCTGGTTAGTCATATCATTAATCAATGTAAGACACGTAATATGCATAAACCCTTGATTACTTACATTTCTAACTTCATGAATAATCATTATCAACCATACAACAGTATAAGATCCTAACACAAGGTAGAATTCTGACTTCATATGGGAAAAACATACCTGGGTATCATATTTGCTAGTTATGTCTAGCAATGTCTTCTTGTTCTCTTCAATCACTTGTGCTAGTAACCTGCATATCTCATCGGTTAAGCATTGTAGAACCAAAGTATACATACCTCGTCAGTACAGCTTCTATGTGATCCATGACAATGGATGAATCTTTGTCTTCATGTCACCATGGTCATATGTTCTTGAACTAGAACATGATTTGTCTTTCTTGATGTACCTTTCATGTTAGCAAACAACATCAACCTCATACAACACCACAAAGCGTTAGTACAATCATAAGTGTCAAAACCCTAATCAATGAATATCTGCATTCATAATTTTATTAAGGTGATACGACAAGTCTAAATTTAATCAAGATTGTACTAACCTTAATGAAGACAAACATACCATAAACTTAATCATGTATAGATCTCGAAACATACCTAGATAATTCATACCTATCGAGATTGCTTGTAATCTTCTTATGTAAGGCCTTAGCCTCAACTCCCTCTGAAACAGGAAATTCTTCACTTATGCAGGTGACTAATCCATTCTCTTCTAGGATTAACCCAATCCACTTTGATTTGCAGAAACTAGATGTGGAGATGGATTAGGGTTTGTCAGAGAAACCCTAAAATTTCAAACTTTGAATTTCAAACTTCTGAAATGATAGAAAGATGTGCCTTTTTGAGCTGGTCAAGCTAGTATACTCAGAATTTGAAAACTGCAAAGTTTCACCCCTCAAAAATTCCTTTTAGATTTCTAGATTCACTGGGGAGGTCCTTGAATTAGGGTTTGAGTTTCCCGAAGCTTCACCCAACCAAATAGTTTGATCCAAATCTCTAAACTTCAATTTTTCCAAGGAGCTTCCAACTATGGTCACAGATTTAAAAAATTCCCATTTTTGTAGAAGCCCTAATTTTTCACTTTTTTCGATCAAAGTCCCGAACTAGGGTTTGATCAAGCCCGACCTTCTACCCAACCAAAAAATTTGATCTTGGTCTCTAAATTTCGATTTTTATGAGTAGCATTCAGCCGTGGTCTCCGATTACAAAAATACCAACTTTCTCCGAAACCCTAATTCCCGAAGCCATGAATGAAGGTGCTCAAAACCCAATTATGTTTTGACAGAAATATGCACCTGATTGTTTCTGGTGTAACTCTGAAATTACAAATCCACAGGGTCTATAACGTCAACCTGTGGTAGCCCGACCTATCATTTTTCCAACCCCACATGTCTGACCTCAATTGGATTCTCTGAGATAGAGTTATGCCAAGTGTTGCAACATGACCTGTTTAAGGGATAAAACAGGAGAGCGAACTTGTACCGTGTGCCACGTGTCACTGGTTCAACTTCGGCCTCTGAAAACCTTACCTGAGAAACTACAGGCCATTCCATACCTGTCTCTTTTTACTAAATTGCATTTTGATCTTCCTAGCCCAAGTTGTGACCTTTTTTCGTAGGTTATCTATTTATGAATGAGATCTGGAAGAGGCATAAACCCTAGATTGTACAGATCATAAAACACAGAGTAAAACGAATTAGAAGTTCTGCTTCAGACACAAGGTACATTGGGATATTATCTTCGACTTGTAGAATTTTCAAATCTTGAAACTTTTCCAAAATGGATTTATAGTGAAATTTCTACGATGACTAGGTTTTGCTATATCAAGCCCTAGCTTCGCAAGTGCAACAAGTGTCATAAATGCCATACCATGCCTTCTTTCAGGCTAGCTCTGATACCATGTTAGTTTTACAGAATTTTCAATCTGATCTAAGATATTAACTGAGAGAATAACATGTACAGCATATCTACAGCATATCAATCATGGACACAATAATGCAAGCACACAAGAGACAAAGAGTTTCACCAGGGAAAACCAAGAAGGTGAAAAACCCTGCCACTTCCTCAGAGATAGAAAGAGCAATGATACAACCAAAGTACAAGAGATAGTCTTCTCCTAGCAGCTGATCCTCCTCCTCACATGTGCACCACTTTTCGAGTGATGGAAGAGTGAGTAATGAGATGATCAAATAGAGATCTCCCAATCTCTATTTATACATGTCTTGTCCTTCCTAATAAACCAGTGGGGCCGACTTGTCTAACTTAGCCTAATAACCCATGGCTACATTAATCCGGGCCGACCGCACACTTGGTGGTCTAATAACCCATTTACCCACATGACTCATACAGGTCCGACCCCATCAAGGTGGTCTAATAACCCATCAAGTATAAGTTACAACACTTACAATATAAATGACGACACTTCTGTATAGAGGAATAATAACATCTCTATAGGAATACAAACACTTCCGTATAAAGGAATAATAACATCTCTATAGGAATACAATATACATGGGTAAAATACATTCTGAAGTTACATATACATCAACAGAACATAACCCATCACCAGCATCCATGGTCATTAAAGCATGCATGCGAGCTAAGCCTAATTAAATATCGGCTAATCAGAGAACAGAAAGTGTTATCATTACCACTAGCATGCCTGCATAGTTGTCAATAATTTACTAGAATATTGAACAAAAGCAAAAGCGAGACGAATGATAAACAAAAAAGTAGCCACTCATGTGACATGATGCCAGAGTTCTTAATTTAAAGAGATGTATGGACAACCGGCAATCCTAAATATTTAAGAAAAATATCTTTTTAAAGTGATGTGGTTCTAATATTTTAATGTGAAATATTAACAATTTTGCATATATTTATTCTGTAATTAGAAATTATGAAATCAAGATAGGGCTTGGATTCAAAGTTGGAGGTGGGTAAAATCGCACACAATAATTTGCCATGGTGGCTAGAGATCAAATTTGAAGCGTAAGGTTCCATTTCACTTTGAAGGCTTGTGAGATATTGAATTCTTCAAATCCTTCAAAGTTGATATGTAAAAATATCAAAATTTCATTATTTGTTAAAAGCAATATAATAGCGACAATATTTGCAATGCTCAACTCTATAGATTTTAATAAGCAATGTTTATATTAGATTGTTTGTTTATATTAGGAGAAGCACAAGCCACATCTCCTTTCTAACTACAAGAAGATGCTCGTCGTTCAAATCAAGAAGCTTGTTTTGGTTGGCAAGCTAATCAAGGTTAAGAATTCCTTTAAGTTGTCAGAGATGGTCAAGAAAGAGTCTTCCCAAAAGCCCAAGTCTAGAATTCCTGAGTCGAAACCAAATACCACCAAGAAATACGCCAAGTCTGTACATCCTGTTGCTAGAAAGCTCGCAAAACCAACGGCTGCAGCATCTACGAAACCATTGGCCGCGAAGAATAATTCCCCAGCGAAGAAGGTCGTTGCTTTGACAAAGACAATCAAGGGCAAGAATCCTACTAAGTCTACCAAGTCCACCGCTAAATCTATTGCCGCTGCAACGACTAAGACTAAGGACCCTGTAGGTCCAGCAAGGAAGAAGAATGCTAATAGATATTAGCATGCATTCCCATTTTATTTCTCTTGAAGTTGTGGAGGTGGATTGGAGGGCTTTGAATGGAGTTGAAGAATGTCAAGCGTTGTGTAGACTGTAGAATGAAGATGTTGTTCAAGACCAGAATATGATTTCAATGGTACAGTCGATTATGATTTATATATTTTTTAATGCATTATACAGTATTTTATTGGTTGTTTTGTGTGGCATAGTACATGGTAAGGTGTGTCGTTTAGTCTTCATTTAAAGTTTATTCGATGATATTTTTGGATTTTTATATCTATATTGAATCAATTTTAGTTAGAATAATGATATTTTGGGATTTTTATATCTATATTGAATCAATTTTAGATATATTGAACCTATAGTTAAACAGTAAGTATATGGGTATTTCATCTTAGATGTATTCAAGTGAAACCGAATGAGGCAATGCTTGTGCATCTACTATGGTTGCGTGATAATGGTAGAGAATCATCTATGGTGAAAAACAAGCATTTGGCATTCTTCAATTTATAAGGTTCTTGGGTTGGATTTAGTCAAGACTTGTTGGCTTGGCATACTATGGGTGATACAAGGTCACATTGTTGTTGTTTGATGACCTGAAATTAATATATATAGATATGAGTTGAAGTTAAGTTTTGATAAAAATGATGACAATGTTATCTTTTAAATTCACGTAAATCTCTAAGCTTTGCTTGGTTGTCTTGTTTTAGGATTTCATGAACCAAGTTGTCATTGCAAATATTAGTGTATGAGCATTTGATATTGTTGTATCAAGGGCATTTTAGAAGGGAATCAATTCAATACTCAATCTCCTCTAAGTTTCATAAATTATAGATTTCCTTTTCCCAAAAAGTTTTCAAAGACTTTATCTCTAGTTATTATGATATGAAACCCATGTGAATTAATTCTCAATTTAGCAATCATCTTTTTTGGGGGGGTTGCAACTTTATTACAATAGGAAGGATGATCAAGCTCGAGATTCAATAACATGGTTCTATTTTGTCTTTAATATGTTCATCACTACATTGGAAATTAGGCACTTTTGTTTCAATTTTAGATTTCCATCATGGGTTATGTCGCTTTAGATCTCCCAAATTTGTAAGCATTTGTCCAAGTCATTTTTCCAACCTATTTTTAGATAGATTCAAGAAAAGGTGGTTGGGATTTTGAATATTTGGAGAAACTCAAGAAAAATGACGAAAAATAACATCATGAATTTAAATGGTTGTGTCTTAAAGTTAATTGGAATATTCAAATTTGATAATGAATTTGGGTGAAGATGACCATGCCTCCTCTTTATTTGCTAATCATTGCTCTAACTAGTTACTAATTAGACATCATTATAGGTCTAGTAATTAGTGATTATATTCTTCGTACACACACTACCCATAGCTCGACTAGTATTTAAGTAGTCACTCATTCATTTTCCTTATCTTTGGTTCGTTTGGAATGCCCAAATAACTTTGTGTGGATATATGCTTGCCTTAGAGATGTCACTGTTTAATGGAAAGTTCTTCCCTACTCCTATTCTTAGCACCTGGTCATGCAGTGTATTAGGTCCACTTTTGATAGCCTTCTAGTAGGTGGTGTAAAAGTAATTCCAGATGACATTATAACATGTTAAATCCTGTTTATCTAGCTCATTTTATTATGGGTGACGTTCCGTATATTGGACTTTATGTTGGATTGGCGTTGTATAGATTGCTTTAATCTTTTGGATGTAGTGTGCCAAATGAATGTACTACTTATTTGATACCACATTGAAACTACTATCCATCACCTTAATGGTAAGCCTCATATTTGCATTCCTAGGTGGGAAATGTCTAAGCTAATCCTACAAACCTCAAATATTGAATCACATCACGAGGGTTTAGTGAATTCTCAACTTCATAGTCTACAATATCATAAGCAGAATTCCTATCTTAGAAACAAAAAAATGTAGTCAACCAAATCTCTTATCCTAAAACATATAATGTTTGCAAATAATAATACAAAAAAGATGTTTAGGAATAAAACTTCTAGATGCTTTAGTAATCCTTCTAGAGGTCAGAATCCAAAGAAGTAAAGATACCCCCACATATGTAACTTAGAGGCTCAAGCATTGTAGGTCCATCCATGGTTGCTTAAGGCCTATAGGATACAATGGAAAAAATCATTACACTACAATTATAATTACATAGAGACTGGAATTAAATGGAATTGCAATCTTAGAATGCAAGTTGTCACTTGATGCAAAAATTGAAATTTTTTAAAGAACCAAAACATTAGAAATTTTTTAAAGAACCAAAACAGTGAAGGTATCCTAAGAAAAGGCCAACTAGTAATAAAAGGCTATATATCAAATCCTACCACAAAAAACACTAACTCAAACCTTCCTAACCTTTTGTTGACTACACCTGTTAATGATGGCATACCTAATTTAGAGCATGGGTCATATTGCATATAGGAGTGAGAGTGGGATGAATTATAGTCCAAGAAAATTATTACAAAACGTTTCTGCAAAAATACAAAAAAAAAATATCACTACATTTGTGCATACTATATTGTTTTATGGCATTCACATTATCTTGCTCTGGAAAAGTAATCGTAGAAAACAAAAAATATAATACCGGTGATGAATTCATCTCACTAACAATCTCTATAGAATATGCTAACAGAAATGGAGGGAATGCATCATTAATAAATATCTCTTCAACGACCACTTTATGCATTCTCTGGAACCTTCTTGTGCATGTCAGGTTGCCTTTGGTGGTGGTGTGGATCATAGTAGAAGTATTCGGCTGAATCGACCTTCATTGTATAGAAATTTCGTAGTCATAAGAAATTGAAAAATAATTATGTTTAGTATTGATATGGTACAATCAACCTATCTTTCACTATTTTCCAAATAAACAACCCAAAAACCTTTAAAAAATTATAAAACACCTATACATATAAGCTATATTGCAACGAATTGTTTTTGGGATAAGGCCTTTCAATAAATATTTTCTTACCATCCTCTCTGCCCATCCTACAACACAAATCTGATTTTGGAGAGTTGTTTGTAGTTTTAAATTTTTTAGAGCAATTTGGATCTAATATACTCAAAGATATGAATTTTGTGTGTTCAAGTTCATGTTTTTTTTACAAGATATATTTATATACGGCATTTCCCAATATCTAGATCTTGATATTTCAAAGAGATGTAGCAAAGGAGTGTGGCAATGATTATACTGAGCTAATTTTAAAAGTGGTATTGTGGTGAGATAGCCATATGGGGTGAATTAAAAGTGTCTTCTTGAAAAGGAAATCATATAGGTAGAATTAAAAGCAACAAATTTTTAAAAAAATTCAAGTTACCTTCACTTAAAACCCACACGAACCAAATTTATATTGCAACAACCAAATTCTTCATATGATGGCTATCAAATTCATATGTGTACAACAACTATATACTATAAACCCTATTCCCTGCATATTTGGCATCACAGCCTGCTTTAAAATTCTCTCGACTTGCGCTCAACTCATGGTGAAAAAATATCTCTATAGAAGTTTCCCTCCATACTTGAGGATCGTTTATACCGTAGGAAAAATAAACCTCAATTATTCCTAGCTACCAACCACAATTCACATTCATCTCAACTTTTTCCATGGTTGATTAAGACCTTCAATTTGTTTGAGAGAAGGGAATCATCATTGTGCATGGTGACATTGACCATTGTGTGACCTGAAGGATCCAAGGTTGTTGAACACATTGAGGGTTTTAACGACCTCGTTTTCTTCTACTCTTTAACGACCAAACCAACCAAACCCCTAGCAAGAAAATTTGAAACCCACGGATGTGTGGTGAGACACGTGACATTGAACTATTTGTATAGTGTTAAGTTTGCATCTTTGAAAATAACTATGCTATATGTTCCTATCCACCAGATAGACCACCAACCCCCATAAGTATAGCTTCTTGTATCATGGATATGCTGACATAAAAAAAGTGTATGAGGAACAAAAGGCAAAGAGAATCTACAAACAAGCAATAAAACTATATGCTTCAAAGAAATGGAGTTAGAATCTTACTACCATAAATCATACAACATTAATTATTTAGAATTTTATAGAGACTATTGGTTTATCATTTTAATGGTTCAAAGAATAGTACAAACTTGTGAAAACTTGAAATTAATTTGCCAAGAAAAAACCCTTCTAGATTGACAAATCTTGGGATTCTAGTACATTAAAAATGTATTGCCCAATATGATAAAAATGATACAATAATAATTATATGGAATTTTACACAGATTGTAGCAGTTCAAAGAATAGTGCACACTACAAACTTGTGGAAACTTGAAATAAATTAAAAAAAGAATTCCAAAAAGGAGATTTGCAAGTATCATAAACAAGATAAGGGTTAGTTGTGTTAAATATTGAGCAAATATGATGAGCTTTGAACTTTAAAACTTTAAAGTGCGGAAATACTGAATACTTGAATCAATGAACCATTCAATCACATGAAACATTCAACCATAACACAAGATGTACCCTGGGAAAAACCCTCAAAACAATGAGGATGAAAAACCCTAGAAAATATTCAGAGTATAATTATGATAGATAGTAGAGATTGCCGTTTACAATATAGAAGTTTGGTTTTGGCACCTAGGTGCTAGATAAGAGAGAATACATAGCAATAGAGAATACATATCAATAGTATCAACTTTCCATGTTCGCAACACATTAATAGAAAGCAACAATAATATCATGCACAAAGAGAAGCGCCTTTCCTTCAAGGGAGAAGAGAATTCGCTTCACATTGAATTCATCAATCATGTATAACATATTTATATATTCTTCTCATGCATCAACTTCTAGTTTTAGCTTTTGAATTCAAGATGAACTCGCCCTCCATCTAGATGCATCAATCTTGCATGAAGAAGTGCACCCCACTTATCATGCAATGCATTACCTCACTGAACTGATTCTTAGGATGAACTTTCCCCTTAACTGAAAGCTTTCCCACTTAGTTAGGTGGCTAACTTAAGTGTCATCATGCAAGTGTCGCAATTCAAATATCATCTTTTATTTTAACAGAAGTGTCGTCATGCAACAACACTTAGTTAACTAGATCTTCTTTGTTATCACTTAGTTAACTCTCTTTAACATAAGTGTTGTCTTTCAGTTTAACATAAGTGTCATCATGCAATAACACTTAGTTAACTAGATTTTCTTTGTTACCATTGTAAGTTCCTTATTTAACTGAGTCATACATTGTGGCTTTAACTGAAGCTTAATAATTCGAGTTCACTTAGTCATCTCATGAACAATTCGAATTATTTTTTCTCTATGCATTTATCTTTATATCTTATCTTTACTAAATGATCAATATGTGTTAACTTTAATTATCTCTCATATCATATTATACTTAGAAGATTTGTCTGATGCTGTGATCTGTTGATGTATATGTAACTGCGGAATGTATTTCATATATATTTATTGTACCCTTATTACAGATGTGTTATTCCTCTATAAGGAAGTGTCGTCATGTGGATTGACAAGTGTCACAAGTGTGTGTACTTGCCAATGGGTTATTAGACCACCATGTGTGGGATCGATCCTAAAATATATATATTATAATGTGGATGTACCTAGCTAGACAAGTCGGCCCCATAAGGTCACTGGGCAAACAGGTTAGTATAAATAGAGATCAAGTGATCTCTATTTAGATCATTCGGAAAGTTATATCTCTCTCACTCAGAACGTGGCGCACTAGTGAGGAGGAGGATCATCTGCTACTAGGAGACTATCTCAGTGTATTTTGGTTGTACTTTGGTTGAGCCATTGCTCTCTCTATCTCTGAGGAAGTTGTGGGGTTTTTCACCTTAGGGTTTTTCCCACGGAAACTCTGTGTCTCTTGTCTCTCATGCTTTTGATTCTTGTGATGCTTGTCATGCTTATTGTGATTGTCATGCATTGATATACTGTATATGTTATTCTCTCAGTGAAGATCCTAGAGTATTGTGAATTAATGCTCAAAATTTAACATGGTATCAAAGCTAACCTGAGAAGAAGACATTTTGCAGTGACGGAAACTTGAGTTTCTTGTTTATTGGGTTTCTCTCCACAGATTTTGGAAAAGCAGTATAGTAGATTGTGTCTACTCATCAAGGAGAATCTATCTATCCCATCAAAATTCAATTCTGAGCATTTTCAGATTTGGCCCTAAAAATTAGGGTTTTCATAAAAATAGGAATTTCTGAAATCTGAAGACATAGCTGGAAGCTCCTTGCAAAACTCGAAGTTTAGAGCTTTGGATCGAGAGTTTTGGCTGGGTAGATCTCTGGGAAACTCAAAACCTAATTCAAGGCTCTCCCTAGTGAACCCGAAAGGACAAAAAGGAAAATCTGAAGGGTAAAACCTTGTTGATCTCAATTTCTGAATGCACCAGGCTGATCAGCTCATCAAAGTGCATCTTTCTATCCTTTCAGAAAATTGAAATTCACATTTTGAATTTTTAGGGTTTTTTCGACAAACCCTAATCTGGGACCAGATCCAGTTTTCAACATTTCAAGTGGTAAGACCTAAATCTTTTCTATTTCCATTTGAAGTACTCTTTAAGATGTCTCACCACACCAAGCTTGAGGATAAGCTTGAAGGGGCTGATAACTTCTGAGCTTGGAAGTATAGGATTGGGTTAATCCTGGAAGAGAATGAGTTGGACTCATATATAAAAGAAGACATCCCTATCCCAAAGGATGAAGAGGCCAAGGTATTGCATAAGAAGAACTTGGTCAAGGCAAAGAGAATCATTGTTGATTCTATCAAAGATCATCTCATACCCCATGTGTCTTCTCTAAAGACACCCAAGGAGATGTTTGACTCTTTGACCAAGCTATTTGAAGGGAAGAACATAAATCGGAAGATGACTCTGTGGAATCAATTGAAAGGGGTCAAGATGTTGAATGGAGAAACCATTCAATCTTACTTCTCCAAGGTCTCTCAAATCAAGGAGCAACTTGAAGCTATGGATGAAATAGTGGACAATGGTGAAGTTGTTATGACCACTCTGAATGGCCTACCTAGGTCATGGGACTCCTTTATTCAAGGAATCTGTGCAAGAAAGAAATTGATCTCTTTCAGTAAACTATGGGAGGAATGCTCTCAAGAAGAAGCTAGACTTGTAGCTCGTGAGGAAAAGATGGGAGGTGAAGATCAAGCTCTCACAACTCACACCAAAAGAAGCAAGCCCAAGAAGGAGCACTCTCGCTACAAAAGATCCTATCAAAAGAATAAGAAGGATCTAAGATGCTTCACATGCAATGAGAAGGGTCACTTTGCTTCAGATTGTCCCAAGAACAAAAGGGATAATAACAACAACTTCAGCAAGAAGAAGAAGGGCAGCAAAAGAAATTTCCATGCTCATGCTACCGAAGATGATGAACCTCCAAAGAAGAAGGCTAGGGAAGAAAGTGATGATGACTCATCAAGTGAAGAAGAGTATGTTCTAATCTCTGCTCTCACAGGTACTATCTCCCATGGTTGCAATGATTGGTTGATTGATAGTGGGGCTTCCAAACACATGACTGGGTTTAAGGAATCTTTTGTGAAACTATCTGAACATGAATCACCCCATAAGGTGAAACTTGGGGATGATTATCAATACCCAATCAAAGGAAGTGGTGAAGCCTCCTACAACCTAGATTCTAGAAAATATTTGAAGATGAAAGAACTCCTTTATGTACCTGGGCTCAAGAAGAAATTACTCTTCATTTCTGCATTGGATGCAAAAGGTATGAGGGTTGCATTTGTGGATGGCCAAGTCCCAATGTGGCCAAAGGGAAAGACCATAGATGATGCAGTAGTGATTGGAGAGAAAGAGAGAGGATTGTATAAATTGAAGGAACAACCTAAACATGCCATGGTGCATGAATCCATGGAGCCAAGTGAACTTTGGCATAGAAGACTTGCTAATATGCACTATAGGGCACTTCCAATTGCAAGCAAGGTTGTAGAAGGTCTTCCTGAAATCAAGACCAAACATGAAGGTGTTTGCAAAGGATGTGCAAAAGGTAAGAACATTAAGAAGGCTTTCCCAAGCAGTGAAAGCAAGGCCAAAGATATCCTGGAAATCATCCACTCAGATGTATGTGGTCCTATGTCATCCAGTTCTCTTAGTGGGTATGTTTACTATGTCTCATTTATTGATGACTTCTCCAGGAAGACTTGGGTATACTTCTTGAAGAACAAAGATGAGGTGTTTGATAAGTTTAAGGAATTTAAAACCTTGATGGAGAATTAAACTGAAAAGAAGATCAAAACATTTAGATCTGACAATGGTGGAGAATTCACCTCAGGTGACTTCAAGAAGCTTTGTAATGATTCAGGGATTTAGAGGGAGTTGACTGCTCCTTATAATCCTCAACAAAATGGAGTTGCAGAAAGGAAGAACAGAACTATCATGGAAGCAGCAAGGGCAATGCTGCATGACCAGGATCTACCTATGCATCTATGGGCAGAAGCAACTATAACAGTTGTATATGTGCAGAACAGAACACCCCACAAGATATTGGACAACAAGACACCAAAAGAGGTCTTTTCTAGTAATAAACCTGAAGTCAGCCATCTCAGAATATTTGGTTGTCCAGTATACACTCATGTCCCAAAGGAAAAGAGGACTAAACTAGATCCTTCAGGAAAGAAGGGTATCTTTGTGGGTTACAGTGAAAGCTCGAAGGCTTACAGAATATACTTTCCAGGGTTCAAGAAGATTGATGTCAGCAGGGATGTAACATTTGATGAAAACTCAGCATTCATCAAATCAAGGAAGTCACCTATCGAAGTTTATGAAGAACCTAAGGAAAGTAGATTTCAAGACACTACCATGACTGAAGCAGTTCCAGAAGTTGTTCGTGAGTTTGAAGATCCACAAGAACCTGTAGATCCACCCCGTGAGGATAACTCTCACAAGAGGAAACCTGCATGGGCTAGAGAGCTCATTCAAGATGTAGAAAGATTTGGCATTCCAGAAGAAGAACACAGAGCAAAGAAGAGAACCGGATCACATACCAGTTATGTTGCTTTACTCTGTGACATTATGGACAAAGATCCTTCCAGTTATGAAGAAGCAGCGGAAAAGAAAGAATGGAAGGATGCCATGGTTGAGGAATACCAATCGATAATGAAGAATGATGTTTGGGATGTTTTCCCAAGACCTAAAGAGAAGTCTGTTGTGACTTCCAAATGGATTTACAAAATCAAGCATGCTGCAGATGGAAGTGTAGAGAAATACAAGGCAAGATTCATAGCTCGTGGCTTCTCTCAGAAAGAGGGAATAGATTATGAAGAAACTTTTGCACCTGTAGCCAGGTATACTTCCATCAGAATAGTAGTTTCCCTAGCTGCAGCAATGAAATGGAGAATACACCAGATGGATGTCAAGACTGCTTTCTTGAATGGTGTAGTTGAAGAGGAAGTATATGTGGAGCAGCCACTCGGTTTTGAAATACATGACACGGAGTCATATGTGTGCAGATTGAAGAAAGCCTTGTATGGCTTGAAACAAGCTCCCAAAACTTGGTATGGTAGAATGGACAGTTTCCTATCTAGTTTGGGCTTTACCAAGAGTAAAGCGGATTCCAACATTTATTACAAGGTTGAGGAAGGGAATCCTGTGATTCTACTCCTGTATGTGGATTACTTATTTGTAACAGGAGATGACAGATTGATTGCAGATACGAAGAGGAAGCTTGCTGCTGAGTTCGATATGAAATATTTGGGAATGATGCATTATTTCCTAGGTATGGAGGTGTGGTAGAGTGCAGGTGGGATCTTCCTTGGTCAAGGGAAGTACAAAGTAGATATCCTGAAGAGATTCGGGATGATGGATTGCAAGGCCATGGCCACACCTATGGCATCGAATCTGAAGCTTCTATGTGATGCTTCATCTGAGCCAGTTGATGTCTCTATGTATCGTCAGATGATTGGGTCCTTGATGTACCTGATGAACATGAGACCAAATATTTGCTTTGCGGTGAACACATTGAGTCAGTTCCTAACAGATCCATGGAGTGTTCACCTGGTTGTTGTAAAGCATGTTATGAGGTAGCTGAAGGGTATAGTGGATTATGGGCTCAAGTATGAAGCGAATCAAAAGTTTAACCTGCAGGGTTATGTTGATTCAGATTGGGCTGGCAGTGCTGCAGATAGGAAGAGTACATATGGGTGCTGCTTCAGTATGGAATCAAGTGTGATCTCTTGGTTTAGCAGGAAGCAGTCCTGCGTAGCACTGAGTACAGTTGAGGCAGAGTATGTTGCAGCCTGTTCAGCTAGTTGTGAGGCAGTATGGCTACGGAAGCTACTGTCTAAGTTATTTGATCTCCCGTTGGATGCTACTGGTATCTTCTGTGATAACCAGAGTTGTGTGAAGCTGTCTGAGAACCCAGTGTTTCATGACAGGTCGAAAACATAGAGATCAAATATCACTATATCAGGGATATGGTGTAGAGAGGAGCTGTGAAGCTCATGTATGTTGCGACGGACGAGCAGATTGCAGATGTGCTAACGAAGCCACTAGCTAGGGTGAAGTTCGAGTACTTCAGAGAGAGGCTTGGTGCTCTTCAGATTGATGACACTTCGAGGAAGAAGTGATGGACACATTTGCTGAAGCCATTCCAAGCATGTTGGAAGGAGGATCCTTCACATGGCTATGGATGTAAGCACTAGATGATGAGCATCAGGATGATGTTCCGATTTTTGCTTTGTATGATCAGTTGGATCATTCTCATGTATGTATGTATGCATCATGTTGGATGTTGGATATGATCAGTTGGATCATTTTTATGTATGTATGTATGCATCATGTTGGATGCTGGATATTATCAGTTGGATCATTTATATATGTATGTATGCATCATGTTGGATGCTGGATATGATCAGTTGGATCATTTATATGTATGTATGCATCATTTTGGATGTTGGATATGATCGGTTGGATCATGTGTATGTATTTTTGTATATGCATCATGTTGGATGCTTGGACCATGTATCTGTACATGTATCACATGGATACATTGTATGATCAGGTGGATCATGTATGGTGATATGTATCATGTATTTGTATTTGTATCAGGTGGATACACTGTATGATCAGGTGGATCATGTATGATGATATGTATTAGGTAGATACTTGGTATGCATCAGGTAGATGCATTGTATGATCAGGATGATCATGGATGACGAGCTTCAGGATGATGCTCCAGATGACATGCAGTAGGATGTTGTAGTGATGATGATCAGGATGATCATGTGTACATCAGGATGATGTATGGTGAGTATCAGGTTGATACTCTATGGCCGTGGATCAGGTTGTGCAGATGAGCATATAATTTGGCCCTGGGAGATTTGCAGATAGTCTTTCGAGGTTTTGCCTATGGCATATAATTTGGCCCTGGGATATCTAGCAAATGCTCTTTCGAGGTTTTTCTCTGGGAGGACATATAATTTGGCCCTGGGAAATCTGCAGATAGTCTTTCGAATTTTTTCCTATGGCATATAATCTGGCCCTAGGATATCTGGCAGATGCTCTTTCGAGGTTTTTTCCTATGGCATATAATATGTCCCTGGGAGATCCAATAGGTTGGAATGTGTGCCCGTAATAAGTCCTGGGATGCTCTTGCGAGGTTTTTCCATGACCACATATAATCTGTCCCTGGGAGATCCTATAGGTAGAGCTGTGTGCTCGTAGCAGCCTGGGATGCTCTTGCGAGGTTTTGTGGTGACCACATATAATCTGTCCCTGGGAGATCCTATAGGTAGAGATGTGTGCTCGTAACAGCCTGGGATGCTCTTGCAAGGTTTTGTGGTGAGGTCACATATAATATGGCCCTGGGAGATCCTATAGGTAGAGTTATGTGCTCGTAACAGCCTGGGATGCTCTTTCGAGGTTTTGTGACACACGTAATAAGTCCTGAGGATTCCACAGTATGGCCAGTGATGACGAAGACCTGCAGGTGGTGGGCCTACATCCAGTATGAAAAAGGACTGGCTCTGTAGAAATTCCTATGACGAGTAGAGTCAGAGATTGGTTGAGATAGCAGCAGCAGTGACGATGACAATGACGATGATACCGAGAAGAAGACTTGTCTAGCAGATCTGTGTCGAGAAATACCTTCCTTGTTAAGAGGGAGTGTTGATGTATATGTAACTGTGGAATATATTTCATCTATGTATTTCATATATAGTTATTGTACCCTTATTAGAGATGTGTTATTCCTCTATAAGGAAGTGTCGTCATGTGGATTGACAAGTGTCGCAAGTGTGTGTACTTGCCGATGGGTTATTAGACCACCATGTGTGGGGTCGGCCCTGAAATATATATATTATAATGTGGATGTACCTAGCTAGACAAGTCGGCCCCATAAGGTCACTGGGAAAATAGGTTAGTATAAATAGAGATCAAGTGATCTCTATTTAGATCATTCGGAAAGTTATATCTCTCTCACTCAGAAAGTGTCGCACTAGTGAGGAGGAGGATCATCTGCTACTAGGAGACTATCTCAGTGTATTTTGGTTGTACTTTGGTTGAGCCATTTCTCTCTCTATCTCTGAGGAAGTTGTGGGGTTTTTCACCTTAGGGTTTTCCCCATGAAAACTTTGTGTCTCTTGTCTCTCATGCTTTTGATTCTTGTGATGCTTGTCATGCTTATTGTGATTGTCATGCATTGATATACTGTATATGTTATTCTCTCAGTGAAGATCCTAGAGTATTGTGAATTAATGCTCAAAATTTAACATGATCATATTATATTACTCTCAGACCAAATGATCATATGCTAAAGTAATTCACTCTAGAGGTGGCCAGTCTCTAAAGGAGACTTAATAGCAATTGGTGACCATGGTTAGTAATATATCACACAAAATTAATGCTTCATGATGCAAAGCATATACCTATATAACTAGAGGTCCACCCCGTGGGTACCTACTATAACTGGAGGTCCACATGAGAATCTGACTTGACACACAAGTCCTGAGCCTTGTCCAACAAGACTTTACAACATCATCACTTTGATACATCAAAGCATTCACCTCAACACATGAGGAATAACCTTTTACAACTGAAGGCTTAGTCATTCTTGATTCCAACTCAAGAATCTACTCCAAGTTCCCGAGTCCATCTCAGGCACGCTACCTCAACACATGGGGTCCAATCCTGGATAAACAATATTGGCTTGGAGAATGACTCATGATGTTGTACATTTAACACTCCCTCTCAACGAGGGAGGCATTCTCTGCCATACCATGCTTGTCTCGAAAGTACCTAAACTTCTTCACTAATAGAGGATTTATTAATACATCTGCAATCTTCTCATCAATAGCAATGTACTAAAGTTTCACTGTACCTTTTTGGACCATGTCTTTGATGAAGTGATACTTCATTTCAATGTGATTTTACTTTTCATGAAAGATTGGGTTTTTGGAAAGCTTGATACAACTTTGATTGTCACACCGAATGATTGTAGACTCAAGCTTATCACCGAACAACCCAACAAGTAGCTTCCTAAGCCACATTGTTTCTGGACAGAAAGTACTATCAACAATATACTCTGCTTCTGTGGTACTCTAGGCTACAAATACCTGCATCTTGCTAGACCAAGAGACCAAAGCAGAACCCAAGCTAAAATAATATCCAGATGTATTCTTTCAATCCAAAATGCTACCACCCCAATCAGAGTCAGTATAGCCAAGTAACAAAACCCCTCCACTGGAGGCATATCTAAGTCCAAAAGAAATCGTGCCTCAAAGGTACCTAATAACATGCTTAGCAACAACCTAATGCTTGTGTCTCGTATCATACATAAACTGATTCAGAATACTCACAGCATAACATATATCTAGTCTCGAATGTATCAAGTACATCAACGAACCAATAATCTATCTATACAAAGTGGGGTCCACTGGATCCAATCCAGAATCTGACTCATGTAGTTTCCTCGAATTGGAAACCATCGGAGTACTCATGGATTTGAAATCCATCATGCCAAACCCACGCAATATATCAACATTATACTTCCCTTGAGAAAGAAATATCGCATCTTTTCTTTGCCAAATCTCAAGACCAAGAAAGTAGTGCATAAGACCTAAGTCTTTCGTCTCAAACTCAGAAGCAAGATCCCTCTTGCACCAAGCAATCAGTTGTTCCTATCCAGTAAGGAACAAATCATCAACATATACAACCAATATAGATGGTTGGTTCTTCACTACTTTGAAGTACAAATTTGGATCAACTTCTCTCTTAGAGAAGCCTAGTCTCTAAAGGTAATTATCAATTATTGAATACTAAGATCTGGGAGCTTGCTTAAGCCCACGCAAGGATTTCTTTAATTTGTACACATGGGATTCCTTCCCATGAACCAAAAACCCCTTAGGCTATTGAATTTAAACCTATTACTCAACCTCACCATTGAGGTTGGTTGTATTCACATCCATCTGGTGAAGATTCCATCCTAAAACATATGCAAGTCAGATCACAACTCGAATAGTGGTTGTCACGTCCCCCATTTTGACCCTTATAATATTTTGGGCTATAATGTAAATAATATATGCATATTATGTATAATTCCTAGCGTGGAGCTCAAGTCCAAGGCCCCGCTAGTGAATGCTCAATCTAGAAGAGGCAAGTATTTGATATTATGCTACCCATGTGCTAGAGAACCATGGGAATTGTAAATATGCATTTTAATATAAATGCCCACAACTAGCTATGCAATGCAACAAGAGATGGGGGCATGATATTACAAGGAATTGGGACGAGGATATTCAAACCCTTGAGCCAATTGAGTAAAGCCAAGTGTCAATGAGAGAACCCATGAACCCTTAACTACCCATGTTGACTTTTGTACCCAATCATTGATTTCTCCCAAGAGTTGGTTGAGGTAGTTAATGCCTTGGGGAATGGGAGGTATGGCTATCCAAATTCGAGTATGGGAAAGCCACCCTGCATGGAAAAACGTGTTTGGCTTCTTGGGCAAGAAAAGAGCCATGAATTTCTCCCCAAGCCCTTACCCATCAACCAGCTTTGCTCTCCCACGAGTTTAGAGCTTCCTAGGCATTTCCCTCCATGAATCTCCTGTGTTTACCTTCGTTTTCTTAGCTGGGAAGGGTGTTTTTGTTGTTCCTAACAGTGGGGAAGAGAGGGGAAATGATTTGGGGTTTAATTGAGGCCGTTTTTTCCCACTGAATGCTCATACATCTGTGGGAGAAATCGGTTTTCTTCCCTGGGGTTGATTCCCTCTTCCCACAATCCATTTTTGGTGTGTCCACGTTTTGGGGAAAACCCATAGACCCTATTCTGTGAATCCATGGTTGAATTGTGTATCCATGCCAGTTTTGAGCTACTGTGTGTAAAAGAATGTTGGGGTTGAGATGGGTATCCATTGCTTTGGCCGTGCAGGGTTTGAGACTCCCAAGTTCCTTGTAGATATCATGCCCAGCTCAGGGGTGGTCTCTGAGTGCTGAAATAATACAGGCTGGGAAGAGACCTACGGTTGGGAGGAACGTTGCAGTGACATAGATAGTTGTTGGGACAGCATTACATCAAGATGAGTATTTTCTTATGTAATTACTTCTGCAAATGTATTAATTTGTTGGATGTGTTAAATTGAATGGCATCATGTAATGTGTGTGGACGAGGTTTTCATTTCGTTGTGCATGTTTAATTGATTTACATATGCACACATGTATTTATTTGCTTTAAAATCTAATGTATGGGCTGAGTTTATGTAAAATCCCCTAGCATTTGCCATCATGTTCTCTTCCACGAGTTGGATAGATAGGTGGGTACGTGACAGATGGTATCAGAGCAAAGGTTGCAACATTTGGGCCTTCATGGGCTACCTATCACAGCTTGCAGGGGTATGTATGCTTCCTGCTCATTATAGACCATTAAGAAAAATTTCAAACTTTCAAATTTTTGAAAATTTTTCTAAGTGTTTTTGAAAAAATTTCTAAGTCTGTATCAGAAGGAACTTACGAGTTTTCATTCGCAAAGGCGGCGAAACTTAGCGAGTTCGTCCGCAACGGCGGAAGGAACTGACGATTTTTTGCCGAAATGGTCGACCATAAATTTTTAAGTTTGCAAAACCAGAAGAACTCGACGAGTTCGTCCGCAATGGTGGCGAAACTCAGCAAGTTCGTCCACAACAGTGGAAAAAGCTGGCAAGTTTGTGCCACAACGGCGGAAAAAGTTGGTGAGTTTTTGTTGTAGTGTCGGAAGGAATTGGCGAGTTTTCACCACAGTGACGGAAGGAAAAGCTAAGTTTTCGGTCGGAATAACTCAACAAGTTTTTCCGCAATGGCGGAAGAACTCAGCAAGTTTGTCTGCAATGGTAGAAGAACTCAGCGAGTTGGTCTGCAACGGTGGAAGGACTCGATGAGTTGGTCCGAAAAATTTCAAAATTTTTCTAAGTGTTGACAGCGGAAAAAGTTGGTGAGTTTCCGCTGCAGTGTTGGAAGAGATGGGCGAGTTGCTCCGCAACAGCAGAATAAATGGGTGAGTTTCCGCTGCAGTGTTGGAAGAGATGGGCGAGTTGCTCCGCAACAGCAGAATAAATGGGTGAGTTTCTCCACAATGGCAGAAGAGATCAGTAAGTCTGTCCACACCAGGTTGGAAGAGAATTGCCAAGTCCTCCGAAACAAGGAATTTTAGCCGTTTTCCAGGGACATTTTTCAGGTGCCGAAAGTTGAAAAATGGCTTTGAACTCATGCGCGAAATTGAAGAATTTACAAAAAAAAAAAAAAAATGAGGGCGTTTCCCTCGACCCGCCCTGCAGTGGCAGCCACAAGGGGGCAAGCCCCCTTGACCCCCATCGTCCCCCGGAGACAGTCGTTGAAAGTTTGAAATGCATTATTGGGATGAGAAGCAGGAATTGCATGGAAGGTTTGTGGAAGCCTTATTAAAAGTAATTGGTTGTGATATGCATTGTGGAGGAGCAATGGGAGCAGCAAGGCAATGTTGATAAGAGGGAAACTTCTCACCTTAACTATTTCTGTTATAGCATAGGAATTTCATGCTTGAAAAGTAGCAACTAAGAAAGTTTTACATTTGTATTAAATTGCTACTTGGTGAGAAATGACAGCTAATGATTCCTTGCGTGCTTGGTAGGGAAAGCCAAGAAAATGATCAGCTATGATGTAGAGGAAGAACTCCATGTCATAATAGGGAAATTGGAAAGGGGGAATTCCTTCACTCCTCTCTTGCTATTCTATTTATATTTCCTAAGTTTCATAAGTTGAAAACTATGGCATAGGGATGTCGGAAATGAAAGAGAGTAATGCATATGAATTAATGGGCATGATTAAGGAGTCATTACATAGTGCATGTGAATCGCTTATGCATAAAGCATGATGCTGCATATGGGTAAGAAGGTGGTAAAGTGAATATGTACTAGCTGGAAAACTAACAGACATTGCATAATGCATGTGACAATGTTTGTACATGTATATGATACTGCATATTAGTAAAATAGTGAGGTCTTACATATGCAATGAGCCACTTAAGATCATTATGAGGGTTGCTAATAATTAGTTGTGTTGGCATTGGTTGTAGGACCAAAGACAACGAAGCATGGCTAAAGATGTGAATGGTGATTGTTGCATATGGCCAACAACCTTATGAAAAAAGGATGGTGCAACAAATATGTGATCACGAGGTTGGAAAAAGGACTATGTAGCCTTGGTAAGAGACCAACTGATCAGGTAACATCAAGCGATGTTAATGACAACCATGCAAGTAATGGTTGTTTATGCTTAATTGCATGAATGATTGAAGATGTAATTGCATGAATGATTGCAAGTAAGATCCCTTCAACTATGTTTAAACTATGTTGATTGGTTTGCATGTGGTATTGAGTGCCTGAATGTGAATATAATCCTACCAAGTATGGTCAGGAGTGTGTAAGTGAAGGCAAGGAACCTCACACCCTATAGTCTCTTAGAAACCTCAATGCATTCATATGAAATTATATCATGCCATTTGTGTATGTTGGTTGTGAGTTTAACAACCAAAGCAAGTAATGACTTATGGTCCTATTGTAGTGTATACCATATGAGATAGTCATGGTGAGAGCATAATATGTCGGAATGCATAGTATTCATGGATTAATGCAAGGTTGTATTGAGGGTTTATGCATTGAGTGAATGCACATTAAAATATTATGTAAATGTTGTGAATGTGCATGCATATGTGTAAGTGCACATGTTAAGATGCATTGTGAGAATGCACGATTGTGATATGTATAGGTTTCAATGCATTTAGATAATAGATGAAATGGTGAACCATTGTTAATACTGAGAGAATTTCATGAGCTGCTATGAATGCATGAGAAAGATTGCATGAAGAAGGTAGATATGATGATGGGCTACCAGAGTGCTCTATGGAAGGATAGAGATTGCATGGAATGTGAAGTAATGAGTACTTACAATTTATTTAAATTGCACAGATAGTGTACCCATGTCTTGCAATTTTATTGATGATAACGATGCATATATACATATATACATATATTTCATTGCACCTCAAATGCTAATAGCTGAAGGTGTTTGAATTATTGAGTGTTATAATTCTGAGATCACTTAAGTGACTGTTGTAGCAATGAAAGGATTATATGCATAGATACTCACAACATGTTTGGCTGATTGAAGTTTCAGATTTCAAGTAGATGGTTTTGGGCATGGAAAATGTGGGTAAGTCCATGACGAAGATTGGAATCTACCATGAGAAAGGGCCAAATGATATGAGAACAGACTCATGGCTAAGAAATCAATTTCTGTAGAGAACAAAATTGCAAATTCATACTTGAATTTAATTGTTAATTCCATTGAATGATTATTGTTAAATGCTGTTGACTGTTTGGCTATTTGATAAATGTTCCAGGAAGACACATTGCAGGGAGACCCGGTGTGATGACCTGCAGAAGCCAAACTCCATGGGAAGGACCCTATGCTTTGGAAATGGGTTTCGGGTGAAACACCATTTCATATTTTAAGAATGACATCTCAGCTAAGCTGTATGATTGAAAACCATGAGAGTGAGATGGTAAAGCTACGCCAAGAAGGCATGTGTGGGTTTATGGAACGTGGAAAGATTGGGGTGGAAAACCAAAGAACTGTTGACTCAGAGAAGGGAGCCCCCATTCTTCGCAAATGGAGAAAAGATACACCTGCAAAAATGAATGAGTATTATGTGACCCTAGATAAGAACATGCATGTCTAAATTATTAGGGTTAATATGCAGAGCATGCTCTACTTTATTTATATATATCATTTCAGACTGCTTGAGTATGATTAGGGCCTACATGGCTCACATTGGAAAGGGGGTGCACACCTTTTCTGGTGGCGGGTAATGATAGGGTTGTCAATATTGACTACTTCCTAAGGGAATGGACGCATTCCTGGTGTTTCAATACTTGATAGTGAATGTTATGGAATGTGGTTGTGATTTTGAGAAGCAATACTGATAAGCCTGTTTATCCTTCTTGTGTTGTCAGCCTACACAGATACCAATTGGTACTACACATTAAGAGGCAAAGTGAAGAAGGGTATGCAGAAGGACTGTATAGGAATTGGCAACCTTTCTATGCTCACACTAAATAATATGGGAAGGGATGGACAAACCCAGGGAGTTGTGTAGTGAAAAGGGATATCATCCTTATGTGAGTGGGGCCATGTTAACCTGCAGTCAAGAAAGTCACCTATAAAGTTCCTAAAAGGAACCACCGATTTGCACAAGAGAAGGAGTGGCATCCTTGTATGAATGAAGAGTTGATGTGTGTGTGAAGGGTTATGGTGCAAGAAGGTGTGGTGACATTGGTGAAGACATAAAATATCTATTGGGTCAGTAGTAGGAGGGCGGGCGCCAAGACTAACTGAAAACCCTGAGATGCCTATCGGGTCAATAGTAGGAGGGCGGGCACCAAGACTGACTGAAATCCCTTAGATTCCTATGGCTCCATAGTAGAGCCTTGACCTATAATGGTCAGGTGGTGCAGTTTCCTTCCATTGGTCGATGACCCAGACGAATGTGCTGGCTCGGCACTGGAGTGGGCCAACCATGTATGGGATTGTTGGGCACCACCAAATGCTTGGCAAATCCAACCGATGAGGAGGTGTACTGGTTAAGAATTAACTATATCCAATTCCATAGGTGATTCCAAGGCTTTCAAAGCGAAGCAGGACCCTGTGGACCAGAAGGGAAATGCACAATACAGATAAGTATTCGTTTTCATTTATGTCTTGTTTGGAATAACGAAGATTTCAGGTATAAGTCTTCTAGCAGCTAAGCTGATACACTATTGTTTATTTGTTGGAAACCTTGGTCATTGAAAGAGGCAAGACCATGAAAGACTATAAATTGCTGGTAAATCCAGAGAGTAAATGAGTGGGCGATATAAATTGCTAGTAAATCCAGAGAGTAAATGAGTGGGAGATATAAATTATTGAGAAATCCAGGGAGTAGTTGGTTGAATGCTATAAAGTTCTTGATAAGTCCAGAGAGTGACTAGTTGGGAATTAACTACTTGATATGGTAAAGCAGCGTGTACGTTGGCCCAACACCCATTAAACAATTGATCAAACTAGTCGGAGCACTAGCCTAGCATATTGCTAAAGGAAATGATTGATAAACCCTGTCGGCGTACTGGCCTAGCATTGCCTATTCGAATGATTGTGGAGTAGCCTACGTGCTGGCCCAACATTCATAATTGTGTCCACGGGAAATCCAAGGCTTGCAAAGCAAAGAAGGATATCGTGGAATAAAGTGAAGACATCCAATACAGATAAGTATTCGGTTACCTTGCAGCTTCTTGCTTATGAATATACATGTGTATCTGATTTGGTTATGATTTCCTAAACTCTTGTTTAGAGATAAACCCTATGAAAATAAACTAAACATGTGAATTGATTCAATTTTTTAGTGTAGGTATTGTTGGAAGCAAGGACCAGGAAGGCATCATAGGGATGCAAATGGACATGTGACCATCCTAAAGAGCTCAGTATGAGCAGTAATGAAAGATGGTGCTAGTGGACATGAGTGGGTCATAGCAGCCAAAGGTTCTGTAGGCAACTATTGATGAGGGTTCCTAGTTGAAAATCCCTAGACAGACCTTAGACACTAAGTGTCATAGCCAAGAAAGGAATTTCAAAGCATTCACAGTGAAGTGAAAGAGACTAAGGAGCATGAAACCACAGTGATGGTGTAGCTCCATAATAGAACAAGACTAAGAGGGAGAAACTCCTACTCTTCTCTTTCCTTTCGATTGATGCATTTATAAAACAAAATATTGTTGAGTGCATGTCATGGCTGA
The DNA here is from genome assembly GCA_027924585.1 of Larix kaempferi. NCBI lineage: Eukaryota > Viridiplantae > Streptophyta > Pinopsida > Pinales > Pinaceae > Larix > Larix kaempferi. The sequence continues at coordinate 14,406,756 of BSBM01001051.1, read as the reverse complement.
AAATAGATTGTGTTTAATTACTTGAAATGAATTGTGAATGCTAAAATAGTAAATTTCCCATGAAAGGATGAACCTGAATGAGTTCATGTGTATGTTGGGAAAGCATGAAAAGTGTGGAAGTCCCATGAATAAAGCGTGGACATTCCATGTCAATTGGGAAAATAATTAACTAATTTTAATGTTCATGTTATGCTTGTCCTAACAAAGAATTTCCATGATGAATTTCATAGGTAAGAAATTGAAACAATTGGTTGTAGCCGGCACAAGAAAGTGTTGCTAGTAAGAAAAGTGTGGTCAGTTGTTTCCATTGACCATGGCAGCAGACCGAGGGTTATTAGAGTTGGCTGAAATTCTTCTTCAAAGAATTGCCAGGACCCAAGAAAATCTTGGAGAGATGCTCAAGCTACAGAGGCAACATAATGAGGTGAACCACAAGGTCTTGCAAGACTCTATTCGTCTGCAAAAAGAGGTAAAAAGTATTCTGGGAGCAATCAGTAAGGTAAAGGAAAGTGGATCCATGAAGAAGCATTCATCCAATCGGTCGATTAAGAAATGTTCCACGTGGGAAGACTCAAAGGAATTTGAGCAGGAAAGGGTAAAGCAACCAATGAAATATTGGGGATGTGGAGGAAATCATTGCCTCTGTGACTGCCCAAAAATGGAACATCAAGAGGGTAGCCACCATAAATTTTCCAAACTTATAGATTAGCGGGAAGGTAAAGAAAGGGAAGGGATTGTTTTGGAACAATGCCCTCATGCAGAGCTAGAAGGTCCCAGCCAGCGGTAGCAGTTTGTGAAGACCAAAGGACTTGGTCCCGAAAACCCGAGTAAAAAGTGAAATGCATGACAGACCTGCCATATTTTGTGAATTTTGGACATGTCTATAACGTGTATGTATTCCTAGGTATTGGAACACCGAGAACGGTGTTATTCCAAGGGGAGGGCAATGTCACGTCCCCCATTTTGACCCTTATAATATTTTGGGCTATAATGTAAATAATGTATGCATATTATATATGATTCCTAGCGTGGAGCTCAAGGCCAAGGCCCCGCTAGTGAACGCTCTATCTAGAAGAGGCAAGTATTTGATATTATGCTACCCATGTGCTAGAGAACCATGGGAATTGTAAATATGCATTTTAATATAAATGCCCACAACTAGCTATGCAATGCAACAAGAGATGGGGGCATGATATTACAAGGAATTGGGAGGAGGATATTCAAACCCTTGATCCAATTGAGTCAATCCAAGTGTCAATGAGAGAACCCATGGACCCTCAACTACCCATGTTGACTTTTGTACCCAATCATTGATTTCTCCCAAGAGTTGGTTGAGGTAGTTAATGCCTTGGGGAATGGGAGGTATGGCTGTCCAAATTCAAGTATGGGCAAGCCACCCTGCATGGAAAAATGTGTTTGGATTCTTGGGCAAGAAAAGAGCCATGAATTGCTCCCCAAGCCCTTACCCATCAACCAGCTTTGCTCTCCCATGAGTTTAGAGCTTCCTGGGCATTTCCCTCCATGAATTTCTTGTGTTTACCTTTGTTTTCTTAGCTAGGAAGGGCGTTTTTGTTGTTCCTAACAGTGGGGAAGAGAGGGGAAATGATTTGGGGTTTAATTGAGGTCGTTTTGGCCCACTGAATGCTCATACATCTATGGGAGAAATCAGTTTTCTTCCCTGGGGTTGATTCCCTCTTCCCACAATCCATTTTTAGTGTGTCCATGTTTTGGGGAAAACCCATATACCCTATTATGTGAATCCATGGTTGAATTGTGTATCCATGCCAGTTTTGAGCTACTGTGTGTAAAAGAATGTTGGGGTTGAGATGGGTATCCATTGCTTTGGCCGCGCAGGGTTTGAGAGTCCCAAGTTCCTTGTAGATATCATGCCCAGCTCGAGGGTGGTCTCTGAGTGCTGAAATAATACAGGCTGGGAAGAGACCTACGGTTGGGAGGAACGTTGCAGCGACATAGCTAGTTGTTGGGACAGCATTACATCAAGATGAGTATTTTCTTATGTAATTACTTCTGCAAATATATTAATTTGTTGGCTGTGTTAAATTGAATGGCATCATGTAATGTATGTGGATGAGGTTTTCATTCCGTTGTGCATGTTTAATTGATTTACATCTGCACACATGTATTTCTTTGCTTTAAAATCTAATGTATGGGTTGAGTTTATGTAAAATCCCCCAGCATTTTCCATCATGTTCCCTTCCACGAGTTGGATAGATAGGTGGGTATGTGACAGTGGTGTGCCTAGCCATAGGAGCGAATGTATCCTCATAGTCTATGCCTTCTTTCTGAGAGAAATCTTGGGCAACAAATAAGGATTTATACTCTTCAATGCTACCATCAACAGCATGCTTGAGCTTGTAAATACATTTAGAAGTAAATATGGACTTCCCTTCAAGTTTAGGAACAACTTCCCAAACATCGTTATTCAGAATAGACTTGTATTCCTCTACCATTGCATATTTTCATACTTGCTACTTTGCAGCTTCTTCATAGGTGGAAGGCTCTGAATCACTAATGTGACTCATCTGTGCAACATACCCTGAATATCTGTCAGGTATTTTTTTCTCTCTGTAAGAGCATAATGGTGGTCCATGCCTCTCTACATCTTGTAGTATATCTCGACGTCATACACTAGCGAATCTAAGAACACTGGTGGATTCTCTCTCTGAACATATGAATATGGAAAATTAGTATCTGGGTCCTCCATCATAGGAGTCGCATGCTTGTCTGTGTCTATATCATACTAAATCTCTTTCTATCGCTTAAATGTTGCCTCTTCATGGAAGTTCACATCTTGGATGACCTCAATGTGTCTTTCACCAGGGACATATATTCTGTAGGATTTGGATGATTCACTATAACTGACAAATGTTCCCTTCTTTCCTGATGGCTCCATCTTCGTCCTCTTTTCTTTTGGAACATTAATGTATATAGGACTCCCAAAGATCCTCAGGTGTGAAATATCTAGTTTTTCGCCAGTGAACACTTCTTCAGGTGTCTTCTCATCCAAAATGGCATGAGGACTTCTATTCTGGAAATATAATGTTGTACTGGTGGCCTCTTCCCATAATGAGGTAGACAGGTCTTGATCATGCATCATGGATTTTGCAGCCTACAAAAAGGTTCTATTCTTCCTTTCAGTAACCCCATTTCGTTGAGGGTTGTAGGGTAAAATTAACTGTCTACAAATTCCTACATCACTATAGAACTCATTAAATGCATGTGAATCAAATTAATGTCCATTTTCAGATCACAAAGCACGGATGTGATTTCCTATCTGATTCTCAACTAGGGATTTGAATTCTTGAAACTTGTTAAAGGTTTCGCTCTTAGCCTTTAGGAAATAAATCCATGAATTTCTAGAGAAGTCATCTATAAAAAATACATAATATAAACAACCACTCAGGGAAGGGGATGAAATGGGACCACATACATCAAAATGTATTAAATCTAAAATCCCTTTATATCTAGTAGTACTTCTAGATAAAATCTTTTTAACATTCTTTCCAAGTGCACAACCCCTACATACACTATCATGCTTAAAATCAAATATGGGAATACCTTTCACCATTTGTTGTAATCCTGGTAGCGCTTTGTAGTGGAGGTGACTAAGCCTCCTATGCCATAGATCGCATGGAATGATAGTGTAGTGAACCATAGATTGATGTACTTCTCGGGTACCTTGTAGAGACATCCCTCTCTAACTCCAATCACTGCTGCATATTTCAAGTCTTTGTTCTTTGTCCATAATAGTGCTTGATTATCCATGAAGATAACTCAGAATCCCCTATCTTCAAGAACCGAAATTGAAAGGAGGTTCTTATTCAATCCTGGAACATAAATAATTTCTTCCACATGTAATCTATCTCTTGAACTCAGCTGGAAGGAGGTGGATCCAACTCCTTGGATCGAATAGGTTACATTGTCTCCCAACTCTACCTTGCATGCAAACTTTTTCTCCTTGAGATTGGTGATGGAGATCTTATAACCATTCATATGTTTGGATGTGCCACTTTAAACCAACCATGTGTCATCACTTATGATTATAAATATGGAAAGTGATGAGACTAGGTAATTCTCCCTCCTTGTCTCCTTTTCTTTAGGTGCATTCTTCGAGTAGTTTCATCTTCTATTGCGGTAGATGCATGAAACCTTCCTTTTTTCTTTGCTTTGCACTCCCTTGCATAATGTCCCTTCTTTTCATAGTTGTATCATCTAACCTTCAACTTGTCAAATTCCTTATTGTATACCTTCTTATTCGAATGAGAAAAATTATTTTGAGAGAAGTTCTTCTTTCCTTTCTTCATCCTTGCCATCGGGGAAAGGTTTTCTTATTTGATGCACACTGACTTGATCTAGATTCACCCATCCTCTTGGAGGCAGTCATGCCACAACCTTTCAAATCTAGTTTGTACCTCTCGACCATTTACTCCAACCAATAATGTCTCCCATGAGGATGGGAAACCATCAATAGCGATTTGGAGAATATCATCTTCATCCACCACTACTCCAATACTAGCAAGTTGATCTCTTACCGTGAGAGATCTTGGTGAATAAGGAGGGCACTGTCTCATCCTTTTCCATATTTAGGTTTTGAATCTTATTCTTTAATGCCCTCTTTTGACTCAGGAATTTCTTCTCATATAGGTTTGTCATTGTATCAAAATAATCATTTTTGGTCTTCAATGTAGTTAAAATTCAATATGCTAAGACAGAAAATAGCAGCATTACATTCCATTTCACAATAATAGCATATACAGGATCACTGAAGAAACGACAAGAGACACAGATTTATCCTGGGAAACCCTCATGGGGTAGAAAACCCAGTAAAGCTTCCTCAATATAGATGACCAGCAATATACAAAGATGCAAACCAAAGACATGATCTCCTTCTCCACCGTAGCAGACCTCTCCTCCAAAAGTGCGCCTCCCTTGAATGAGTGAGTGTGTCAAATGAGGAACACACCTCCTCTATTTATACACTTCACTGATATGTATTTTACACAAGTACACGTAGGCTCGTATTTAACCAATGGGTTAAATACCCCACTACAACTAACTGGGCCGACCCCTCTAGGGTGGTCTAATAACCCTTTGACCCACATAACACATAAAGGGCCGACCTCCACTAGGGAAGTCTAATAACCCGAGTTACCACATTCTGACGGAGGAATAAACATCTCCGGATATACAATAAGATCTTTACGGAGGAATGAAACATCTCCGGAATAATAAAGTACAATTATAATATTCTTTGAAGTTACAATATCTCAACACTCCCCCTTAACAAGAAGGATATTATAACAGCACCTGCACGAGCAAGGAGTCATCATCATCATACATGATACATCTATAAATCATTGGAAGCTTTCTCAACATCATCAGTAACTCAACCAGTTACTGGAACATCAACATCATCAGAGTTGATAGTACTCAATCATCAGCATCGTCAACACACGATCAACAGCATCGTCATCATACGATCATCAGCATCACGATCAACATCATCATCACACGATCAACAGCATCATGATCAACATCATCATCACATGATCAACAGCATCATGATCAACATCGTCATCATATGATCATCAGCATCCTCATCACACGATTATCAACATCGTCATCAGCATCACGATCAACATCATCATCACACGATCATCAGCATCGTCATCACACGATCATCAGCATCGTCATCACACGATCATCAGCATCATCATCATATGATCATCAGCATCGTCATCACACGATCATCAGCATCGTCATCACATGATCATCAGCATCGTCATCACACGATCATCGGCATCGTCATCATACGAGCATCACGATCATCAACATCGTCAAGGAATGATGTAAACCAGTCATGTACCTTTTGAACCGAAGTCCAGGGACGATCCAGTCCTATCATTATCGAAGACATACGTCTACGGCTCTTCTTTCGGACTGAGGTCCAGGAATGATCCAATCCCTTCTTTCTCGAAGACATACGTCTACGGCTCTTCTTTCGGACTGAAGTCCAGGAATGATCCAATCCCTTCATTATCGAATACATACGTCTACGGCTCTTCTTTCGGACTGAAGTCCAGGAATGATCCCAATCCCTTCATTATCGGAGACATACGTCTACGGCTCTTCTTTCGGAATGAAGTCCAGGAATGATCCCAATCCCTTCATTATCGGAGACATACGTCTACGGCTCTTCTTTCGGACTGAAGTCCAGGAATGATCCCAATCCCTTCATTATCGGAGACATACGTCTACGGCTCTTCTTTCGAACTGAAGTCCAGGAATGATCCCAATCCCTTCATTATCGGAGACATACGTCTACGGCTCTTCTTTCGGACTGAAGTCCGGGAATGATCCCAATCCCTTCATTATCGGAGACATACGTCTACGGCTCTTCTTTCGGACTGAAGTCCAGGAATGATCCCAATCCCTTCATTATCGAAGACCTCACGTCTACGGATCTCTTTAGGACTGAAAGTCCAGGGATGATCCCAATCCCCTCAATTGTCCACTAAGGACTTCATTCTTGGAGACCTCACGTCTACGGTTCTCTTTAGGACTGAAAGTCCAGGGATGATCTCAATCCCCTCAACTGTCCACTAAGGACTTCATTCTCGGAGACCTCACGTCTACGGCTCTCTTTAGGACTGAAAGTCCAGGGATGATCCCAATCCCCTCAACTGTCCACTAAGGACTTCATTCTCGGAGACCTCACGTCTATGGTTCTCTTTAGGACTGAAAGTCCAGGGATGATCTCAATCCCCTCAACTGTCCACTAAGGACTTCATTCTCGGAGACCTCACGTCTACGGCTCTCTTTAGGACTGAAAGTCCAGGGATGATCCCAATCCCCTCAACTGTCCACTAAGGACTTCATTCTCGGAGACCTCACGTCTACGGTTCTCTTTAGGACTGAAAGTCCAGGGATGATCTCAATCCCCTCAACTGTCCACTAAGGACTTCATTCTCGGAGACCTCACGTCTACGGCTCTCTTTAGGACTGAAAGTCCAGGGATGATCCAATCCCCTCAACTGTCCACTAAGGACTTCATTCTCAGAGACCTCATGTCTACGGCTCTCTTTAGGACTGAAAGTCCAGGGATGATCCAATCCCTTCACATGTTCATTAAGAACATGTATCCTCATCATCATAACATGTATCACCACAACATGTATCATCAATATCAAAACATGTATAACCACAACATGTATCATCATCATCAAACATGTATAACCACAACATGTATCATCATCATCAAAACATGTGTAACCACAACATGTATCATCATCATCAAAACATGTGTAACCACAACATGTAGAACATGTATAACCACAACATGTATCATCAACATCAAAACATGTATAACCACAACATGTAGAACATGTATAATCACAACATGTATCATCAACATCAAAACATGTATAATCACAACATGTATCATCATCATCAAAACATGTATAACCATCTAATCATCAAAAGCATCTAACATCAAAAGCATGTATACATCTATCATCAAAAGTATCTAACATCAAAAGCATGTATACATCTATCATCAAAAGCATCTAACATCAAAAGCATATATACATCTATCATCAAAAGTATGTATACATCTAATCATCATCAAAAGTATCTAGCATGTATACATCTATCATCAAAAGTATGTATACATCTAATCATAAAAATAAAGAATATAAGAGTCCTAAATCTAAATAATTCTAGGTAACTAAGTGCAGTAAATAGGTAACCTCATCATTGATGAGACAGACTTGTTATCAGATACTATGCTACTCCCCCTTTCGAGGAGGGTCCTTCTGGACTATACCAAGCTTGTCTCGGAAGTATTCAAACTTTACTTGAGACAGAGGTTTAGTCAAGATATTAGCAATCTGATCCTCAGTGCTTATATACTCGAGCTTGATAGCTCCTCTCTGCACCATATCTCGTATATAGAAGTATCGGATCTCTATGTGTTTTGACTTATCATGCAGCTTTGATTATCACACATAATCACAGTGGGGTCCATTTCTAAGTCAAACACTCCAGATAAATGTTTCCGAAGCCATACTGCTTCACAGCTAGCAGAACAGGCAGCTATATATATACAGCTTCAGCAGTACTGAGGGCCACACTAGATTGTTTCTTGCTAAACCATGAGATCATGGTAGATTCAAGACTATAACATCCACCTGATGTACTCTTTCTGTCTGAGGCACTTCCTGCCCAATCAGAATCTGAGTAACCATGTAAACGGAGTTTAAGACCTCCAAGATAATATAGACCAAAATCTAAAGTACCTTTTAGGTACCTCACTACATGCTTTGTAGCTATTAAGTGAACCTTTCTAGGTTCTACTAGATACTGACTTACGGTATTTACAACAAAGCATATATATGGCCTAGTATTTGTTAAATACATCATTGGCCCAATGATTTGTCTATATAGGGTTAGGTCCACTAAATCTGATGAGTTATTAACTAATAACTTCAAGTTGGAGTCCATGGGAGTGGCCATGGCTTTACACTCCAACATATCAAAACTTTTTAGAAACTTCACAGCATACTTACCTTGATTTAAAAGATTCCTTTTGGATCTTGCCATACTTCTAAGAAGTAGTGCATTAATCCGAGATCTCTCATTTTCATTTCTGCAGCCATTTTCATGACCTGTTTCTCATTCCTTGTCAGAAAGAGATCATCGTCATGCAATAATGGTATGATAGGTTCATCATCCACAACCTCAAGGTAAAGGTTAGGAATAGCTTTACTTTTGGTAAGGCCCAATCTTTTTCATGAAGCTATCAATTTACCATTATTCACACTCTACATTGAGTGATCTTCTGCATATCTATCTGTGCCATCTATCGTCGGATGGGTCTACTAAAATGAGCCTCAAACTCATTTGAACTCTGTGGTGAGTTCCTTCTTGCATCCATGTCATATGTGTATATAAGCCATATTCAACCTTGTAACAAAGGTTGAGATCCACTTCACCCATGATGAGCATTAAGCTCATCAATTGACTACCGATCCTGGGTACCTATACAGAACCTGATTACATTATTAAGAGAATGGTCAAAACATCTCATCATGATTCTCTTCCTCTTTATAAGAGAATCTCTTAACCATAAGCTTTCTATAGTGTGTTTGATTTTTAAATCCTTTTGTTGAACATCCATCGCTTGTTCATCATTCATCATGATTTTCCCTACAAATCAAAATTAAGTACAGGATTAGTAATACTTCATAATCATCAAATCATATTGACATAATAACCTATTATGCATACAGATATCATTTACATAGTTATGCAACTAATTTGACCAATACTTTGGCACAACACCCCATATCTTGTATGCATACAGTGGCTATCTAGATGCCTTCCATCTCTACCAGAACATACTATCGAGAGTGTGCACAGCTCTCGGCATGTCAGCAAAGAGGTTTCATTCTAGACAAGCAACAATGGAATGTTTGTCCAACTTACCAATCATATGCACATTAGAAGTATATTGTTCAATGCTCTATGAATGTTTACACTCAGCATAATATATTCTAGGAATACAAATATGAATACAAGCAATATCATTTACTATTTCAAATAACAACTCTAGTACTTATCTTTTATGTTTGTGTGGTTGCCTCCCGCTTGATCTTCTATATGGCTTTTGAACTTCTATTTATTCCGTACTACTGTGCATGCTCAAGTGTCATCCTCATTATCTCATACACAAACATACATTCATTAGTATATTCTCAAAACATTCTAGTTATAAATAATCTTGAATATGTATAGTCATGATCATAGATAATAAACATTAGTATTCAATATTTCAGGGAAGTCTTCTTTTACTTGTGCATATCATTAATCAATATAAAATACATAATGTTCATAAACCCTTGATTACTCGCTTTATGAATAAGTATAACCAATCATAGCAAGTATACTTATATAAGGTAAGATTCTATCATGACATAGAAGAATATACCTGGATTAGTATACCTGCTTAGTTATGTACAACATACCTAAACAATCTCTTCAATGATTTAGAGATCTTGAGCTAGAACCTGCATGTCTCATAGGTTAAACATAATATAACAAAGTCATACATACCTCGTGAGTCTTTGTCTTCATGTTGTCATGGTCATGGAACTTGATTTGTCTTTTGTAATGTACCTGTGTCTTGTTAGCAGACAACATCAACCTCACACAACACCATAATGCATAAGTACAATCATATAGCCCTATTCATATTGTTACTAGGGTGATAAGACAATTAATAACATTAATCAAGATTGTACTAATAACTAACATGAAGACAAACACATTATGAACTTAATCAAGAATCAGATTTCAAGGCATACCTGAACCTCCTTAAGTCATACCTGTCGAGACTTTTTGTAGTCTTCTTATGTAAGGTCTTAGCCTCAACTCCCCCTGAAACTTGATCTGGAGCTTGATTAGTGTTTGCTAGCGAAACTCTAAAAATTCAATATTTGACTTTCACACTTCTGAATGGATGGAAGGATGTGTCTTGCTGAGCTGATCAAACTAGCATACTTCAGTTTTGAAATCTCCAAAGTTTGACCCCTCAAAATTGTCTTTGAAACTTCCGGATTCACTGGACGTGACCCTGAACTGGGGTTTGATGAAGCCCACTCTTCTACCCAATCAAAATGTATGATCCAAAGCTCTAAGCTTCTATTCTTCTGAGGAGCTTCCAGCCGTGGTCACAGATTTCAAAAATTCCCATTTTTACAGAAGCCCTAATTTTCCACTTTTCTGATCAAAGTCCCAAACTAGGGTCTAATCAAGCCCAGCCTTCTGCCCAACCAAAAATTCTGATCTTGGTCTCTAAATTTCTATTTTGATGAGTAGCATCCAGCCGTGGTCTCCGATTACAAAAATTTCAACTTTCTTCAAAGCCCTAAATTCCGGAAGCCATGAATGAAGGTACAAAAAAATAATTCTGTTTTGACAGAAATATGTACCTGATTGTTTCTGGTGTAACTCCAAAATTTTTGATCCACAGGGTCTGAAAAAGTTTTCTGAGATATCCTGACCTGTTAGCTTTCCATCCTGACAGGTCTGACCTCAATTGGATGTTCTGAGAGAGAGTTATGCCAAATGTCGCAACGTGACCTGTTTTGGGAAAATACAGGAGAGCGAACTTGTACGGCGTGCCACGTGTCACTGTTTGACCTTCGGCCTCTGAAAAAGTTTTCTGAGATAGCTCGGCCTGTTATCTTTCCATCCTAACAGGTCTGACCTCAATTGGATTCTCTGAGAGAGAGTTATGCCAAGTGTCGCAACATGACCGGTTTATGGGATAATACAGGAGAGCGAACTTGTACGGCATGCCACGTGTCACTTTTTGACCTTCGGCCTCTGAAAAAGTTTTCTGAGATAGTACATTCTGTGTACTACCTGTCACTTTTCACGAAATTTCATTTGGAGCTTCCTAGCCCAAGTTATGACCTTTTTCCCAAGGTCACCTTATTTTGACTCAGATCTAGAAGAGGCAGAAACCCTATATTGTACAGATCATAAATCACAAAGTACAATGAATTAGAGGTTTTCCTTTGGACACAAGGTACCTGGAGATTTTAGCTTCGTCCTGTAACAATTTCAGATCCGAAAACGTTTCCAAAACGGATTTATAGCGAAAGTGCTACGACGACTGGTTTTTTGCTATGTAAAACCCTAACCTTCAAATTGTCGTAAGTAAAGCAAGTGTCTTTAGTGCCATACCTTGTCTTCCTTCAGGTTAGCTCTGATACCATGTTAAAATTCAATATGCTAATACATAAAATATCAGCATTACATTCCATTTCACAATAATAGCATATACAGGATCACTGAAGAAACGACAAGCATAGCATAAACACAAGAGACACAGATTTATCCTGGGAAACCCTCATGGGGTAGAAAACCCAGTAAAGCTTCCTCAATATAGATGACCAGCAATATACAAAGATGCAAACCAAAGACATGATCTCCTTCTCCACCGTAGCAGACCTCTCCTCCAAAAGTGCGCCTCCCTTGAATGAGTGAGTGTGTCAAATGAGGAACACACCTCCTCTATTTATACACTTCACTGATATGTATTTTACACAAGTACACGTAGGCTTGTATTTAACCAATGGGTTAAATACCCCACTACAAATAACTGGGCCGACCCCTCTAGGGTGGTCTAATAACCCTTTGACCCACATAACACATAAAGGGCCGACCTCCACTAGGGAAGTCTAATAACCCGAGTTACCACATTCTGACGGAGGAATAAACATCTCCGGATATACAATAAGATCTTTACGGAGGAATGAAACATCTCCGGAATAATAAAGTACAATTATAATATTCTTTGAAGTTACAATATCTCAACAATCATAGACATCAAATTGTCCTTTACTAAATCATAGATTATATGTTTGGCTTTATCTAGGTTCTTCTTGAAGTTCATGTGCCTTGCATTAGATGTAGTCTCCTCCACCACAGTGGATATGTATCCATCCAAGTCATGTTCCTCCAAGATGTTCAACACCCTCGCCTTCCAAGTGTTGAAATTCAAAGTTCCCTCAAGATGGTATTCCGGTCGAACACATATTGATGCCATGTCTCTCAAATATTGTGCTCAACTCCTCAAAATATATGTAGGCTCAAGTTTTCTTGACAAATCTTAGCTCCTTCACACCCTGAGATCTGATAACATGTTAAATTTTGAGAAAATATGAGGAGCTTTGAACTTTAAAACTTTAAGTGCGGAAATACTAAATACTTGAATCAATGAAACATTCAACCATAACACAAGATGTAACCTGGGGAAAGCCCTCAAAATAATGACGATGAAAAACCCCAGTAAATATCCATAGTATAATTATGATAGATAACAGAGAATGTCTTTTACAATATAGAAAATTTATTTTGGCACCCAGGTGCTAGATAAGAGAGAATATTGAGCAATAGAGAATATAAATCAATAGTATCAACTTGCCATGTTCTTAGCACATTAATAACAAGCAAGAATAATATCCTACACAAATAGAAGCGCCTTTCCTTCAAGGGATAAGAGAATTCACTTCACATTGAATTCATCAATCATGTATAACATATTTATATATTCTTCTCATGCATCAGCTTCTATTTTTAGCTTATAACTTCAATATGAATTTTCCCTCCATCTAGATGCATCAATCTTGCATGAATAAGTGCTCCCCACTTCTCACACCATGCATTAACTCACTGAACTGATTCTTCGGATGAACTCACCCCTTAACTGAAATATTTACCACTTAGTTTGGTGGCTAACTTAAGTGTCATCATGCAAGTGTCGCAAATCAAGTGTCATATTTCAGTTTAACATAAGTGTCGTCATTCAGTAACACTTAGTTAACTAGATATTCTTTGTTATCACTTAGTTAAAACTCTTTAACATAAGTGTCATCATGCAATAGCACTTAGTTAACTAGATCTTCTTTGTTATCACTTATTTAACTCTCTTTAAGTAAAATCATGCTGATTGATTTGCTTGTAGTGATCATTGTGAGTTCATTAATTAACTAATGCATACATTGTGGCTTTAACTAAAGCTTAACAATTCGAGTTCATTTAGTTGTCTCATGAACAATTTGAATTATATTTTTCTCTATGCACTTATCTTTATCTCGTATCTTTACTGGATGGACAATATGTGTTGACTTTAATTATCTATCATGTCATATTATACTCAAAATATTTGTTAGATGTTGTGATCATATTATATTACTCTCATACCAAATGATCATATGCTAAAGTAATTCACTCTAGAGGTGGCCAGTCTCTAAAGGAGACGTAATAGCAATCAGTGACCATGGTTAGTAATATATCGCACAACATTAATGCTTCAACATGCAAAGAATTTACCTCTATAACTGAAGGTCCACCCCATGGGTACCTACTATAACTGGAGGTCCACATGAGAATCTGGCTTGACACACAAGTCCTGAACCTTGTCCAATAAGACTTTACAACATCATAAATTTGATACATCAAATCATTCAACTCAACACATGAGGAATAACATTTTACAACTAAAGGCTTAGTCATTCTTGAGTCCAAATCAAGAATCTACTCCAAGTTCTTGAGTCCAACTTAGGCTCCCCATCTCAACACATGAGGCCCAATACTATATGCACAAGATTAGATTGGAGAATGACTCGTGATGTTGTACATTTAACAAGTTGGCCTACACAAAGAAGACTCTGAATCATGGAAAAGTAGGGATCAAGCCTGTGTCTAATAAAGGGTCATCCTTGTCCTTGGGTAGTGGCCTCCACCTTCCACAAGTGGCTTCAGATATTTTATCCTTTGGAGAAAAATAAACTTGCCATTTATCCTTGTATGGGTTCTGTTATTGAATCAAGTTAGGGGGATGAACAAAAATGATAGAAAACCTAAATTCAAAAAATCCTTAAACCCTGCCAAATATGACCTTTTTTATAAAACACTGTAAATTATATTTTTATTATTAGTACAGAAGTCTTGGTTAACTAATGGAATATTTCATCCAATATAGAATCAAAGCAAAAAATGAGTCATTATCTTGTTGCAAGCTTTCTGTAACAATTGATGAACTAAGGCAATCTTGGAAAACTTAGAGGATGCACTTCTAATGCTATGGGTCAATTTATAAAGAGTAAAAGGAAGAAAAAAACAAATGGGTTTACATTAATCTTGAATATTCAAGTCAAACTTGAAAGAAGAAGGAACCACCCCCATGGTTAGGCAAAAATGATGAAACTATAATCCAAAACAACCCAAATAACTCATTTGAAAAAATAAACATTTATTTATGCATGCCACATCTTCATGCTCCACTTGCACTCCTATTAAGGAATCCTTGTATGCTTGGATTTTTTATTTTGCGGTCTTGATGCCATTATGCTTGTATCTTCACAAGTATTTATCAGCATTCTTTGGCATCTTATGTGTTGGTCCCTGGATGTTCAACGGAGTGCTTATTGTAAGCCAAGGTGCATTCACAGTAGCCATTGGTATTCCTTGGTAAGAATTCTAAGACAATGATAATCCATTGTGGAAACCTCCATGATCAAAAGTAAATAAATTCCAAACAATCACATATAGAACATGAACACTTCATCACATTTTCATAGTACTTATCCCCCTAATAAAATAATCCTCTAATTGATTGCAAGGGAAGGATATTTTCCCAACCTTAGGCTCTCTATCACACTTAATATCTTTATGATAGAGGCCATGTGACGCATAAGATGAGACTATCATTCCATAAGGATGAAGTCCCTAAGATTTGGCTCTAATTCCTCATGCTTAACCTACAACCCATACAACTCACTAGTTCTAGAAATCCCCTCTACATCTATCCCAATAAACTAGTACTCTTCCCCCTCAACCTACACAACATCAAGAATGGAATCCCCTACTTTGCATGAAGTTCCTTAGGCTATCTCAATTCCCTTATAGTGATACAACATAGGTTGGTCTTGGAATATCACTGCTAGTACTCTATGGATTCTCCATATACAAGCCATATTTCCTCTCACAATGGCACATTCAACATTAGTAGCAATCCCCTTAGCAATGGCATGAGTCTACAATGAAATTATTCCCTTGTTTTTGGAAATTAATGTTGTGATACCACCCCATCCACCACTCCTACCAACTAGAAGGAATGATCCCAAAATTATTCTCTTCTCTCAAATTCCAAATATTATATCTACAAGTTGGGAAACCTCCATGTGGCCCTCATGAGGAGCCCATGTTTCCCCCTTTAATCGGGAGCTTAGGTTAATATAAACAAGGTTAATTAATTCATGTCTCTTAATCATGGATTTAAGGACTTTGGATAAACTAACTAATTAAGGTTTATAATCAAGGCTAAAGGCATAGGTTAGATAACTCATCAAGGTCCTCTCCCCTTAGACCCCTCTCCACTTCCCCCACTTGTGGAATGATTGCTCCCCGTCTCTTATTTTTCATTCTTCATTTGTAGCCATCATGATTTTTTATATTAGATATGAACAGACATAATTACAATATATTTTTTTCATCCTAGACCATTTATGTCCAAGTTTTATCCATTTGATCATTACATGCATATTTACATTTTGAGGTAAACAATGGGGTATTACAAGCTTAGTCAGAAGTTCAACTTCACGCTTTGAGAGAACTAAAGAAAGGCCTAAAGACACAGTGTAGAATCAAGAGGAAAATATTTTGAAAGTGACAAAACAACTAGGGGAAATGCCAACCAAGGTTGAGAACATTGAGCAGATGTTCCATGTTGTTTTGTATGGGAATCAATCTTAGTCTCCTATAGTATAATAGACTAGAATTCTCTTGACAATTAAACAAGAAGATAATATTGAAGTACCAATGACAACAAATCACCAAACAACACACTCAAATATGGAAGGAAATGAACCCGACGTAATTGAATGCTCTTAGGTTCTTGAGGGTTGCTTTATGGGTCAACATTTTAATTTTTTCTAAAGTTTAGTATGCTTTGCAAATTTTGTCTAGTTTTTGGACAATATGTAAGGCCATACACTTGACATAGTATACTATATAACATATGGTCAATTTATTTTTTCCCGTATAAATATACCATGGAAAACCCCCAGGAACTTCCCCTAATTTCGAAGATGGTACCTAGGGTAAACTCTAGATTCTTCAAGGTACAAGGCCAATTCAACACCAAGGCTCAAAGGCATTACAACAATATATTCATTATGATATCAACATGTCACTAATGAGAATACAACTTGGGTGGAGAGGATAACACTCCATCCCACAAACCACTTGGGCTAGACCTAATTGACAACAATTGGTCAGTTTGTGTAGAGGTAGATTCGATTTCAAATTTAGACTTTTGATGATCAATATAGGAATTATTCTCTATTTTTTATTACAAATACATATGGATAGAAGGCTACCCTTTTTCTAATACAAAATTAAATGTTATTATATATTTTTTAAAAATGTTTCCATACATCTCTATGAAAAGAAGAAACTGGAACAAAGATGTAAGGACATAACATGTTGGATAAATTGGCATAATTCAAATGGTTTTATCATGAGTGAATATAGAACACCCTATAAATCTATTCATTCACCCCCACAATCACTAAGTCCTTTATAATAATAAAAAAGAGAAACTTGTGGAATGCTTAAATTCCACTATATGATGGCATTGTGGGTTTAATTTGATATGCACTGCAAGGAAACCACCTTCTAGAGAAGGTTTTTGTAGGGGATTTTAGTGTTGCAAGATTTTGCAAAAAAAAACTCCTCTAAAAACTCCACCATTGGTAACAAATATTTCGATGGAGGTTACCACATATCTACATTATAACTAAAATACCTAGGTAGTTGAAGGTTACAACAAATGTTTTCTAATTGGTGTGCATATCGTACAAACATACCAATGCATAGTTAACATACAAAAGCAGTGTGTGTAATTTAAATGTTACGCCACAGTGTTTTTGTAAACATAAGATAACCAATGCATACAATTTAAAGTTATGCACCGATTCTTTTCATTTATATAACTCACTGGTGCATGTAATATGTTTTATTGCATGTTTTTGGCCCTTATAGAACTCAATCTCGATTGCATTAAGAAGGAAACAATCAACCGTATCATGGTCGTTGAGATGAAGAGCACTCTCCAATAGAAAATCCAACTGTAATAGGTCATCAAAGTAGGGAAGCTTCTTCACCACGAAAATTGGCTCACCGGGAGTTAGATTCAACATAAGTTTCCCCATCTGATGGAGGAACTTGAAGCAATGGGGACAATTGATTCCTAAGGGAGGAGGACTGATATAGTTGGATACTAGTGGCCACCCACCTATTCCACTGAGTTACAATAGTTCTCCATCTTCTTGGCATTTTTTATAGTTTTTTGGGTCCCGAAATTTTGGGGCCATTTCGAGGCCCTAAACGGTGTTTTGTTTTCCATTCAGGGGGATAGGGGATGCCATGGAATTCTCTAGACCTAGTCAAAATTTATACTTCTCAATTAGTTCTTTGCAGCGAGCCATTGTGTTCCCTAAAAAAAGATTATATGTAAAAGTTGTGCCACTAGGAAGTTAGGTACCCACCTCGGAGCCCACAAATCCTTTTGGTGCTTCATATCCTAGGGTTAGGTTTTTGGATGTTTAGAAACTTTTCCTTTATTCTTATGATAAAAATTCCCTTTTTGGTATCTTTGTAATTAGCTCCTATGAATGTGTGTAACACATTTCTCTTCAAAGATAAGCTACCACCATCCAAGCTATTTTGTATTGCATTGTAGTTTATAATGTTTTTCCATTCCATTCATTAATAGAATTTGGGTTTCACTGTACTATTGTTCTCCCTACAAAATATTTGTGTGTGTGATTCCATTTTATATTGCTTCCTTCATTTCGTTCTCTAGATAATCCAAATAAAAAAGGGTGGAATGTAGATTGTTTGCAAATTGTGCTTGCATCTCATGTAATATGACGTAATCAACCTGACCAAATATAACCTCATAGTTAATTTCAACAAATATTAATGTATTCATTAATATTCTTATTATTCATTGGAATTGAAATCAAAATCATCAAGATCTACCTCACTAAAAGGATTGTCCACAACAACATCATCAACGACTTCTTTGTTTGAAACATCTAATTGTTCATGATTTGCCTCATCTTCAAATTCTTCATTTATGACATGTATCTGCTCCTGATCTACATCACGTCCTTCAACTTCTTCGACTTCTTGGTCTGACACATGTACCTACTCCTCTACATCATCTTCCCTATATTCTTTAATATCGACTTCTTCTAGTACAATATATGTTACATTCCTTCCTCTTGGATCATACCTAAGTACATATCTCCAACTTGCTTTATTTGGAACCTATGAATAGAAGACCTACTCACACTGACTA
Organism: Larix kaempferi; assembly: GCA_027924585.1. Classification (NCBI taxonomy): domain Eukaryota; kingdom Viridiplantae; phylum Streptophyta; class Pinopsida; order Pinales; family Pinaceae; genus Larix; species Larix kaempferi. The sequence continues at coordinate 14,387,795 of BSBM01001051.1, read as the reverse complement.
GGAAGGACATAAGGATATATACCTGACTCAAATAACCTTGTATTAATCATGGTAAATCCATTATCATGCTCAATAATAGTTCAATCAACATCATGCTCATTCATGTGTAACTTGTACCAACAAACCTCAAAGAGAACTACTTTAAATGATTGAAAGTATAACCCAAGTATATCTTTCAAGTATCCATAGTATTTGTTTCTGGATACTTCCAAATTCTTGTCAATTCTAGACAAAACATTATTAACTTGGAAAACTACAATTATCCCACAATAAGCTATGTTTTTCTTATCATCCAACTATTTGATACGAAATTTTTTACCATTGCACAACATAGCCTTGTGGTGTTTCACCTACACCAATATATATGCTCGATATGTTAAAAATGCAATATTGACAATTAATAAATATATTTAGATCAACAACCACTTAAAATTTTCAAGAAAAACAAATACTAGCACATCTAATAGATGTAAAAAAAGATCCAAAATGTGGGTAATGATCACCTTTTTATCTGTTGCAACATTCTCTAAATCAATTTCCCTTTATGTAAGGTTGATATCTTGAAAAAAATGAGACATTCTAATATACTCCACCACCCCATCCCATGATAATTTACCATCATCTTCTATACATCTTTCTATATGTGCCTTTATCCAGTCAAGATTATTCACAATGTATATATGTGGTGCATCCCACTCTCAAGCAGTTGAATGACAAAAATTCAATTGAATAACTAGGTACTTAATAAATGTTGGATGACTAAAATTTATTCATTTTTCACAAAAATGAGTACGTTATATTTATCAAAAAAATTCATGACCAAACCGGACGACCTATAGTTACAAAATAACTCTTTCTAAAATGAGTCGCATAGAAAGTATAGTTCTGAAATATACAAAAATGAAGAACCCAAAATAGTTACATTGAAACTTGTTTTTTTTTATACTATAGTTCTGAAATGTATAATCATGGTTAAACTATCCTGAAAATAAAAATCACTTTTACTGCATATGAAAAAATTAAGGAAAAATTTAACTCTGACAGTATGGAGCATCTTTACTGCTAATTTTCTGTGTAGGGGTTATGGGGAGAAGAAGCTTCCCCAGTCGCATTCTCATCATTCACCTCAATGGTTGCATGGACCTCCGGGACTACAAACTGGTTATCCATGACAATGTTATCACTCTAATCTTGTCCTAAACTTTGAAATTCCTCTCGAGACAAATTAGCATATCCTCTTGAGATTTAACCTTATCCTTCTAGAATTCGATCTCCACTTCAACCATAATCAATTTGTATTTCAGATGTTTCAATTGGGCCTGTATAAGATTGGATTTTTTATTGCTTATGATTTGGTCCCAATCATACTTCATCTCCCATTGTTTTGTCAATTTTCAACACTGTGGATGTCTGTAGTCACTATAATGTTTGGGTCCTCTTGAGGGATTTTAACCCTCTTCTTATTGTTGTCTCTATTTACCTGAGGATAGGCCATTATGAAAGAGTTGTAGAAAATTATAGAATATGGACTCAACTACTCTAAACTGTTTCTTTTCGAAACCCCTCTAACCTAGAAAATTAAGGGAGTTCTAATGTAGCTGTCACTCAAATTCCAGGAACACAATTTGACAGAAAAAACTTGAAAAATACTACTTATATCTTATTTATTGAGATCCAATCTATACCAGTTATTCTCAATATATTCATATTGGACCCAATGGTTACCTCCCTAATTTTCAAATATTTCCACAAATAGCTACAGGCCTAACTAAAACTCCTAAGAGAGCCAAGAGGATAGAGAGCATCAAGAGCAATGTATTGACTCAAGACAATATGACAATTCCCACCATACAATTGAGCCAAGAGTGTCGATATATGAAACATAGGTCTCTAGTATAACTCAAATATACTACCCATTTCACCACCTTCCCACTCATTGGTATTGAAACTGGCTCCAACCTAAAAAATAGAAGCAATTCTACAACGTATAACACTTTCACAATGCTTATAATATGGATTATAACTAAGAGTGACAATATCCAAATTCCACAGGGCATGATATACCCTAAATATATCTCTTTTATGCAATAACCCTAGCTCAAGGTTAACATCCAGATCTTTGCAATGATTAAGATTTTCCTCAACCTAGTGGTTAAATCTTCAATTTTTTAAATATCTCCACAAGAATATAAAGGCTTGATAGAAACTCCCTAGAGATCTAGGAGGATAGATAGCATGTAGAGAAATGTAATGGATCGAGGCAGTGAGCCAATTTCCACCATACAACTAAACCAAGAGAGTCAATCTATGAAACAAAGACCACTAGGATAACTCATAAATTCTACCCAATTCACCACATTCCCACTATCTGATATTGAAAACACCTCTAACCCAGATAATAGAAGCAATTATACAGCTTATAAAACTTTCACAGTGCTTCCAAGATGGATTGTAACTAAAAGTGACAAAATCCAAATTCCTCGAGACATGATATACCCTGCTTATATCTCTTTTATGCAGTAATTCTAGCTCAAGGTTAACAACCAGACCTATGCAAAGAATAATATTTTCCAATCCAAGATTACTTACCTCCAACCTAGCCCGATGTTTTTTTCTCTTCGTCTCCCAGCAAAAGGATTCTACATTATTATAATGTTTTTTACCTCCCCAAATATTTTCTCTCGTCCTTTTCATATCTCCCCTCAAGTATCCATAAGACGAGCAAGTATAGAAAATATTTTCTATCTTAGTTTTCCTAATCAACTCAATTCTCCAGTTCACATTCTCTAGAGGAAACAACTTAAGATTTAGTTTTCTCCATAGACATACAAGGATGCTTCCAGAACCGACACCTTTCCACTATTTAAAATAACAAACAACACTGTGATCGATACCAATTTTCTCATTCAAATCATGAATAAATGATGACCCAAGATCATAAATCAAATTGACCTTCATGCATTTGATAAATTCGTACCAAAGACTTCATTATGGTCATGAAATACCTAGTAGTAAATCATGTCGAATGTGATGGATTTAGAACATCATCATGTTAATCTTTAAAATCAGTATTAAATTCTACTCTTATCTTGACATCACCCTACCACCATTCAATCACCTCATTGAAATTTCTCCAATCCATATCATAAGGAATGATGCATTGAAATATTATTTCTCCATTTAACCTTATGGCCCCCATGGGGAGATTACAATCCTTGTTAGATTGATAATCAACCTCTTTATTAAGGGCTCTTAGCACTTGAAAAAAATTGGTTTCCCCTATTCTACTAATCTCCCATTGGATGCGCTCGATCAATCGAGCTAGAATCAACTCTTTAGGATTAGTTTGAAAGACCAAATTTTGAATTATGGCGATGGAATATTCTATGAAATTCAATAGACGGATACCCATACCATTTTTTTGCTTTAAACCATGCCACAAAGCCAACACTTCTACTTGATTGTTTGCCATTATTCCCAAAACCAATGCATAAGTTTTCTCAATATTTCCTCTAAGGTCAAAGAGCACCCCCTACCCCCCGTGCACCTACCAACTCTAGTATGAATAAAATTTATAACATTAAAGAAGTACAAAATTAGAAAAATATAATTCATGTTATTATATAAGTTGATCTCTATTGTTTGATTACCTTTGAATTTCCTTAATCTACCATTCCCCAATAAAAACTCCCCTTCATATTTTTTCTTGGAATATGTTATGTAAAAAAAAATATATATAACATCATAGTAATAAGATAACAATTAATATTCATATTATTAATATTAATTGTTAATAATAAACAATTATAAGTCAAGATTCATGTTTTCTACAAAAAGGTACAATGGGCTTATAAAAGCCAATCAAATGTAAATTGTAAAATCATTAATCATCTTATCAATTATATTTGCTAAAAATAAAGAAGTAAAAGTAAAACCACACGTAGTTTCTTAATAAGTGGGTTTGGGTTTATTCTCCAACAACAAATAAAAAGTGATATTTGAACCTGGGTAGGGAAAGTAACAATCATTCTTCCCGACCACCCAATCTACACCATTTTACAAAAATTAAGGGGAAAATAAGATTAGAAGAGCACCAAAAGAAGATATTTTTTACAAGAAGAATCATATTAAATATTATTATTATAAAAAAAAATCAAGGAGGATTCTTTCCAAAAATCGAAAGGGAAGAAGACAAAATCGAAGAAGTCAAAGAAGACTATCTATTGCTGAAGAAGTAACAAATAGAATCCATTGAAGCCATTTGCGTAGAAGTGAGCGATCCATTATGGATTCCATATACAAGTCCAAATTTTGGACTAATTTCCCTCATTGCGAATTAGAAATCGAGTATGTGTCATTTTTTAAAAATAACAATCGCTCCTGTCCAATTTGTAGCAAATATTTTATTATGAAAGAAAATCAAGGTCAGTTACAATTGCAATCATAGAGACTCGAAAGCGAATTGGGATACTACAAGGAACACAATAAAAATCTACAATTTGAGATGAATAAGCAGATCATTCGTCATAAGTTAATAGAACAAGAGAATCATCGTTTAAAATATCAAAATCAAAAGCTGGGAAGAGCTAATGAAGATATCGAAAAAATTTATCAGCTAAAACTGAAGAAGTATCTCGATTAAAAATTCACAATCAAGGTATTGTTAGATTTTCATCATTTAATTCAATATGATCTAGGATCTTAACTGAGAGAACAACATGTACATCATATCAAATACAAGAGACAAGAGACAAGAGACACAAAGCATTTCACCAGGGAAAACCAAGAAGGTGAAAAACCCCGCAACTTCCTCAGAGATAGAATAAGCACCAATACAAAAATCACCAAGATGAAACCCCAAAAGATAGATGTCTTCAGTAGATACTCCTTCTCCACTTGTGCGCACTCCTCTTTCTCAACTATGCGAGTTGGATGAGTGAGTGAATGAGCAAATGGAGTGGTGCAACCACTCTATTTATACTTTAACTTGACCTTCCTTTTACCCTAACTAGGATGACCCCCTAGGTGAGTCTAATAACCCTTCCATTTAACTCATACTGGGTCGATCCCTCTAAGGTGGTCTAATAACCCATCAAATATAAGTTACGACACTTACAATAAAACTTGTGACACTTTCAAATACAAATGACAACACTTACGATCGGAGGAATAAGACATCTCCGTCGGGGATACAATAAAGTACAAATGTAATACATATAATATACAAGTGAATATCTTTCGAAGTTACAAATACTTCAACACTCCCTCTTAACTAGGAAGGTATTCTCTTGACATAGGTCATCAATACATATAGGAACAAGTATTCAATACTGAAGTTGGATCATTGTCACTGGATCATTGGAGCATCATCGTCACTGTTGTTGTACACGTCATCTCAATCACTGGGGCTATCTCTCAATTCTTCTCGTCATAGGAAGTTCTACAGAGCCAACCCTTTTCCATGTTGGATGTAGGCCTATCCTCCATGTAGATCTTCATCATCTCTAAAAGCATCCCATTAGGTGGAATCTCAGGACTTATTATGTGCATTAGCAAGACCTGAAAAGAGCATCCTAGGACTGATTACGAGCTACTACTCAACCTGCAAGATCTCTCAGGACTGATTACATGCGACCAAGCAAAACCTCGAAAGAGCATCTCAGGACTGATTACGAGCTTACTGCTCAACCTATAGGATCTCCCAGGGAGCGATTATATGCGAACAAGCAAAACCTTGAAAGAGCATCCTAGGACTGATTACAAGCTTACTGCTAAACCTATAGGATCTCCCAGGGAGCGATTATATGAGAACAAGCAAAACCTCGAAAGAGCATCCCATGACTAATTACGAGCTTACTGCTCAACCTATAGGATCTCCCAGGGATCGATTATATGTGAACAAGCAAAACCTTGAAAGAGCATCCCAAGACTGATCATGATCTTACTTCTCAACTTATAAGATCTCCCAAGGAGCGATTATATGCTACTGCACAACCTGCAACATATCCACGGCCACGGAGTATCATCCGGATACTCATGATCATACTGATCATCCTCACACGTAGCATCATGCGGATGCTCATGATCATATGCATCATCATCATAAAGAACATCATATGGATGTTCATGGAGGAGCATCGTCCGGATGCTCATCACACAACACTTACATCCACAGCCATGGTGAGGGCTCGCATACCACCATGCTTGGAAGGGCTCCAGCATATGTGTCCCGTCACTTCCTCTTGGAAGTATATTCGATCTGATGAACACCAAGCCTTTCTCTGAAGTACTCGAACTTCACCTTGGCTAGTGGCTTGGTCAACACATATGCTATTTGCTTGTCCGTTGCAACATACAGGAGCTTCACTACTCCTCTCTGCACCATATCCCTGATATAGTGATACTTGATCTTGATATGCTTCGACTTGTCATGGAACACCGGGTTGTTGGACAACTTCACACAACTCTGGTTTTCATAGAAGATACAAGTAGCATCCAACTAGAGATCAAACAAATCAAACAGTAGATTCCTTATCCAAACTGCCTCACAACTAGCTGAACAAGCTGCGACATACTCTGCTTCGACTGTACTCAGTGCTACATAGGATTACTTCTTGCTAAACCAAGAGATCACCCCAGATCCCATACTGAAGCAGCACCCTGAAGTGCTCTTCCTATCTGCAGCACTTCTTTCCCAATCTGAATCAACATAACCCTCCAGGTTAACCTTTTGATTCGCATCATACTTGAGCCCATAATCAACCGTACCCTTCAGGTACCTCAAAAGATGCTTTGCATCAATCAAGTGAACATGTCTAGGATCCGTCAGGAACTAGCTCAAAGTGTTCACAGCAAAGAAAATATATGGTCTCGTGTTCTCCATGTACATCAAGTACCTAATCATCTGACAATACATCGTGGCATCAACCGACTCTGATGAATCATCACTCAATAGCTTCAGGATAGGTGCCATAGGTGTGGCCATGGCCTTGTAGTCCATCATCCCGAACCGCTTCAAGATCTCTATTGCATACTTCCCTTTCCCAAGGAAGATTCCATCTGCATTCTGCCACACCTCCACACCTAGAAAGTAATGCATCATGCCCAATTCCTTCATCTCGAACTCAGAAACAAGCTTCCTCTTCATATCGACAACCAACCCAATCTCACCTATAACAAATAGGTCATCTACATACAGTAGGAGTATCACTGGATTTCATTCCTCAAACTTGTAGTAAAGGTTGGAATCCACTTTACTCTTGGTAAATCCCAAACTAGTCAGGAAGTTGTAAATCCTACCGTACCATGTCCTGGGTGCTTGTTTCCAACTGTACAATGCTTTCTTCAATTTGCACACATGTGACTCCTTGTCATGTGTCTCAAATCCAAGTGGCTTCTCTACATACACTTCCTCTTCGACTACACCATTCAAGAAAGTTGTCTTGACATCCATCTAGTGTATCTTCCACTTCATCACTGCATCCAGAGAAAATATGTTTTGATGGAATGTATATGTCTATAGGTGAAAAAGTTTCTTCATAATCTATCCCTTCTTTCTGGGAGAAGCCACGAGCCACAAACCTTGCCTTGTATTTCTCTATGCTACCATCTGCATCATGCTTCACTTGGAAGTTACAACAGACTTCCCTTCTGGTCATAAGACCACATCCCATACATCATTCTTCATGATCGACCAATACTCCTCAATCATGGCATCCTTCCATTATTGTATCCTTGATCCTAGGAACTTCATATTCTTCAATATCTTCAATATGTAGTTTTTCTTGAACTTCGTCGCTTGTTCTTCGGAACAAATGTCATTGTCCTTCTTTTGTAAGTGATTGTACATACGGTAACTTTCTAGATGCCTTCCATCTCTACCAGAACATTGTTAAGAGTGTGCACTACTCCCAACATGTTAGCAAAGAGGCTTCATTCTAGAAAAGTAGCAATGGAATGTTGTACAGTACCATAGGCCACTTACCTATTACTTGCATATTAGTAGTATCTTGTTCATTAATGCAACTTTTCTAAAATGCATAATATACATCCTAAATCTAGGACCATGAGTATGTACGTGACTGAACAACATCATTTAAGTAATTATATATACAAGAAATGACAATTCAAATAATTATCTTTGTTTGGTTGTTGGGTGGACTCCCTCTCAATCTTTGCTTCCTTACAGGAGCTACTGGAGTCTCTGATAGTGTGCACCTTAACCAATGTTGAAAATGGATGAGAGGTTATTTCATAGATTATTTGTTTTTCGGAGTCCAACTCTGCAGTAGCATCTTCTTCATTACAATACATATTCTTCATCACTTGAAGAATCTTCATTGTCTTCTCTGGTTCTCTTCCTTGGAGGTTCATCATCCTCTGCAGTGTGAGCATGATGTCTTTTCTTGTTGTTCTTCTTCTTGTGGGAGTTGCTTTTGTTCCTGGGACAATCTCTGGAATAGTGTCCCTTCTCATCATAAGTATAACATCGAATGTGAGAAAGATCTCTCATGGATCCTCCAAAGTTCTCCCTCTGATTTTGGTGGTGGTATTTACCCTTCTTGTGATAAGGATGCTCCCTCTTGTGGTTATTCTTCATGGTGTGTGCTGTGAGAGCCTGGTCTTCATTATCCATCTTTTCTTCTCGAGCTACAATTCGAGCTTCTTCCTGTGAGCCTTCCTCCCACAACCTACTGAATGTGATGAGCTTCTTCCTAGCACAAATTCGTTGAATGAAGGAATCCCATGACCTAGGAAGACCATTCAAGGTGGTCATCACAATTTCACCATTCTCTATATATTCTCCCAGAGCTTCAAGTTGTTCTTTTATATGAGATACCCTTGTAAAGTAGGACTGCATGGTCTCTGCATTTTGGATCTTTGCACTCTTCAATTGGTTCTGCAATGTCATATTTCAATTTATATTCTTTCCTTCAAAAATCTTGGTCAAGGAATCAAACATATCCTTGGGTGTCTTTACAGAAGACACATGTAGTATGAGATGGTCTTGTGAAAATCCTCACAGCAGATCTAAGAGATGATGTATACCTCACAATGAAAGAATTTAGGAATAAGATTAAGAGTGGTCAATGCAGTAAGATGAGAAACAGAATAATAATATAGTAGAACTCGGATAGAAGCAAAAATACTTCACACACACTGATTAATTAATCGCAATATGGACAAATAAGTAGTACAATGCATGAGGATTCGAATTCCAAGGTGGTAATTTGAATTAGCCTTCATGAAGTGATCAAAAGATCATTGGAGTGTCATCGGAGCACAACTAGAATTCTATCTCATCATCAGTGGAGTCATCAATGCTCAAGTAACTGTCAACCATCAGTCAAACTGAGTCTAACTGAGTGTAACTGGAACTAACTGAATGAAGGAGGCTTAGTGGAGGGTGCATGAGGAGCTAACTGGAGTCAGAATGGGAAGTTCAGTCTCACTGGAGGTCTATCGGAGTGATACAGTTAGTTGAGAGTCAGTCTAGCCTTAAATCAAGGAAAGAACTGATGATAACTCAACTTACTGAAGTACAACTGAATGGTAGGTGAGAGAAGGCGAGTGGCTTCCTTAAATCAAGGAGGAAGGGCGCACTAAGATATAGGAGGAATAAAACTGATCTAAGAGAAGCTCCCAGGGGATGGCTAACTGAGGCTAGGTGCTGGGACTGATGACTGGGATGCATGCAGAATGCATGCATAACTGAAAATGAAAAAAAGGAATAATGCTGGTAGGACTAGGATGGAGTATAGGAATATCCTAACACCCCCCCTTAATCCATCATGGGACCTGGTAAATGAGACCAAAGGTCACCCAATACAATGAATAATAATAACAGTCAATAAACCAAGGAAATGTGGAAAACCTCATGGGAAAAATTTCCCCCCTCAAAATAGACTGTAAGGCACACACAAAAATAAATGCTCCAAACTCAAGAAGGTGTGATGCTTGGTCATATGTCTGGAGGTATCTTCTTCTTGGGAAGAAGTGGATCATGCTCAGAAAGCATGTGCTTGCTCTTCAGATCGAATGTGATGAGAACAAATCCAAAAGTATGAGGATGATCCTTGAACCTGTGATTCGAATCAGCTAAGGTAGGATTAAAAACATGAATGTGCATATAGGATTTTGTCTTGTCCTTCGAACCATCATGGGTGAGATTATGCTCAAAAGAACCATCAAATAACAGTAAATGTTTTGAATCCAAACCAGATCCAAGACTTAAAGAATGGTTTCTTAAGATATCCTTTGAACCATTCGAGGTGAGATCTAAACCATTGAATGCATGAGAAATTATCACAAGCGAATGGCAATGGCCATCAAATATCAGTGTTTGCTTGGAATCCAAATTAGATCCAAGACTTGAATCATGGTTTCTTGAGATCTCCTTTGAACCATTAGAGGTGAGATCAAAACCAGTAAATGCATGAGAAATTATCCCAAGCGAATGGCAATGGCCATTATCTTCAATAACCTTATGAAAGCATGAAATACTAGTCATATAGTAGAACATAAGAGGTGAGTGATCAAGGAGAGCGAATGCATTACCTCCATTGGCTGATTTTACCTCCGAAACATTCAATAGATCATGATGTAAACCAACAAACTCTAGTGCAAGAGAGGATTTAGGACCTTCTGCAATTTCTAGAGTGTGAGCTAGCACAGAATTCGAAATAGAAGAAATTTGGAGCATGAATGTAGAATCTGTAAGTTCTTCTTCTTTTTGGACAACTTCAATATGAGATATGTTTGATACTAATTCATGATCAATGAGATCATCAAGGAGGGCGAATGCATCACTTTTCTTTCTCTCGGAAGGGTTTGGACCAATCCCTTCATTCTGTTTTCCAAATATTTCGTCCAGGAGGGTCCATAGATCTTTTGGAGATTCAACATCATCAATGAATTGGTGTACCAAGCATCGAGACATAGCAAACATCATGGCTACAATGTCTCTACCACCTTTATTTAACCAGTCAATCTCTTCTTTAGAGGATTCGAACTCTCTTTCAAAACAATAATCAAAGAGACCATTTCTCTTCAAATGTGCTATCATCTTTGGTTTCCATTCATCATAGTTGAATGGAGAAAGAGGATCATAGTTGAATGGAGGAGGATAGATTTCCTCTAAATACATGGAAGCTGTAGAATACCTGCAAAAACAATATATAATATCTACAACTGCTACTGCTGCAAAAGTGAAGAAACTGCTACAATTGCTACACTCAAAATCTTGATAATAACCTACAACAACCTCTCAAGAATGGAGATAAACAATACTCTCAACATGCTCTGATACCATGTGAAAATCCTCACACCGGATCTAAGAGATGATGTATACCTCACAATGAAAGAATTTAGCAATAAGATTAAGAGTGGTCAATGTAGTAAGATGAGCAACAGAATAATAATACAGTAGAACTTGGATAGAAGCAAAAATACTTCACACACATTTATTAATTATTCACAATATGGACAAATAAGGAGTACAATGCATGAGTATTCGAATGCCAAGGTGGAAATTCGAATTAGCCTTCATGGAGTGATCAAAATATCACTGGAGTGTCATCGGATCACAACTAGAAGTGTATCTCATCATTAGTGGAGTCATCAATGCTCAAGTAACTGTCAACCATCAATCAAACTGAGTCTAACTGAGTGTGGTAGGTGTAACTGGAACTAACTGAATGAAGGAGGCTTAGTGGAGGGCGCGTGAGGAGCTAACTGGAGTCAGAATGGGCAGTTCAGTCTCACTGGAGGTCTATCGGAGTGATACAGTCAGTTGAGAGTCAGTCTAGCCTTAAATCAAGGAAATAACTAATGATAAATCAACTAACTGAAGTACAACTGCATGGTAGGTGAGAGAGGGCGAGTAGCTTCCTTAAATCAAGGAGGAAGGGTGCACTAGGCTCTAGGAGGGATAAAACTGATCTGAGAGAAGCTCCCGGGGGCTGGCTAACTAAGGCTAGGTGTTGGGACTGATGACTGGGATGCATGCAATTGCATGCATGCATGTAGAATGCTTGCATAATTGAAAATGAAAAAAAGGAATAATGCTGGTAGGACTAGGATTGAGTATAGGAATATCCTAACAGGTATTTGATAGAATCTGCAATGATTCTCTTGGCCTTGACCAATTTCTTCTTATGTAAGGCCTTAGCCTCATCTCCCTCTAGAACTGGAACTTCTTCACTTATGTAAGTGTCCAATTGATTCTCTTCTAGGATTAACCCAATCCTATACTTCCATGCTAAGAATTTATCAGCCCCTTCAAGCTTATCCTCAAGCTTGGTGTGGTGAGACATCTTTTAAAAAGTACTTCAAATGGAAATAGAATTTTTTTTAGGTCTTACCACTTTGATTTGCTAAAACTGGATCTGGAGCTAGCTAGGGTTTGATACAGAAACCCTAAAAATCCAAACTTGGAATTTCAAACTTCTGTCTGGATAGGGAGATGCAATTTACTAAGGTGAGCAAGTTGTTGTGCTCAGATTTTGAAAACTCCAAAAATTTACCCTCCAAAAATGACTTACAAATTTCGGATCTGCAACTTCTGTCAAAATCTGGTTTTCTGGTCCAAAAGTCAAATTAGGGTTTGACTTTCCCAAAGATTCACCCAACCAAAAAATTTGATCTTGGTCTCTAAATTTTGATTTTGCTGAGGAGAGAAATACTATGCTGAGAGCACTCCAAAATTACACTTCTGTCAAAATCCCTAATTTCCCATAGCAGTGACAAGCCAAAATGAAAATGCTCAGAATCCAATTCTGTTTTGACAAAAATATATGCCATATTGTTTTTGGTGCATCTCTGAAATTTTGGATCCTCAAGGTATGAAACTTCGGCCTGTGGTAGACTGACCTGTCATCTTTCCAACCCCACATATCTGAGCTTCAATGGATTCTCCATGAGAGAGATATGCTAAGTGTCGCAACAAGACCTGTTTATAGGATGAAACAACATAGCAAACTTGTACGGAGTGCCACGTGTCACTGTTTCAACTTCGTCCTCTGAAACGCGAACCTGTGAAACTACAGTCCGTCCCCTAACTATTACTTTTTACAGAATTCCATTTGGAGCTTCTTAGCCTGAGATATGACCTTTGTGCCTAGGTCACCTGTTTAGGGCTGCATTCTAGAAGAGGCAAAAACCCTAACTTGTATGAATCATATCTCACAAATAGAATGAATCTGAGGCTGAAATTTTTACACAGGGTACATCCGTGTCTGATATTCGGCTAGTAAAAAATTCAAATCCTAAACCTTCGCCAAAACTTATTTATAGCGAAAGTTCCACGATGACTAGTTTTACTATACCAAGCGCTAGCTTCCAATTTGTCGCAAGTGCAACAAGTGTCATAAATGCCATACAATACTTTCCTTCGGGCTAGCTCTAATACAATGTTATATTTTCATCATTTAATTCAATATGATCTAGGATCTTAACTGAGAGAACAACATGTATAGCATATCAAATACCAGAGACAAGAGACACAAAGCATTTCACTGGGGAAAACCAAGAAGGTGAAAAACTCGCAACTTCCTCAGAGATAGAATAAGCACCAATACAGAGATCACCAAGATGAAACCCTCAAAGATAGATGTCTTCAGCAGCTACTACTCCTCCACTTGTGCGTACTCCTCTTTTTCAACTATGCGAGTTGGATGAGTGAGTGAATGAGCAAATAGAGTGGTGCAACCATTCTATTTATACTTTAAGGTGACCTATCTTTTACCCTAACTGGGCCGACCCCTTAGGAGAGTCTAATAACCCTTCCACTTAACTCATACTGGGTCGACCCCTCTAAGGTGGTCTAATAACCCATCAAATATAAGTTACGACACTTACAATCAAACTTGCGACACTTGCAAATACAAAGGACGACACTTTTGATTGGAGGAATAAGACATCTCTATCGAGGATACAATAAAGTACAAATGTAATACATACAATATACAAGTGAATATCTTTCGAAGTTACAAATACATCAATAGATATTGAAGAAAAAACCAAAAAGTTCAAAGATATCAAAGAATCACCTTATAGAAGCGATAACGATTTCAAAGAAGACATAAAATGTTTTAACAAGCTCATCATGGACAAAAATAATGAATTGGTGCAAGTCCACAGCAAGTTAGAAAAGCAAGAGTCAGAAATGTATCGACATCAACAACAAAAGGAAGAGCTCCAGCAAAAGTATGACGACACTAAAAAGGAGCACAAGCTGGAAATTAAGAAAATCAATGACAAATTAGCAATTAATACTGAAGAACTATTTCGACTAAGAATTCATAACAAGACATTACTTACGAAAATCAAGAAGTTGAAACATAGTTGGAGGATGGAACATTTCAATGAAGACCTAGAAGGAAGAATACTAGAAAAGAAAGAAGAAAACCAACGCCTCAGAAATTTTAATCAAGAACTAGAGGAACAAATCAAGAAGTTAAAAGAGGACAAAAAGTCACAAGACGAAAGATTCGAGAAGAGTGAGATGATTAGCAATCTATTAGAGAACAAATTATCCCAAATCCAAGCATCCAAACTCTTCGAAAAACAAATTCAAGTTGAGGGAGAAGAAATAAATACAAACTCAATCCTCATCACAGTTCAAAAAGAAGTCAATCCAACAGAAAAACAAACAACAAGAACTCCTTATCGACACCCCAATTATAAACGTCATTTTGACCAACGACATGATCAAAATGAACATACACAGAGGATTTATGTTTTCAGGCGAGCAAGAACATCAAATCAACATACTAAGCAACAAACTAGAAGACCCATCCCACAAAGCGATCAAATAGCTTCGATGAAAATAGATCTCAAATGGACCACATCAAAGACGATGTGACATTTCTTCTTTGGAATTCCTAACTCGTATCGTCTCATTTCATCAAGTGTCACAAATACTAAAAGAAAGGATCTAGAGATGACGGTTCAAGCAAAAAATTAGACATAACCTTTGTCTTCAATAAGCTTTGAGGACAAAGCTTCCTTTAAGGGGAAGGCAATGTTATGTAAAAATATATATATATATAACCTCATAGTAATAAGATAACAATTAAAATTAATATTATTAATATTAATTGTTAATAATAAACAATTATAAGCCAAGAGTCATGTTTTCTACGAAAAGGTACAATGGGCTTATAAAATCCAATCAAATGTAAATTGTAAAATCATCAATCATCTTATCAATTATATTTTCTCTTATCCATTTATGAACCACTTGCGTTATTTACATTGGGTTTTCCCTTAAGAAGCGAGGAATTCTCACTTCAGAATCAATATCCCAAACGCGAAGCACATTAATATCATCGAAATAGAGACGTAGATCATGGCCAAATTCAAAAATTCAAGAAAAATCGTGGCAAAACTTGTGATTTTTTGTCATCATTATCGGAAAAACATCAAAACTCATGCCCAAATGTAGTAGTTCTACCACCATCAAAGCCTCCATCCCTACCTCATGCACACCCTCTAATGTAGCTTGACACTTCACCCAAGCCACCATTGTCTTTGTCACCATTACTTCGAACCCATCCTAGAATGTTGATGTCCTCTTTTCCAATGCTTCAACCCCAACCCCAGCCTTATGTGTCCTCTTAATGACCCCAACCTCGGCCCCCCAGTGTCTTCTTCACAACTCCAACCCCACCCCTTCCAAAGCCGCTACTACCACCATATCCATTATTCTAATTGTTGTATGCACCACCCTCGAAGAAAACATTGTGGCTCACCCTCCCCTTCCTCTTCCTCCATATTCACTATCTATAACCAAAAACCTACAAACAATCAAACAAAGAGAAATCAACTACCCCAAAAAAGGGAGAACTCGCAATTAATTAATCAAAGATAAATAAACTATCCCCACGACAAGAACCCACAAGTGTGGAATGAAATAATGATTGTCTTTGACATGTAAAAGGGGTTTGGAAGGGAGATTAAAAAGCCAAAATTGAGGTGTGAATGATGCATATGCTTGCTTGTAATTTTTCTTGGCAGTAGACTGGGATTCTTCACAAGGTTGAGGGTGAGGGCCATTAGATCATCTTTGCCATGGCTGTCATCTCCTCTTAGAAGGGAAACATAATTGGTTTCTTGAGCCATTGTTAGTGCATATGGGAATTAATACCCTTGTCCTCCTATTCAATTTTCACTCCATCATTTCTTCTCTTCCTTGTTGTTGTCACCATCCTATTTCTCATGAATTGCTCACAAGGACAAAAAGCAAGCTTAGGGTCCTCTCCTTGTCTCAAGGTAGGAAAAGTGGAGTTAAGGGAGGAATAATGACTAATAAAAATAATATGCACAAAGGAAGCAAAATAAGCCATCTCATGACATCAATGACCACACATGTATCGCAAAGTTTCCTTTGAGCAAAGAATCATATGATGCCCAGGTTGATGAGTATATATGTAAATTGTCTAGGATTAATTATTAAGAAACTATCTCATGACATCAACAACCAAAAATTATTACAAAGTTTTTGTTGAGCGAAAAATCATATGTTGCCTAAGTTGATTAGTATTTCTGTCAATTTTCCCTCAATCTTGATCAACCGCACTTTATATAGGAAATTCACTTATCAAATTACAAAATGAGCAAGGTAAGTTGCCAGTTTCCATGCTTGTTAGGCTCCAAGATTTCTTTCAGTATCAATGTTATTTTCTACTACTAGGAGAATTCACAGTCATGATCTCCCACCAACCTTTCTAACTATCAAGCATAGTACTAAATTAAGTCCATCCGACCCTTTGGCAATGTACTAACGAAATTTTGTATAAGTATCATATATAAAGCTACTAAACTCCATTATCTTAGAATTCTTCGGGGTACCAACATTACTTAACTTACAATTACAACCCTAGAATTCAATGCACTAACAAGCATACAACATGCAAAGATAATGTCGACCCACCACGATAGCCCTTACTCCAAAACCCAATACAAACATTAACTCTACTCAATCAATTAAATGTTAAATAGTTGATTTAATAAAAAAATAACAATTAACACATAATCCAAACCCTCGATAGAACCAAAAAAAAAAAAAAAATGAAATTGTTATACAACCCGATTAATACGTGGGAACGATTAGTCTATGTCCCCGAAGGAACATAACAAAATGCATTTGATGTATTTTTCAATGTCGACCGTGCCCTTTTGGTTTATATTTATCCATAGGTTTAAACAAAGTTTTAAATACATATACATCACATATTAAAAATTAGTTATAAATTTATCCACAGCTAAGGCGGTTTAACCAATCCAAGCACGGTAATGATTCATGCGAGCTGGTGTATTGAGCCTGGCCATTTTGAAATGCAATACATGCATTCGAGTTGACTTGCGCGAATTTTCACGAGATAAGAGTTGTTGAGTTGCTTCCGGGGAATTACAGTTTTACATTCATCCATGGCTTTTTCAGCTGTTGAAAGTTTTCCCTACGAATTCGTTCTTCTTCCTCCGCCGGCCATTGATACACCTGCCCCTGCCGAAGCAGAAGGAGCCGGCTTCGCTAAAACAATGGGCGCTAATGAGAAGAAACGCAGGACTCCACCCGCTCATCCCCCATACTTTATGGTATTGTTAATTTCGAAGAGGTTGTTCAAAACCAGAATTCAAACGAAGCATTTCATCTTCCTGTCAATTATGATTTAATATTACAGTCGATTATGATTTATATTTAATTTTTTTAATGCATTATATAGTATTTTATTGGTTGTCTTTTTGTGGCATAGTACATGGTAAGGTGTGGGGTTTGGTGCTATATAAAGCTTCTTCAATGATAATTAAGAAAGCGGTATTGTGTTAGGAATTGTATATAAAGCTTCTTCAATGATAATTAAGAAAGCGGTATTGTGTTAGGAATTGTATATATGGAGTTCTCAATTGTACATATGAGGTAGGTCCATGTAATATGAATTTATACTCAAAGGTAATATAATGTCAATATAATTATGGACATGTTTTTTAGATTATGGAATTTCTTTCATGTTATTAATGTTTAGTTGAGAATATTTAAATTGAATTTTATTGTCAAGTTGTAAAATTTAATAGTTCAATTATTTAATTTCCATCAACAACCATGCATGCAGTTCTAACACAAATTATGTATATCAAATTTATACATTTAAAATTGAAAAACTTCATAATTTCTTTGTTTTTAGTGTTAGGAGTAAATCCCTCTCCCAAAGTTTTGAGTGGACTCTCAAATGCCAAACATTATATTTGCATGTTGGGAAACCTCCACGTGGCTCACATTTTTCCTTTAAGCTTAAGATTAGGTTAATATAAACAAGGTTAATTAAGTCATTTCTCCTAAACATCAATTTATGGACTTTGGATAAAATCACTAATTAAGGTTTATAATCAAGGCTAAGGACATAGGTTAGATAACTAACCAAGATCCTCTCCCTTTAGCCCCCTCTTTACTTCCCCACTTGTGAAATCATAGCCTCCCGTCTCTTCTTTGTCCTTTGCAGCCATTGAGGGTTTTTATATTAAATATGAATATCTCAACAAATATTTTTTTTGGAAATGATAGAACAACTAGGGGTGATAGCATGAGAACATTGAGTAGATGTTGCATGTTGTTTCATATGGAAATCAATCTTAGGCTCATCTAGTATAATAGAATAGCATGCTCTTACAATTAAACAAGAAGATAACTTGGAAGTAGCAACGATAAGAAATCAACAAACAACACACTCAAATATGGAAGGGAATGACCTAGACTCAATTGAACACTCTTAGGTTCTTGAGGGGTGATTTATAGGTCAACATTTTAAAATTTTTGAAGTTTTAGTATGCTTTGCAAATTTTGGCTAGTTTTGGGACAATATATAAGGCCATACACTTGACATAGTATACTATATAATAGTTGGTCAATTTTATTTTTTCCTTGGATAAATATCCTAGGGAAAACCCCTAGGCATTTAGACCCTAATTTCTAGGCTAGTACCTAGGGTAAACCCTCGATTTTTTAGGGCATAATGCCAAGTCAACACCAAGGTGCGAAGCCATTACAACAATAGATTCATTATGAGCTCAACATGTCACTGACAAGAATAAAACTTGGGTGGGGAAGATAACACTCCATCCCACAACAACTTGGGGTAGACCCAATTAACATCAATTGGTCAGTTTGTGTAAATATAGCTTTGATTTCAAATTTAGACTTTCTATAAGAGAACTAGTGCATAGTTAACATACATAAGAGAACTAGTGCATACAATTTAAATGTTATGCATCGATGCTTTTCATTTATATAACTTGGTTTTATAATGATATTTAACACCCTTGATGACAAAGGCTTAATTGACTCTAAATAGTGGAATTTGAAGCAATATGAAGATTGGTTGCTACTTTCCAAATGAGAAGGGTGATCAATCACAACATTGGGCCTAAAAGGCGTGACCATACCTATCTGGTTTCTCCATTGGGCCCTTAAAGCACAGCAAAGTATCCAAAGTAAGAAAAGTAGTCTGGAAGCCTCAATTTCACCATTGTAATTGAAGAGTTTTTTAGGCTTTTGAATTTAAGATGCAATCTAAAAAACAAATCGATCACAACTACGAGATTTTGGTCTACCAGATTCTGTCAAGGGTGGTCAGAGATAGGGAAAGGAAATGTGGAGGTCAGAATGTCGTAAGTAATGTTGTCCCAGCACTATGTCATTTCAAAAGGACAATGATGCGGGAGACCCCAGACAAGTCAATAAAGAAGAGGCATGTAGGGGAATCTTCCCTCTATCCAAGTTTAATAGTGGTATCAAACGGTGACGTGGGGAATTCTGTTTGTTTGGTGATTAGCGAATGAGTCCATTCTGCATCGAGCACGGATGAAAGATCATAGTTGTGCTTCAGGGAGAGTTGTACCTCCATTTGCTTCAAATTAGTGCTCTACAATCACCAACAAACAGGCACGACGGGAACCAGTTGAAGTTGGATACTAGTTTCGTAGCAAAGAAACTAAGATTCTTGAATATCCATCTATCTAAATTCATAGATAGCAGATCATGAATGGCATACATGAATTTGCCTTTACTTTCAGAGAGTATTGTGGAAGAAAACTACAGAGACTTTGAAATTGTTTCAGTCTGCTTGCAGCTACCCAATGAAACCTTATCCATTGAAATTCATAATCATGTCAATGGAATCTGTTATCGTGGCTCTAATATCTATAGATTCTAGTTTGGGTTTTGTAATGTTCTCATTTGAATCGAGTTTACATAGCAATTGGAGATAATAAAATAATAATAAGTGGTTCAGGCTGACTAATACTCTAATCCTCCCAATTCAAAAGGAAAGGCCACTATAGCTTCCATAAAATTTAGATTAGCTGAGTTTCTTCGCTGCAAAGATAACTTCTAGTTAGTAACTGTGGATATCATTCAAACTTCAAGTTGGATTCTTTCTAATGTCATGCATTGGGGTAGGAAACCTATGGACTATAGGTGGACACATCATCACAGCGATATAGGGCCAGGGATACTGTCA
Organism: Larix kaempferi; assembly: GCA_027924585.1. Classification (NCBI taxonomy): domain Eukaryota; kingdom Viridiplantae; phylum Streptophyta; class Pinopsida; order Pinales; family Pinaceae; genus Larix; species Larix kaempferi. Next base: position 14,367,279 of record BSBM01001051.1, on the reverse strand, counting down.
TTGGCCTGGTGTATGGCACAACTGGGATGGATTGTTGGAATTGTAGCCATGCTAATTTTCTTATCCATAACTTATTATACTTCCTGTTTCCTAGTTGATTGTTATAGATCGGGTCATCCAACCAATGGAAAGAACAATAATACCATGTATATTGGTGTTGTGAGAGAAAAATTAGGTATTGTTGGTACTGTCCTCTTTAGTCGAAGGTCTGAATAGTGTGATTATGTATACAAATGACTCATTTTTCCGATATTTCTCAGGTATCAAAAAAATATGTTTGTGCGAGCTTGTGCAGTATATCAGTTTGTATGGAGCTGCTATTGGATACACAATAACTGCTTCACTTAGTATGGTGTACGTTGTACTGTCAATAAGTCCACAATTAAAAGCCTCATTGATGCTTTATTTAAATAGGAAACTGAAATTGTTCAGGGTTTAGCATTGGGTTATTTAGTACAAATGTTATTAGGCTTATTAGGGATTTTGGAAAACATCCACACTTATCTAAATTAATTGGAAACCCTACTGTTGTAGACACTGTAACTAATACTCCAAACATGGCAGAGCAATTGCGCAATCGAATTGTTTTCACAAGAATGGACATGACGCATTATGTGACTTCTCTGATAGCAATTTTACGGTCCTCTTTGGATTGGCAGAAATAATGTTATCTCAAATACGAAATTTTGATAAAGCTTGGTGGCTTTCGATTGCTACTGCTATTATCTCTTTAGCATATGAAACCATAGGACTCGATCTTGTTGGTGCACAAGTTGTTGGTATGTTTGATTTGTATATTTTTATCTTTATTTAAAAATATCAGAAATTATTACTAAATTAAAGCATTTATAATCATCTCTTACTGTGACAACAATTACCATATGAGTGCATTCCATTTAATCTCTTACAATTGCAGCTAATAGAGAAATCAAGGGAACTCTTGGCAGAGTGAGCATTGGTGCAATCAGAGAAGCTGAAAAATTTTGGGTTGTTTTCCAAGCTCTTGGTGACATTGAATTTGCCTACTCGTTTTCTGTGGTTCTCATTGAGATCCAGGTACAACTCATTTCACTTAGACTTGAACAGTAAAAAACGATGTTTGTGATTAAAATGTTGGATAAATTGCAGCTACTCTTGAATTTTTATATTGCAGGATACTCTAAAATAACCTACTGTAGAGAACATAACCATGAAGAGGGAATCTCTATTTGGTGTCTCCATAACAACTATCTTCTATGTACTATGCGCCTGCTTTGGCTATGCAGCCTTTGGTAACAATGCACCTGAAAACCTTTTAACAAGCTTTGGATTCTATGATCCTTATTGGCTAATAATTGACTTTGGTAATGCATGCGTTGATTTCCACCTACTTGGAGCATATCAAGTATGAATCCCCAATTCTAATTTTTCTTCCACTATAGTTATACTATAGAAATATTGCTATTCAACTGCCTTTCTCTCAGACAAATTCTTAATTGTTATTTTGCAAGTTTATTCTCAACCAGTGTTCGCTTTTATTGAACAATGGTTCTCTTCCAAGTGTCCAAATAGCAGATTTATCAATGATCAATATAGAATGCACATCCCATTCTATGAGTTGTACACCGTTAATTTCTTTAGGTTGGTTTGGAGGACTTCATTTGTTGTTTCGACTACTTCTATAGATATATTATTTCCATTCTTCAATGATGTGTTGGGAATTTTAGGTGCCATGAATTTATGCCCATTGAGAGTGTATTTTCCTGTGGAGATGTACATTGCCAATGCTCAAATAATAAAAAAGAACAACTAGGTGGATCTTTTTGTAGACATTAAGTTTCATCTATTTACTGGTTTCAATACTGAGGGGCCGCAAGAAATTCCCAATTTTCATCAAATTGTTCTCCATTGAACATGGATCTAGACTCTAGACAACAACACTCTAGGATTTTTCAATGGTGAATTGAAATTCCAAGGAAACAAGATTCAGATTGAAGTTTTTTCATTCAGGAACTAACAAGATCTAATATAAAACACTACACCACCGAGACATAAATGCAATCAAATAATTCATTGCTTTAATACATACTTTGTTTAATTATTGCCATAGAAGACCCAATTCACGAAGAAGAAAGAATAAGTAATAGTAAGATAAGGAGCGTATTTTACTTAATTCACCTCTCAAACTCTCAAATGCAAGACACCAAGCTTTCTCGCTAATCTTTTATTTCATTAAACTTTGACAAAAGCAAGGAATAGTAATACAATATTTCTGAGCTACGCGTCCAGTTCACCATACTATAAGATTATTGATTCTTCCAAATTTGCAAACATTATGCTCAAAGATACTTGAAATAAATACAGCTATCTCTCATTCATAGCCATTAGAGTGACGCAGAAGGAAGCGTAGTGTGCGCATAACCACAGTTCCCAGGATCGAACCCAGCTTAGATATCCTCCATCAATTGTTGCTCCTATCCTTTATAGTCCATCCAAAACTGAACATATATTTGGCTTCTTACTTCTAGTTTGTATAATGTCCCCAATCGCTAGAAGATCATGGGTTAACAACCACACACTCTAACCAAATTGGAGGAGCAGAACTAATTTAGGAATTCATTAATAAATTCCCCCCAAGAGAAGGCTTGGTGGATACCATTAATCTGCATAGTATGGAAAATGAAAATTTTCAAATTAATGAAATTTAAAACTATCGAGTTATTATTCTTTTTTAACTGCGAATATTTTTCCAAATCCAAGTCAAACTCTTACACTTTCGGCCTCGCCAAGTGGTTCTCCAAACCGACATTGCAACTTTGATGCAAATCTAAAACAACCCCTCAAATTTGGACATGTCATACATCATCAAAGTGCCACCCATGTGCGCGTGTGTTAAATTCTAGTAAACAATGGAAACTATTTTCATGTTATGTTAAATTATATCTTGTAACAATACTTGAATTGCCTAAAGACAAATGCAATTTATCGACCTAGATGAATGATTATGCCTCCAAACTCCCGCAAACAAGGGTTTTATATACATAAAATCACATTTTAGAAGGTTTTTAAAATCGTAGGATAGACGAATCGGCATGACTTTTATATATTACTGCTTTGTAAATCAAAGATATATTACCTAAAAATGCGGTCTCTGAATCCATCTGTAGTGTTAAAATTTAGTAAATTGCACAAATTCATTGTCAAAATTGTAATTTTCCATTGTCAAAGTGACACAACTAAAAATGACCAAATAAATGGCCAATTGTTATGTGGTCATTTTTAGTTTAGGTTTGTGGTACTTGCGATATATCAGCTTGGGATGGTTTTTATTAATGTGTGTACCGTAGATGTATTGAAAATTAATTATGATACCTTGTGAAGGATGTAAAGCTTATAAGCAAATTGCTTATGCTCTAAGAACCAAACACTACGTATGAGGTCGCTAATGTAAGCAGTGCAAATATGATTCATGCATTAATGTTGAGTTGTGACATATGAGAGGGTCTACAATTTACTAAATTCTAACACTGTAGATGGATTCAGAGACCCCCTAAATCCATTTGCATCCAGGGGGTCTCTGAATTCATCTGCAGTGTTAGAATTTAGTAAATTGTACAAATTCATTATCAAAATTGCAATTTTTCATTGTCGGAGTGACACAACTAACAATGACCAAATAAATTACCAATTCATATTCTAAATGTTATTGTTATGTGGTCATTTTTAGTTAAGTTACCTGTTATCTGGTCATATATTTTATCACGTGACCCAATTGTTCATTGCTCTGATATATATATATATATATATATATATATAACACTCCATGTAAAAAGGGATAAAATATTATTTTAGGTTTGACTTTGGATTATATACCCAAAACAAGGTGCTCCTCCATGGATTAAAACCCAACGACTTACCATTTATATATTATATGGTTTTATTTAACCATATATATTATATATTTTGGTTGTGATCACACTATATTTTATTCTTAAATATGTATTATAGGGCGGATAACCATATATTTTAATTTAGGATCAAATATTTTCAAATCCCATTGCATTTGGAGTTTGGTTATAAACCCTTTGGTATATAACCAAAGGGTGTTTTTCCATGTGAAGACAATGAAGTTTTGGGAAGTTTTTGGGAGAGGAATGGTATAATGCCATTATGCCTTTGTAAAGGCTTGTAAGCTTGCTTATTTTTGTAAAGAGACTTTTTAGCCACTCTTGATAGGTTGAGAGTGAGAGGCATCATGATTGGGAGCCTGAGTCTCTTTTGTAGCAGCGTGAACGCATTTTGTACTTTTTGAAGACTAATAGATCGGTTCCTCCATTTGGAAAGCGGACTTGGATACATAGTCCACATTGGACGAACTTCGTTATCATCTTATGTCTACATTATTGTGCTTTGCATCTATTGTTTATTTATGTTTTCAGTTCTTTAATCCTTTTTAACAACTTCGTATTTAAATCATTTTTACAAGTTAACTATTTAAGAATTCACATGCAATTCAAACATTAGTTAAAGATATGCCATTTTAAAATCATCGGCAAGGTGAGAAAGGTGTTAGGCGGAAATATTGTCGTTTAATTCCATTTTAGTACTTGCCCAACTATTTAATTTTTCAATCTGAGGTTCGTAGGCTTATGAAGCACATGCAAAATATATGCAGGACTGAAGTTGAATTAAGCTAATCTAACCCCCCTTGCTAATTGCTAATTGCTAATCTAATTCCCCCTTAAGCTGAAACACGAAACTGCTAATCTAATGCTGGAAGCTGAAACACACGGCTGAAAG